>OZ023263.1:208314550-208924509 GCA_964006375.1 Tillus elongatus
ACAAATAGCTGATAACGAGAACTTTCTGTTCAATATTTGTTTTTCAGACGACTGTACGTTTTTATTAAACTCTACAGTCAATCGTCATAATTGTCGTTATTGGGCAGATAATAATCCAAGAAATTTTCACGAAGTCCACACTCAAACTTCACAGAAATTGAATGTCTGGACTGGCATTTTTGGAGACCGTTTAATCGAACCAATTTTTCTTAATGGCAATTTGAGTGGCGAAACGTATTTGGAGTTACTAGAAGATATCGTTTACCCTCCACTAATTGACATTGTTGAAAATGATTATCGCTATCAAAAAAATCAATTAGTGTTTCAACAAGATGGAGCTCCTCCGCATTTTTCACAACGTGGAGTTTTAAATAGAGAGTTTCCAGGACAATAGATTGGGCGTAAAGGTGCTATTGAGTGTCCCCCTAGATCACAGGATTTGACTCCTTTAGACTTCTTTCTATGGGGCTATTTAAAGAGTAGAATTTACGCAACAGAACCGGAGTCTCTGGAAGAATTACGACGACGCATTGTTGAAGAATGCCGTCTAATATCTCCACAAATGCTCCAGAATACCAGAACTCGTTTTGAACAAAATTTGTACTTTTGTATGGAAGCTGGTGGTCAACAATTTGAACACTAACTTAACTGAACATTTTTGAATGATTAGTTTTGTTTTTTAGTTTTTTTTAACGAAAAAATAACTAATTAGTGCATTTCTTATCACAATAAATGAAATACGTGCTTGCAACTCCAACTGTGAATAATTTTAAGCGAGTTGATAAAACTTCAAAAAAAAATTGTGTGCTGAATCCAGAAAAGAGGTCCTCCTCGAACCGCCCCATTTTATGCTGGTGTTTCTTGACGGCCATGTGTCGCGTCAAGAGACCTTTTATGTTTCTGAGCTGTCCTCTGCTAAGATTTAGCAGCTTGACGCCCTTGGTGCGTCCAAGCTTTTTTGACTTTTGCTAAAAAGAGCATTCGTTGTGAGACTGACAAAAAAGTTCTGGTACTTTAACCTATTCATTTTAGCAAACATTTTAGGCCAATGTAATAAAAAAGGGATAGTTGAAATCGTCTACTGGTTCTCCAGAAGTTGAATTTACTTCAAAATACGATTCACCTTTGTTCTCACCGTTCGCCAAACCAAAAATTGTCCTGCATAAATGTTACTCAAGTTAAGCAACGTGCCCACATATTTAAACTGACCAGAAGAAATTATGTTAAATAAATTTAACTAAATATAAAAAAAGTCGGGTCGCAGCAAGTGCGTTATCATAGAGAATTTTCATAAAAAATATTTTAATAACAAGTATGTATTTCACTATGTGAAGACTGGAACCTGTGATGAGCACTAATAAGTACACTTGGAGAACCCAAATCACCACGACACATATTTTCAAAGACCTAACGATCGCTTCGCTAACAACGTTAGCATCATCAGATGATAAACAAACTCTAGACTAAATTACTGCTACAACTGCATTTATATAATTGTAAGGTAGACGAAAGAAACCGAAGGTTTTTTCCGCCTTCAGTTTTACCTCCGGTTCCTTTCGTCTACCTTAGAATTATATAAATACAGTTGTAGCAGCAATTTAGTTTAGAACTTTTTTTTATCCTTTAATGATGCTAAGGTTCTTAGCAAAACGATCGTTAGGTCTTTTAACATATGTGTTTTGGTGATTTGGGTTCTCCAAGTGTACTTACAAGTATCTATTTTTTAATGAAAGCAGGCATCAAATTTATTTACCAGTATAACCTATATAGTAAAAACACTGTATATTTTATCAAAATAAACTTTATTGTTTGAAAATGTAAAAACATTTGCGAAAATCAACTTTGAATGTTCCATAGAAAATGGTTCCCTGGCCAACAAACCTTAAGTTAATAGCAAATTGAGCTATTTAAAGTTGAAGCATTTAATGAAAATTCGCTACAATAACGCATTTGCTGCGTCCCGAATTTCTTTTCTCACAAAAATGCAAAAATGCAATAATATAGGGCGTGTGCGATAAAAAATGAAAATTTTTATCACCAGCTACTTATGGGCCAGCCTGTGATTGTAAAAATAATTTTATAAGATGCAGCTCAAGACACCCTATAATTAACGTGTACAATTTTTTCTCGTATCTTGTTTACTAACGGATAGATACAGCTTTAGCGTAAAAATGCATCACCTTGTCTATATGAAAATATATAAATTATATAAAATCATGGTGGCTTTGTATTTCACTTTCTCTTAACGAGGAATTTGCACATTTTTTATTCTCCTCTTATTCAATTCACCACATTCTATAAAATCAATTTCCATATAAAATTTAAATTTTTAACTAATAGTTTTCCTGTAAAAAAAATATAGAAAATCAAAATAATTGTCTCCGCGCCAAAACGCAGCCGTAAACAAAGACGGCCTACTCTAACGTCACGATTCGGTATCGGCCAAACGAGTCTCGCTTACTCACACAGAGATCCTCATATCATTAGTGTTTATGCGACTTACGTGTGCCGGATAGTTATTGTTATCAACTTATATTATTGTTAATATATATATATATATATATATATATATATATATATATATATATATATATATATATATATATATATATATATATATATATATATATATATATATATATATATATATATATATATATATATATATATATATATATATATATATATATTCGTATTAATTATTTTAAGAACTGTACAGTCTTATAGTATAGCTACAGAAGTTGGATTTGTCCAAGGACAATCTTATAATTTACCAAAAATTTATGTACTAGCAATGTTTGCGTTTTTAGGAATTTCATGGGTGCTGAGCTAAAAGGAGTGAAAGCTGGGAGGTATGTGTCTGATATGAACCTTATTTTATCCTGTAAATATCTTTGTTGGATTTTATGTAGTAATTTCTTATAAAATATAATGTAAATAAAAGCATAACCTCAAAATGTTATCCACTCAAATAATTTACAAGAAAAATATACACCATTTCTTCCTGATTTTCTCATCCTTAGGTACATTAAAGAATAATTTGTTGGGGGTAGTTATTGTTGTGGAAGTACATTTGGGCACTATACAGCACTTATAATATTTATATCCAGGCAATGTTATGTCTTTCGCATTCTCGTGTTGTATTTCTGAATCTGCTGAAGTCATCACACAGTCACGCACTAAACTAGATTAAACACAACTTACTACCTTTGAACCTATATTATACACTAAACACCAAAACTACTTAAAATTATGATTAAACTGCTCAGAATTCGATGCAAATACAACAGTATCACGCAGATGTACCGGATCGTGACGTCACAAACCTCTTCACCAATCAGATCGCGTTTTGGCCCACTCTGTCTTTTTGAATTATATTCAATATTTCAATACTTAGTTACTAATTAGGGGTTCACTTTAAGGGGGGGTTACTTGTAGACATATATTTTTAGAGTATTTTGCTGTACTTTAAATACGTTTTTCATCAAAAGTAAATTCTATGTAACTTCCTCATTGTAGCGGTGTTGACTCATCTGCTTTGCATATGGCACCATGTAGTTCAGAAGCAAGATTTATAAAAGATATTGGTTCAGAAGCGCCTGTTGATGAAAATATGTACGCAGGTTCATCTAACTGCTTACCCATATCCAACACTCCTCTTCCACCTTGGTGTCTAAGTAGATTTGCTCGTTCGATGACACTTCGGGGGTATTATTATTAGTATTGTTATTACTATTATCGAAACCTCTCTATTAACTTTTTTTTTTCAAATTCGCTAATAGAGAGGTATCGATAATAATAATAATAATAATAATAATAATAATAATAATAATAATAATAATAATAATAATAATAATAATAATAATAATAATAATAATAATAATAATAATAATAATAATAATATAAAGAACCTCTGTTTTAAGCAAGAAAGAAACATGCGACAACGTTTTCTTGCATCGCAGGATGAACTGATGAGGTTGGTGGTGTGCGAGGATAAGGATTATACTCCACTTAGGCTGGGTCAGCGCAACTATGAGTTGGACACCCCGGCTGACCAGGACGGTGTAGTCCAGTGGGGCGACCAGGCTATGCATTTGAGGTACCCCAAGCACCTGCAGGCGGATAGTATTGATAAAACCTCTTCGCTTATATGATTGGTCGAGGGGAAACTCTACCCGGAGACAGAGGGTTTTGTGATGGCCATTCAGGATAGGGTTATAAAAACTAAAAACTACGAGAAGCATTATCTAAAATTAGAAGTGGTGGATAAATGTCGAAAATGCGCAGTTGTTGGGGAAACCATTGAACACGTCATGGCAGCATGTCCTGCTCTCTCATACTCAGCTTACTTAGGCAGACATAACCAGCTTGCCAAGATCATCCATCAACAAATCGCTTTGAAACACAGCCTCCTAAACCCGTCAACAACACCAGCTTACTACAAGTATTCTCCGGAGGCGGTGCTGGAGTCGGCGGACTTTCTCCTGTACTAGGACCGACCCATGATAACGGAGCGCACTGTGGAGTTCAATAGGCCAGACATTGTCCTGATAAACAAACAGATGAGGATTGCTGTGATCATAGACATTGCTGTACCGCTGTCCCATAACATTCAGAAAACTGAAATTGAAAAGATCACCAAGTATGAAAACTTGGCATATGAAATAAAAAACATATGGAAGCTCCAGAAGGTGGCTATATATCCTTTCGTAATGTCGGCGGAAGGAATAGTCACCAAAAATTTCATGGGAAATCTAAAGGAACTCGGATTACCAAATAACATCCTCAACGTGGGACAGAGGGCGGTTCTGCTGCAGACATGTCACATAGTCCGAAAATTCCTCAGTTAAGTGACGACCTCAAAAACGTCTGCTGTGTTGAAGCACCGGAAGTCAGACTGTAATAATAATATCGACATAATGGGATATGATGAATTTCATCCCCATCTACCGAGCCGAACCCCATTGTCGCGCGTGGGGGGTCGGTCAAAAGGTTTCCAGTAGTAATACTGAGAAAGTGTAACGCTTATATCAAATGATAATAATAATAAAAATAATAATAATAAAAATAATAATAATAATAATAATAATAATAATAATAATAATAATAATAATAATAATAATAATAATAATAATAATAATAATAATAATAATAATAATAATAATAATAATAATAATAATAATAATAATAATAATAATAATAATAATAATAATAATAATAATAATAATAATAATAATAATAATAATAATAATAATAATAATAACTCGAAGTGTCATTCAACAAGTAACGCTACCTAGACTCTAAGGTGGAAGAGAGGTGTTGTTTTTATTTTTAAAAATCGCTAATAAACGACAACGAATACACACACCAGGTTCAAAAAATCTGCTATCGTTGGTAGAGTAAAGATGGCTGCGTGTATAGTGTTTGAGTAATGAGTTCATCCTTTTCCTGTTTAGAATTGCTACAGTTTCTGTTACTAAAGGTACGCTATAAAAGAAAGAAAAACAACTAAGCGCTCCTTTAAAAACTATGCTATTAAATGCGATGAATCGGCTCCTTATTATTTTCTACTTATAGACCTTCTTATAACAAGTAGCCACTTTGAAAGAATTTCCTGCATTAACTACCATCTTCAATATGCATATTGTATCAAAATGTAACATCCACATTTGCAAATGTCAATATAAATGGACTTTATCAACCTGGGAAGGAATCGTACCATTATTCTGCATGTGTCTGTTTCCTGTGAATAAAATTAGTATTCTATCGAAAGGAAACTCGAAGGTTACAAGGTATTCAGTGGCAAATGTATTATAGTAGGTAATGAATAAGATTGTCGGTAAATAAAGCTTGTTTTATGTTGATTAAGTGCAGACTACTTGTAGCTACGTCGTGGTTTTCTTTGTGTAGATTATTGTGCAGCATTATGAGACTTTAATCAGGGCAGATCTGTTCTGCTTTGTTATAGCGGTTGCTTCTTTATAATGAAATCATGTGCACCCACAGAAAAGATTTATTTATCCCAGTCACAGAATTGTTGTTGACTTACTTTGTAACAGCATGTTATTACCAAGCCATGTAACTAGACATCCTGTTATATTGTAATGTTTAAAAATTAATTCAGTTAATATTTGAGGCGTTGAGAACAAGAGTGGCCTAACCCACAAAATTGCCTTTTTTGAGTTATCTGCATTGAAAGATACAAATTAGCATGTTCTATCAGGCAAGACTGGCCCACACAACCTTTGCTGAATAGAAAACAGATGGCACCACAAAACGTTGTTATTGCATCAAAGGTTACATACATTTGCTTAGTGTAAAAGTGGCCCAACCAAGATCAGAGTGGGTTAGGCCATTCTTGCTTTTTGAAACTCAGTTGACGACACATGCTTTTGGCTTGGTTTGTTATTAATACAGACTCTAAAGTGTTACTTAAAGCGTTTATTCAAGTGCAGTGTTCTCACAATTACCCTGCTCAGTCCAGATTAACATTATTTTAAGAATTATACCATATAAAATGGCTGAAAGAATTGATTGTGATGGTAAGTTTATTCTTTCTGCTATTTTAAAGATTTTGAGGTTAGGATATACACTTTTTTATAGATGATGCATTAGTTGATGATCCATATGTAGATAGTGGATCCGATTATCAACCAGGAGAAGAAAATTCAGATAGCGGTAGTGATGCATCTGAAATAAATGAAGTTGATGTATCCTTAACTAAGCGGCGTAGTCGTAAACCAGTGAGAAATGAAGGCGACTGGGCTCGGAACATTCGCAAAAGAAGCAGAGCTAAAGGTATGGCATATACAAATAGCAGAAAACAAAAAATTGCTGCAAAACTATTCGTGGATAAGCCGTGCAATTGTCAAAATCAGTGCAATTCAAAAATATCTAGTGAGCAACGCTATGCTCTTTTTCAGAACTTCTATAGCTTGGGAGACTTTGATCTACAGACTGCGTATCTATGTGGACAAATTACAGTTGTTCAAAAACGCAGGATATATACTACTCATGACACTCAAAAAAGAAAAAATACTAGGATTTATCATTTACCGAATGAAAATGGCCAGGACATAAGTATCTGCAAAAAATACTTTGAAGCCACTCTGCAAGTTTCAGACGGACGCCTAACAAGGGCTTTAAGGAATAAAAGTGAAGGGCTACCACCACCTGTAGATCTTAGAGGCAAAGCAGCAGCAGCAAACAAAACACCGCACGACAGAGAATCGGAAGTTATGTGTTTTATTCGTAGGTTTCCTACTTACGAATCTCATTATAGCAGGGCAAAAAATCCTGATCGGAAATATTTAGCGCCAGATTTGAACATTTCAATCATGTATTCTCTTTATAAACAAGATCATGAAAATTCAGTTTCTGCTTATGTATTCAGAACAATATTCAATACTAAATTCAATTTGCATTTTCACACACCTGTGACAGACAGTTGTAGAAAATGTGACAGCTTTGAAGTTCAGCTAGCTGCCCTAAATGATGGCGAAGAAAAAAGAAACATAGAAATTCAAAAAGAACTACACATTCGAAAAGCTGAAATGGCAAGGCATGAAATGAAAAGAGATGGTGAAACAGCATCTCTGGCAGAAAGCGATACAACAGCCATTGTCTTCGATTTGATGAAGACATTACCAACACCTGTGCTTTCCACTGGCATTACGTACTACAAGCGCCAGCTGTGGACTTATTGTCTAGGGATACATGACTTAAAAGCGAACAAATCAGTCATGTACATATGGAACGAGTCTGTAGCCTCAAGAGGTCCCCAAGAAATTGGATCTTGTATAATGCATTATTGCAAACATTTTGTTCATACCAGCAAGTTGATAACGTATAGTGACCAGTGCGGCGGACAGAATAGGAATATCAAAATGGCTTCCATATTACATTATATTGCATGCTCACCTGATTACACTGTAGAACAAGTTGACCAAAAATTTTTGGTATCAGGGCACTCATACTTACCCTGTGACCAAGATTTTGGGTTGATCGAAAAACAGAAGAGGTATCATCCAAACATTTTTGTACCCGATGATTGGATTCCTGTGATAAAGAGTGCAAGAAAGAAACAACCATTCGATGTAGTAGTCATGGGCACAGCTGATTTCAAGAGCTGTGGGAGTCTGTTATCATGTATCACTAACAGGAAAACTGATGAAGATGGAAACAAAGTTGAATGGATGAAAATGCAATGGTTATCGTATTCTAAATCTTCAAGGTTCGTATTTTCTTTCAAATACTCTAACAATCCAGAAGTTCCATTTTCAAAAGTAAATGTTGCGAAAAGGAAGGTAACGCCATTACCAATACAGCTAGAGTGCCTTTATCCAAATGGGAGGCAAATCGACAAGAAAAAAATGGATAATCTTAAAGAACTTCTTCCATATGTGCCTCCTGTTCACCACGCCTTTTATGAGAATTTACGGTCATCTGTAAATGCAGGGGACAACTTTGGCTATCCAGAAGATGACACCGTGGATATGGAGTGAAAATATATGTCTGACACCCCATATTTTCGTGTTGTTCAGCTGTGGTTTCAGAATGAAAAGTCACTTGAAGTTTATTTTTTCTACTTATGAATGTAGTTTCTTTGTATTTTGTTCTGATTTGTAATACCTTTTATACCAGTACTAAATAAAAAATAATAATGAATAGAGTAATTAGTCATTTTGGGATAATAAAAAAATATGTGCGTAGGTAAAAAGCACAGGATGCCCATATAAAGGTGTGACAAAGGTGACCTAACCCATCAACTGGTGGAAAGCAAAAGTGGCCTAAGCAACAAAAATTTTTCCCTTATTTGTTTCATCACAAAATAGAACCCACTCTATTTATGTAGTCTATACCATAGATCCATCTTCCAAAAATTATCACCACAACACCGTTGAATAAGCTTAAAAAAAACTATAAAAAAATAACGAATTTTCATTCTGGTTTTACACTAATTGAGAGTAAGTGGGGTTAGGCCACTTTAGCGCTCAACGCCTCATTTTATATTTAGCAAACTCTAGTATAAAAGAATCGCTGATGAGTTTGCGACTTTCAAAATTTGAAAAGGATTATATAAAATAGCGCGTATTAGGCCACCTGGAAACCATTGCTGATTTTCAACGTTTCGACATAACAAACTATCAAGTTTTTATTCCTGTTACGAACCTGATTACTTTACTAACATAATAAGGTATGACGAATTTCGAAACTAACCAGGTCATGATCGTTTGGTCATATAATTACAGTTATTGATTTTGATTAGCTAAAGCGATGACCAGGTCAATAGATTTGAAAATCTGGTAAGTACTAAAAATCACCTACTACGTTGCCATTCTTAATTGCTCTAATTTCTTCTTAATTTTTGTACAGAAAACATCCGACACGCCATAAATAGGTACGCATGTGCTAAGTTAATATTAAACTTTGTTTAGGTAAACTATAAGCGTATTGAAAAGCCTGAAACTTTACCTACTGTTTAACACCAACAAAATAAAAGGAACTAAAAGCAAGCAATAAAAAAAGTAGCCTAATCTATAGGTTAAAAATATCCAGCGTAGGTTAAAAATATCCAGCGTTATCACTTAATTTTTTTTATTATAATAGCTTATCTATTGATCCGAAGACGATTATATATAGTGTGGGAAGTGTACATAAAATAGAAAGCGAATGCTACAACAATAGTACATTATTTATTTAGCCTATGGGGTTAGAGTACGATACACGTGACAGAAGTATACAAAATATACAAAATACACAAAATACAAAACACATATAAACAGAGAAATTTCAAATATATAAGGACAAACATAACTATTATGACAAACTATATATCTACATCCAAATTGCGAAGCCATTCGATTGCCTCTGGTGTGGCTTTCATAATATCTTCGAAGCCACAAGCGTAGGAACGATGTGGCGTGTGGCGGATAGTTTGCCGCGGAGATCCGCAATCACATTGCGGGGATTCTGCCCTGCCCCATTTGTGTAAGGAGTCAGCACATTTCCCGCAACCTGTTCTAACTCGGTTGAGCTTTGACCATAGTCGGCGTGGCAGGTCGGATCCGTTTAAACAGTGTGTTGGATCATCTAGTTGAATGTAGTGGTCTCCTGCAGTTTCTGTCCATGTGGTAGTCCATTTGTTAGTCGCATGAAAGTCTTCGTTCGATTCTAATGCTGATCGGATGGCTGTATGTCTTGATTTTTGAGCCGATGATATTGTCCCGCCAAGTATGGGATATCGGTATGGATTAGTAGGGCTGCGTTAGCCATGATTTTTCTATATTCCCTGATGAGAGCTGGTGGTGTGATATTACTGAGCACTGGGAGCCGTGTTGGCCGTATGGTTCCAGTAATCAGTCTCATTGTTTGGTTCAGTTGCACATCTACTTTTGTGGTGTGTGCACTGTTGATCCAAACAGGACAGCAATGTTCTGCGACAGAGTATACCAAGGCCAGAGCCGCTGTCCGAAGTACTGTCGCTGTAGCTCCCCATGTTGTTCCAGCGAGTTTGGCTATGACGTTATTGCGCATTCTCAACTTACCAGCCACGTTTGCAAGATGTGGATTGAAAGTCAGTGATCGATCCAGTGTCACGCCAAAATACTTTGGGTTTTTATTGTGGTTAAGGATCCTGCCATTAAATTCCACCCGCAGGGTATCATTTGCTTGCAGGCTCGATACATGGAAGCAGCAGACTGTTTTGGACGGACTTGGGCACAGTCTCTACTTTCTGAAGTAATCATTAAGCTTGGTGAGGTCTTCATTCAGAGCATGTTCAGTCGGTATTTGAGTTTGTGCTGGTAGGAAATCGCTAAGTCGTCTGCATATGCAAATTTTCTACATCCCGTTTCAGGTATGTCAGCTGTATAGAAATTGAATAGGGGTGGGGCGAACAACGAGCCCTGCGGGAGGTCATTATTCAGTTTCCTACAATTGCTCTAAGCATCGTTAACAAAGACCTGGAATAGTCTGTTTGATAATAGGTTGTTAATTAAATGGCACGTTTTCAGGCATGGAATGACTCTGAGCAATTTGTACATTAGGCCCTCCCTCCATACAGTGTCACACGCCGCAGTAAGATCAATTAACGCTACGGATGTTCTGAGTCTCAAACCCCGCTTCGATGTGAGTCGTCAGGGACTGGACCTGGTCAGTACAGCTACAACCAACCCCTAAACCCAGCCTGTTCCACGGGATCACTGCATCATTTGCAGGACATATACGATTATAAAGTAGTTTTTCCAGCAGCTTATAACAGCAGCTGAGGAGGGCTATAGGTCGATAGCTCTTGGGTATCTCCTGTGGTTTTTCAGGTTTTAGAATAGCAATAATCTTTGTTCTCTTTAATTCTGGTGGTAGGCTGCCTGTGTTAAGGATGTCATTGAACAATTTTACGAACCAAGGTCGAGTCGTCCCACCACAATTAACCAGGAATTCGGGGTAGATGCCATCGAAGCCCACTGCCTTTCCGATTTTTGTATCCCTGAGGCCCTGTTCTAATTCCTTGACAGAGAAGTCACGTGAGAGCTCGGACGATGAGGGGGTGGAAAGTTTAAGATCTCTTAGGTATTTCTTGACGACTCTTGTGTGGTTTTTATCGGAAGGTGCACGAGAAACGTCAACTATGCGGTTGGCTATTTGGTTTGGGTTTATTGATTTATTTTCCACGACATTTCGGTTGCATTCCCCAAGCCTCCGCAATAAGCACCATGCCTTCCTGCTGGACCGTGTAAAGTTCATGTGTTTAATAGCAGAAGTCCATTTGTTCATTCTGCTGGCATCAAGGGATCTCAGTAGCTGGTCAGCAATTTCCGGGTCCCCTGAGTCCTCGAACTCCCTGTAGAGTGACTGGCTTTCCTCGTTCCATCCAGGGATATACTCCTTGCGGTAGCCTCGAGGGACATGTCTTTTGGCAACAGCTATCATTAGGCCTACAAATCTGTGGTAGTTTTTAGCCTTTGGTTGGATAAAGCGGACGCACATATCGAGTTCCTCTGCATAGGAAGCCCAATTCGCCCTGCCGAAGTTCCATCGTGGCCTAGGAACAGAAGCGACCATTGGTATTTCGATCCCCACTGCAATCACAACGGGGCAATGTTGACTATGTGGGAATTCCGCTAGTACAGTGCGTGAGTTAGATAAAGGTTGTGATTGTAAGTTTCTTGATATAAAACAGAGATCCGGATTGTATTCGTTACGCCACCTTCTTGAGAAAAACGTTGGCTTATCTTTGGCACTGAAAACCAAATGGAGGTTGTTGGTTTCGGCCCAGTCTACGAGCTCCTCTCCATTATCATCATTATTCTCATATTCCCACAGATTGTGGTGACTATTGAAATCTCCTACGTAGAGGGTTGGATTTTTTGATGGGATTCTTATGACATTCACAGGCCATGAGATTGTAGGCGGTTTGTAGTTGTTTACAATAACTAGATCGTTGACTTTTATAGTGATCGTTAGTATGTTTTCTTCAGAGCTACACTCGACCAATTCAACACCTTGCATGCCCCGCTTGGCATGTGTTGCGGTGCCATAAACAGCACTGTAAGTTGCCCCAATCAAGCGATATCCAGGAATCTGTCCCCTTCTGAGAAGCTCATCCTCTGAGGGGATATGTGTCTCTTGAATGGCCACGACGTCAATTTCGTTTTCAATAAGTATTTTAGGTCAGGTTTTCCCCTTTGCTCTACTAATAACCTCGATATTCAGTTGGCATATTCGTACAGAAGGTCCGATATGCTTCGTTAATAGGCGCTGAGAAGTGCCATTAGTACTAGGTTGGGCCATGATCCAAGAGATCCAAGAGATCGCACTGTCAGCCAGGAGAGCACAATGACCGGTCTGGCTTCCCAAAGTGTTAGTTCACTTAGTTCACGTCTACTAGTAGACGCTATCTAGGGTGCACCACGGAGAGGCGAACTAACATTACACCCCACAATAGTACATGAAACGTTTATACACAGTCAACAAATAAACACTAACTCTAATATAAAAAAATCTTGGATACCCCACTAGTGACAGACAGCGTTGTCGGGGTGGAGAGCTCCATCAAGTTTCCTGGCGAGCAAACATATGTCCATTATCCAAAACTTGCATTTGGAACCAGATCTCAAAATTGAGAAATCAACAGTCAACAAGCGAAATGCGAAATGTAAGAGGTTTGAGATATTGAAAGATTGATTTTATTTAAAAGCAGAGAAAGGCAACAAAATTGTTATTCTTGATAAGGTCGAATAATTTGATAGAGTGAAAAATCTTATTAGAACCGGTCCTTATCGGGAAAAAGACCATCTTCCTGGTATGACAACTCAGTTTAGAGTATAGTCAAAATTGCATTAATGTAATAGATGAGAATACCAGGAGGAGAGTCACAATCCAATTGTACCTTGCATGTACTTCCTCCCGAAGGTCCATAAGCCGGGCAATGAAATGAGAGCAACAGTCTCTGGTATTGGTTTCCCGAGTTACGAACTTTCCAAGTGGTTATCGAAAAAGCTCAGCACATTGAAAATTCAACCTACTAGATTTTTGGTGAAAGATTTCATTGAAATCATTAAGAGAATCAAAAAGATTAAGCTAAAATCAAATGAAGTGCTGATCACTTTTAATGGCAAGTCGTTGTTCCCCAGTATCCCTATCGACATAGCTCTTCACTATCTTCGGGGCATGCTTACCGACAACCAGCCATCAGGCATGCAGGTCTCTCTTCGTTGCGTAACTCTTCATGATCCTTTTTGAGAGTGACTTTGCTGGAGCGGTGGAGTATTTTTCGGGCATATGGTTGAGATATGTCGACGATATTTTTGTCATATGTGACCTCAGCAAAGATAACATCAATAATTTTGTTAATACGTTGAACAGTAGATTCTCTTCAATCAAGTTTACTTACGAAATTGAGAACAACGACCCATTACCCTTCCTTAACACTATCGTCATCAAAAGTATAGATAGGTTAGAATTTGACATTTATAGGAAAGAAACTTCTACAACTCGCTTTATACCATCAGATTCAAACCATCCTTTCAGTCACAAAATCTCGAGTTTGAACTCTCTTGTTCAGAGGTTACTCACTTTTCCTTTGAGCAGTAAGCGATACAATTAAGAGATAAACAAAATTATAGATATTGCAATTTGTACCGGTTTCTCTCCAGATATTGTGTATAGATTAGTTACTAAGCATAGGTAGAACAATAAGTAACATTACGACATTAAATCCTAAATCCGGGAGCCAACCAAAAAGTTCGGATAGAAAGGAAGTACCCGTTTCTTACAAAAGAGTTAGAGAAAATATTCAAAGATAATGACATCAGAATTGTTTATAAAGTTGATGACTTGAATAACCGTTTGGGTGGACCAAAGAACACTACTGACTTCCAGAAAAATCGGGCATTTATCAAAAACCTTGTAACATTTGCAAGAAAATCGATATTGGGCAAACACGGAGATTAATAGCAACAAGATTCAAAGAGCACCTAGCTCATTTCAGATTCCATAGAGCAGAAAAATCTAGCGTTGCCCAACGTATGATTGACTCGGAACATAAGGTAGGCGATAGTAATCTTAAGTTGTTGAAGGCAACCATAGATTATCGTATGTTATTTGTTGTGGGAAGTTTGGAAATGCGCAAGGTGAATCCACAGAATTTGATGAATCCAGACACAGGTCCGCTCAGTTCAGCACTTTTTGAAATTGCACGAAATAATCCATAGTTGCTTTCAACAGACATAACCGGTTCCGCGAGATAAATGGAGCCCAAACAATGGCCCGTTATGTAACAATGTCGCCTTCCCACGGTAAGAACCGCTGAGTCAGCCGTCGTCATACAGGAGCCAAGAACTATGCAGGTTCAAAGTGCAAGTAGAACGGAATATCACTGTGAGAATCTACATCAGCAGATTCCTTGTTTATCCAGAGACATAGTGCCACGCTTGGAGGGAAGACTATAAAGAGGCTGCTCACAGAGGTAGAACCGTTAATTCTTGTTTCGAGTTAGTCATTGGCACACCGAGTGCATAGACATTAGATCACATGTAGGTTGATCGTCTTATTTTAGTATATTATATTATTCATTTTTCTTGTAACTAAGTAATTAAGTATTGATTGTTCAAAGTATTAAATGAATTGTTTTAAAAATTCAAACGTCTTAACCGTAAAGTTAAGTCGCGTATCCAGTGACACAATAATAGTCCTTGATTACGCCAACCGCTGTTATCCCATCCTGTGTTACATCATACGGTACTGAGGCATCCAATATTGCATCATACGGTGTTTCACCATCCGTTATTTCATCATCCGGTATTGCATCACCCGGTGTTGCATCACCATCCGGTATTACATCATTTTTTAGTGTATAGTTTAGTAACATAAATAGGATAATTTTGCCCATACAATTATTTAAGTGGCAGTTACTGATGAGGACAACTGCGTTGTGGAAATACGTATCTAGCGCATAAGTCTCTGTTATTATTTTTGTGTTTTTGGGGTGATTTTGCCCTTTATTACAGTTTCCAGTCACAGTGTCCAAGCTCAGTCTTTTGTCATGCTTAGCCACCGTCTAGGATTCAGCTAAGCATGACATTAAAAGCACAGAAACATATGCGAAAATGGTAAAGAGGCGGTATATTGGTAGAAAGACCAATTAAGTTGTGCTAGAGGCTGTGGGAGAGCAAGATATCCGCTGAAATAAATTAAAAGGAGGAAGGCAAAATTAATTGAAAAAATTTTGAACATTGACAATACTGTTTAAAGGAAACATATCTGGAAAAAATGGAAAACGTAGATCAAGGGTGAAGCTTCTGGAAAACTGTCACAGTTTGTAAAGCGTGGAAGTTACAATAAAGTAGAAAGAGCTGTTGTTGGAGACCGAAAATCATAGTTACGGCGATAGGGCGACGTAGTCTTCAGATTGTGATAATGATGATTAAAAAATTTTAAGTGGACCTTAAATATGGATGCAAAATCAATCGCTGGCACTTTCGTGCTTATAAAGATAGTTTTCAAAAATCTTACTATCGATATATCCCTATTAGAGATTTTTTTGCGAACATTTGCTAAAAAGTGTGAAGCGTCAACGTTAGGTGACAATAAAGACACAATTTCTCTAGATAATGTGCTGCAATAAAAATAGTGCTGCAAATTGAATCATAACTTCCACATAGCTGTGGTAATTTACTCGCAGAAAGACATCCTCATGAAATGAATTTTGGGTCCACAAAGAAAATATTCGTATTCCTGTAGCCATAAACTTCTGAAACGTTAAATTACCTGAGTTCTAACGAAAAAGTGTCAATTTTCACCGAATCACCCCTAATTTATCCCCCACCCTCTGAATAAACTTGCCTAAAAACAATTCGAAGCGTTCCTTTGTCGGGTGCTAACTGGATACCAAATTTTAAGATGATATCACAATTCATTCGAAAGTTATTGCACCTGATAACAGACAGACTCATAGACCGACACACAGACTGACCAGAAAACCGACAGACAAAAAAATTCGTTCCAGAATCAAGTTTTCTTTAGTTTTGAGACCTTTTACGCCGTTTTAGCAAAAAAAATCAAAATTATCTATCACTGATATTCCACACCCACACATTCAACCCCTAATTTAATTTCAGCACAGAATATCAGATGTTTGATGAAATTGAAAGTTTTCTAATAAACAAACCCTAAAAGGTTATACTACTGAAGTTTTAATGAAAAGATTTCATTTTTCACCAAATCACCATCCATTCATCCCCTACCCCCTGGAGCGATTTTACCCAAAAACAATCATAACCGTTTGTTAGTTGGGTCCTTACTGTGTACCAAATTTGAAGACGATATCTCAATTAGTTCTAATGTTATCGTAGGTAAAGGCAAACGGACCTACAGACCAAAAGACCAACAGACCGACAGATGCATATACCGACAGAAAAATATTTCGTGCCCAAATCATGTTTTCTATATGTTTTAGCACTTTTACATCTAAATGAAAAAAAAATTTTTTTTGTAATTTTTGTCGCCGATGCCATACTTCCAGATGTGACGATGTGGAGGTGTGACACGATAATTTTTATTTACCATGTAAACGTAACTAAGCCTTAAAAACTCGGGACGCAGCAAGTGCGTTATGGTAGTGAATTTTCTTAAATATGTTTTTATTGCAAATATGTCTGTTTTCTATTTATTTAAGAAAGCAGGCATCAATTTTGGTTACCAGTATAACCTATATAGTAAAAACAATGTGCCATGTTTCATAAAAATAACTTTATTGTGTGAAAATGTACAAAAATTCCCAAAAGTAAACTTAAAGTGTTCCCACAAAAACTCGTTTCTTGGTTAACCTTATAGGTTAATAGCAAATTGGGCTATTCAAATATGAAGCATTTGATCAAAATTCGCTACCATAACGCACTTGCTGCATCCAGAATTTCTTTTCTTACAAACATGCATTATATTTCGATGGAAAATGCAAAAATGCAATAACATAAGGAGTGTTTGATTAAAAAAATGAGAAAATTTGTATCACCAACGACCTATGGGCCACCCTATGACGGTAGAAATATTTTTTTAAGATGTAGCTCAAGACACCCTATAATTAATATATATATTTTTTTTCATATCTTGTATAATAATGGATATATTGAGCTTTATTGATTTTTTACGAAAATTCGACAAAAATGTTATACCATTAAACGATAAACTCTATAGCTTAGGCTACTGCCAAATATCAGAGAAAGGGTCTATTTTAAATTAATTTTCTGGAATTTTTTTAGTAAAATGAAGGACAATGACGGTTGAAGCTAAGACTTCTGGGTTTGTAAAACATTCTTCTTGAGACAGTTCATTTCCATAGACCGTACTAGATTCAAGTTCTTTGCCTAAATGTTGCCAATTTTTGACGTTTTAAATCGCAATTTTGACATTTTGAGGAAAATCCCAATAAATTTTTATTTAAATGCCTATAACTTTTTTGTCTTTTGATCTACAGAGTCAAATTTTGGTAGGTGGCTTACGTATAATGATATAAACCCGCGTACCAAATTTGGTTGCCCTTAGTTTATTAATTTTTGAGATATAATTTTTTTACAATTTTTTTCGAAAGAAAACTCAAAATTTTCCGGAAAAACCTGGGCCGATTTTCCTGGCTAACGAACCTATCCAAGCCATTTGTAAAACGAAGGTACTCACCAAATTTAATCAAAATCGGCCTATAATTTTTTGAGTTATCGGTGTGATACATATATATATAAATATAAATATATATATATATATATATATATATATATATATATATATATATATATATATATATATATATATATATATATATATATATATATATATATACAGGCTGTCCCAATAGTGTGTAATTCCTCTATATATACCTTACCCTTAGAGCTAGCCGAAAAAACTTTAAACAAAATTTTCTTGTGATTATCTAAGCTATATCGACAAAATATATTCAGCTTTATGTAACATCCGGTTGCACCGGAAGTCGCTATCAACTTCGTTATTTTAAATAGAATGCTATACTTTTTATTACATTTTTGGATATAGATTACAAAATAAGTGTGACTTTATGTAGCATTCCCTATAGCTATCTTTGATATTTTTGAAAATATTACGACTTTCTTATTTTTTAGCTCCGATTTATGTGTTATTTGAAACGTCTGCCGTGAGCTGGGTTTTGAGTTTTGCTACCTTAAATTCTAAATATCAATAGACGACATTTAGTACTTTAAAATGGTTAAAGAATAATTCATCATCATTGTACAGGGTGTATCATTTTTTGGTTACAGCATATCTAACTTTAAAGCAGCACAACTTGTGTTTTTCAAATGGAACACCCTGTTTTTTATGGATTAATCAGGTAGATAATTAAATTCTGCATCGACATAATATAGGTCTTCCTATAGCTATAGTTGATAGTTTTTGAGTTATAGTGGTTTATTTTAGTTTCGCTTGTAAAAATAATGGTACTGTCAGCTACAGTAGGCGCAGAGAATGAAATAACTGATATATATTGTCAGATGACAGATAAATGTCACCTAACCAGAACTATAACTATTTTCAGTTCTCAGGTGTTTGAGCCAAGTTTTATGTGCTAACTTTTGTGTTATTTAATTTTAAATGAATTATAATACTGAATAATTAGTTGATATGACACTTATTATAGGCGAGTGTCAGCGAAATTGTTTTTTAGCATCTCGTGTATACGCACACACATTTCGGAATCGAAGACATCCTCAGGAAAAATGTTTCGTCAAATTGTTGGACCGTTTTTTGACCACACGCAAAGGGAGAGTAAGCGGCAATGAAGAAAACGAATTTTCTATTGTTGTTTCGGCATTAGGTAATCCGCACACAAGCGTGAGGAAAGTTGCCGACGAAATAGGATTATCAAAATCTTCAGTGAACAGAACATTGAGAAAATACAAGTTTCATCCATATAAAATGAAGCTGCAGCAGGCATTGACGAATGCAGATTTTCGAAGTCGCCTCAGTTTTTGTGAGTGGGCAGTGGCTAAGTACAATGAAAGTGAGAATTTTTTTAATTACGTGATGTTTAGTGATGAATCTTCATTTTCAAGTTGTGGTAGGGTCAACGGGCACAACTTTCATTATTACGGTTCAGAAAATCCGAACTTTTGCAGATCAGTTGACAACCAGCACCGTTTTACGATAAATGTTTGGGCTGGAATAATTGGAACTAATCTTATTGGGCCATATTTCTTTGATGAGCACCTCAACGGCCAGGGATATCTGCGTAGATTTGAGGAAGATGTAGAGGCCTTTTTGGAAGATTTGCCACTAGATAACAATCGACGTATGTGGTTTATGCAGGACGGGGCACCAGCACATTATGGCAAAACTGTTCGCCGATTTTTAAATGATCGGTACCCCAATAAACGGATAGGGCGAGGTGGTCCCGTCTCGTGGCCTGCAAGATCTCCTGGCCTCACATGTCTAGATTTTTTCCTGTGGGGCTATATCAAGGAAATTGTGTATCAAACACTGTCCAACACCCCACAGGAACTAAGAAATAAAATTTCAGTCGCGTGCAGGGCAATAACTTCGCAAATGTTGAGCAATATTCAAGAATAATTCTTAAGGAGGGTTATATTGTGTATTCAGGTCATAGGGCAAAATTTCGAATAGTTCTAATGTATCGCTTTTTTTAGATTATTTTTTTCTGTTAATGACTGTGGATTATTATTATTATTATTATAGTTATGTTATTATAGTTTACTTCACTTTCTGGTTCTCATAATTACAACTACCTTTATTAAACTATGTTTCACTTTTTGTATGGTAAAAATATGAATAAGTCCATTATATAACAATCATTGCATGTAGTTGCATTCGATAAGTTTTTTTGTCGACACATCATCTAGTTACGAGGATATGATCAAGTGATTTGCATCGTGACTATCTCATTTTATTTGGTAATTCTATTCAAATTATTGTTAAAACAAACATTTATTAGACGGAAGTAAGCTCCAACAATGGAAATATAAAAACTGCTGACTTTCTTGTCAGGGAGACGTTTAGGTGTCACCTGACATTGTTCACATGCTCTGTGCCTCATACACTGACAATCTGACAGTACCATTATGTGCCTCATACAGTGACAATCTGACAGTACCATTATTTTTACAAGCGAAACTAAAATAAACCACTATAACTCAAAAACTATCAACTATAGCTATAGAAAGACCTATATTATCTCGATGCAGAATTTAATGGCCTGCCTGATTAATCCATAAAAAACAGGGTGTTCCATTTGAAAAACACAAGTTATGCTGCTTTAAAGTTAGATATGCTGTAACCCCAAAATAATACACCCTGTACAATGATGATAAATTATTCTTTAACCATTTTAAAGTATTAAATGTCGTCTATAGATATTTAGAATTTAAGGTAGCAAAACTCAAAACTAAGCTCACAGCAGACGTTTCAAATAACACATAAATCGGAGCTAAAAAAAAAAGAAAGTCGTAATATTTTCAAAAATATCAAAGATCGCTATAGAGAATGCTACACAAAGTCACACTTATTTTTTAATCTCTATCCAAAAATGTAATAAAAAGTATAGCATTCCATTTAAAATAACGAAGTTGATAGCTACTTCCGGTGCAACCGGAAGTTCCATAAAGTGGAATATATTTTCTAGATATAGCTTAGACAATCACAAGAAAATTTTGTTGAAAGTTTTTTTGGATAGCTCTAAGGGTAATGGATATATAGAGGAATTACACACTATTGGGACACCCTGTATATATATATATATATATATATATATATATATATATATATATATATATATATATATATATATATATATATATATATATATATACATATATATATATATATATATATATATATATATATATATATATATATATATATATATATATATAATATATATATAAACATATAAAAATTGAAACTGACCCCGGATATGTGTTCTGGGGGGCCTAATTAGTGGTCATTTGAAGAAATTTTTTCAAAACTCAAAAGTCGGGATCTCCTCATTAGTGAATTTTTTTTAAGAAAATTCACTAATAAATGAAATCAATTCTAAATCTAGTTCCTAGGTGACAATATACTGCTAAATGGTAGCTAAAAAGGATTACAACAGTTGAGCTGAATCTATTGTGGAATGAACCGATCATCCCTGTGGTAGAATGATTGACATAAAATATAAAGAATAGCATCAAAATCGAGTCTATTAGAGTTGCAATATTTACAGTATTACAATCGATTGGACACCAGCAAATGACGTCAGAGAAAGAACCTTGTTTGTCTTTGCGCTCAGGTTGGGCCGACAGACAGATCGACCGGCAGATCGACAGACACAAAATCGTTCTAGAATCAAGTTTTCTTTAGTTCTGAGACTTTTTACGCTGTTTTATCAACAAAAAAATCCAAATTATCTGTCGCTGATATTCCACCCCCACACATTCTACCCCTAACTTAATTTCAGCACAGAATACCAGATGTTTGATAAAATTGAAAGTTTTCTAATGAACAAACGCTAAAATGTTATACCACACAAATTTTAACGAAAAAATGTCAATTTTCACCAAGTCACCCCCATTTCTCCGCTACACCCTGAGGCGATTTTACCCAAAAACACTGCGAACCATCCGTTTATGTTCTAATTGTATACCAAATTTGAAGACGATGTCTCAATTCGTTATAAAGTTATCGTGGGTACAAACAAACGGACTTACAGACCGACAGATTCACAGACCGAAAGACCGACATACCGTGAGAAAAAAATAGTGTCCAAACCACGTTTTCTATGTTTTAATACTTTTTGCGACATCTAAGCAAAAAAAAGTTCGGGTCGCAGCAAGTGCGTTATGGTAGTGAATTTTCATAAAAATGCTTTTAATAGCAAATACGCGTGTTCTCTTTTAAGAAAGCAGGCATCAAATTAGTTACCAGTATAACATATACAGTAAAAACAATGTGTGTGTGTGTGTGTGTTGTATCATGGGATGGTTTTGAATGTTTTATTCCTCAACCACAGACTTTTATACTAAAGTTTCGTTTCGAATCATAACCACACCCAGTGCGGCAAACCTACAGGTGATAACTATATTACCAGATTCTTTGAATTATAAATGAGAACCCAATGGATACATATATCCACAATCTCACGTAAACACAATCATTACATTAGTGTTACCAATATACAGCTACATGATATCTTAAAAACATACATACCTTCTTTCACCCACTGCTTCACACATACAATCCAAACATACCTACCCAATCTATACATCAAAATAAATATTACAATATAATTTTAATTACTATACTTTTATTTTAAAACTGATTTTCAATTTCTATATACGCACATAATCTGTTTTTTTTTTTTTAAATAATTATTCACCTTTTTTTGTTTTTTTTTTGTTTTTTTTTTTGTTTTTTTTTAAGTTGGTTTTTTATGTATATATTTTTTTTAATATTTTGTTTCATTTTTAAATACTTAAATTTAAGGAATGACTGGGACACATTGTCGCCTAGGGACCCGCCAAGGCTCATAGACATACTGAATTGGGCCACGGAATAAAAACAATGTGATATGTTTCATCAAATAACTTTATTATTCGAAAATGTACAAAAATTTCTGAAAGTAAACTTGAAGTATTTCCGAAAATACTCGTTTCTTGGTCAACCTTAGACGTTAATAGCAAATTGAGTTATTAAAATTTGAATAATCTAATCAAAATTCGCTACCATAACCCAGTTGCTGCGTCCCAAATTTCTTTACTTACAAACATGCATTATATTTCAATGGAAAATGCAAAAATACAATAGCATAAGGCGCGTTCGACTAAAAAAAAATTGTATCACCAACGACTTATGGGCCAGTCTGTGATTGTAGAATTTTTTTTAAGATGTAGCTCAAGACACCCTATAATTAATGTATACAATTTTTTTTCATATCCTGTATAATAACGGATATATTGATTTTTTACGAAAATTCGATAAAAATTATATAACATTAAACGATAAACTCTATAGCTAAGATTACTGCCAAAGCATCAGAGAAAGAGTCTATTTGAAATGAATTTTCTGGAAATATTTTACTAAAATGAAGGACAATGACAGTTGAACGTAAGACTTCAGGGTTTGTAAAACATCCTTCTCGAGACAATTGGTTTTTTTAGCCCGTATTAGATTCAAGTTCTTTGCCTAAATGTTGCCGATTTTGACGTTTTAAATCGCAACTTTAACGTTTTGACGAAAACCCCAATTTTTTTTTTAAATGCCTATAACTTTTTTGTCTTTTGACCCACATAGCTAAGTTTTGGTAGATCACTTACCCATGAGGATATAAACTCGCGTACCAAATTTGGTTGCCCTTACTTTGATAATTCCGGAGATATAATTTTTTTCAAACGAAAACACAAAATTTAATCAAAATCGGCCCATTATTTTTTGAGTTATCGGTGTGATATATATATATATATATATATATATATATATATATATATATATATATATATATATATATATATATATATATATATATATATATATATAACATATAAAAACTGAAACTAACCCCGGATATGTGTTCTGGGGGGTCTAATTAGCGCTCATTTGAAGAAATTTTTTCAAAATTCAAAAGTCGGGATCTCCTCATTAGTGAATTTTTTTTAAGAAAATTCACTAAAAAGAAATCAATGTTCTGTATTCTTTTAGCTGTATTGATATTCCTTATTTAATCCTAAAATATTTTACACTCTCAATTATACAGGGCATTTAAATATTAGGACGTATTAATTTTATGTACATTGGCCCGTTTTACTCCACAATAATGTTTCTAATTTTCTGACATATTTGCTATCTATAGCTATATATATATATATATATATATATATATATATATATATATATATATATATATATATATATATATATATATATATATATATATATATGTATGTATGTATGTATGTATCCAACCGATAACTCAAAAAATACTCCACTGATTTGGACCATATTTGGGAATTACCCCTATTTTGTTAATGGCTTGGACGAGTTCGTTCTTCAGATCTTAACGCCCAATTGTTCTTAACAAAAAATTAAAAATATTTTTTAAAACGCAATATCTCTCAAATTCTTTAAGTGATTGAAGCGAAAATTTACAACCTAATGGAACATAGACAGGCATGGGTCTGTACCAATTTTAAAGTCTTTTGATCAAAGAGGAATGAAGTTATTCGAAATTAAAATTAAAATAATCCTCGACATCCAGTCAAATTCTCTAATGCAATATCTACAAGGTTGGACAAAGACACATGATGTTACCTATACTGCTATGATATTTAAGTAAATGGTTGATAAAAATTTAAACAATGGAAGTTACAAGTATTATTGCAACATGTCACAACGTATACAAGGACGCCATCTCGGTGCGGACCCAGGTAGTATGTTGTCACAACAGCTCTAGTTAGCACAAAACGTTATAGATGGGGACATTTGTACAATCAACTAACAATTTTGTAGATATTAGGCCTGGCCCATTTCTTTTATAATACCGGGACAATGTTTGCTTCCAAAAGCGCTAAATTTTAGCATGCGACAACGTTCTCTGCAAGTATCAAAACCTGCTCAAAAAATGAGAACGATACCGATAGATAAGTTATTAGATCCATCATTTTTATTATTGATGATTTCGTAGGTTAGTTTTCGCGCGTTCGACTAAAAAAAAGTTGTATCACTAACGACTTATGGGCCACTCTGTGATTGTAGAATTTTTTTTAATGTAGCTCAAGACACCCTATAATTAATGTATACAATTTTTTTTCATATCCTGTATAATAACGGATATATTGATTTTTTACGAAAATTCGATAAAAATTATATAACATTAAACGATAAACTCTATAGCTAAGACTACTGCCAAAGCATCAGAGAAAGAGTCTATTTGAAATGAATTTTCTGGAAATATTTTACTAAAATGAAGGACAATGACAGTTAAAAGTAATACTTCAGGGTTTGCAAAACATTATTCTTGAGACATTTTCTTTCCATAGCCCGTATCAGTTTTAAGTTATTTGCCTAAATGTTGCCAATTTTGACGTTTTAAATCGTGACTTTGACGTTTTGAGGAAAACCCCAATGTGTTTTTCTTTAAATGCTCCTAACTTTTTTGTCTTTTAACTTACAGAGCTAAATTTTGGCGGGTAATTTACCTATAATAATATAAACCTGCGTACCTAATTTCGTTAAGAAAATTCACTAAAAATTGTAAATCTTTGTCGCCAATGCCATACTTCCACAAGTTATGACGATGTGGAAGTGATTGACATGATAATTTTTATTTACCATGTAAACATAACTAAGGCTTAAATAAATGAACTATATTCTAAATATACTTCCTAAGTGACAATATCCTGCTGAATAGTAGCTAAAATGGATCATAAAAGTTGAGCTGAATCTATTATGGAATAAACCGATCCTTCCTGTGGTGGAATGATTGACATAAAATATAAAGAATGGCATCAAATTCGAGTGTATTAGAGTTCCAATATTTACAGTAATACAATCGATTGGACACCAGCAAACAACGCCCGAGCGAGAACCTTGTTTGTCTTTGCTCTCAGCTTGGGCCTCAGCATATTTACGACGATCAAATATGGAAATTAAGTTCGTTTTGATTTGGCCAATTAATAACGGGCAGTCCAGCTTTGTGGAGTGTCCGTTCCACACGATATTTGAAATGCGATACGCTCACTCCACCATTTAAATAACTACATTTTAAGACTGACTGAAATAGTGGACCATGAATTATGGTAAATCGGAACAAATTTATACAGATAACTAGCCAAGCTGTTGAAACGTATGTTAAACTATAATATGATAAATTCTAAGCATTTAACAGAATTGCGTTGAGTATAGAGGCAGTGAATAAAATAGCCATTTCTCATGGCTTTCATCGCCTTTAGATACTTCTGTTTTAATGTCCTGAGGAATTTGAAATGGGAATATACGATGTCTAACAGTTTTCTTGGATTGGTGCTGTAATTTGTTAAGATTATATCTGAGTGCACAATGATAATATAAAACGATGAGTATATATTATTTAAGAGATTTTTGTTATGTATAATAAAAACGGATTTCCAAAATCCATGATATTTAATTATACAGGTGACATTTCCTTCCAAGTTAAGCAGCGCATTATATTTAAGTGGGCAGTTTAAATATCTTATGCCAAGCGATTTTTCTTTTTAGCGGAATTCACGACATTCAGGAAAGATAAAATAGAAAAAAAAAGGTTGCCTACCTTTTGAACCACGTATCACAAAGAGTCTCGAGAGCATTTTTAAGGAAGCCGATTTGCAGACAGCCTTTTCGACAAAATATCATTTAAGAAATTTGTTAGGTAATACGAAAGATAAAAAAAAAGCCACTAAAATGTCGGGTATCTATGAGATAGGTTGTAAATATCGTAATCTTAAATACGTTGGGTAAACTAAGAGAACCATTGAGACTAGATTTCGTGAACATCTGGCACATTTGGCACACGGTAGTGTAGACAAGTCATGCGGGGCACAACAGATTTGGGATAATAACCACCACATCGAAATCTGAAACTTGTCAAAAATATTAGACAGCCAGCGAAGCTCTATGCATACGAAAGTATTTTAGCGAATTTTCATTAAGAAAAATTTTCATATGAGAGGTCACGACGAAAAGCTTTCGGAAAAATTTCTTCAGATAAGCGCGAATTTGGGTCTCTAAAACTCAAACCAAGGTCCGTTAGAATTTTTATATGTTTATATATATATATATATATATATATATATATATATATATATATATATATATATATATATATATATATATATATATATATATATATATATATGTACCCGAGCGATAAGTCAAAAAATACTAAACTGATTTCAATCAACCTTGACAAAACCAAGGTCGAGTTCGTTAACCAGCCGTTATGCTCAAGTTTTTCCAATGGAAAAGCGGGGAAAACTTTTTGAAAACGCTATATTTTTGCAAGTATTAGAGAAACTGAAGTGAGACTTTACATGCGGCTAGAAATAGTGCAAATAAACCTATGTTGTGAATTTTAAGTAGTTTGGTGCACAATATTTAGAGTTTTTACAAATGAAAAATGTGTGTGTGTGTGTGTGTTTTGTTTGTTTAACGTCGGCCTATTCCGGCTACTATGGCCAATCACCGACGCCAGGGAGCAGTTTCACCTCACTATCCTGGAAATTTTGCCGAACCCCTGCCTTTCTGTAAGGAGGGTGGGGATATTTAGCGGGCCCAACATCGCATGGACACGGGATCGACGGCTTTACGCCCTCTCTAAAGGGCGGAACGTAAAGACATTCAACTTGTTCAAATACAATGCCAGAACCTCGGTTGATGTTAGTGTTATAGTTTGTACTGAAAACGTGAAAGGAGAACCCTGGGAGCGAACGCAGTACCCTTCGGTTTAGAGGCACACGTTCTTACTCCTGAACCACCGAGGCTCTTAAAATCAAAAATAAAATCCCAAAGACATGCGTTGAAATGCACATACCGCCTCTTAGCACACACACAACTGATATAAAACTTTATATGTGGCTAGAAATAGTGCAAATAAACCTATGTTGTAAATTTTAAGTAATTTGGAACAGAATATTTAGAGATTTGTACAAACTAAAAATAAAATCCCAAAGACATGCGTTGAAACAACTTACTGGTTAAAGTCCAGTGTCTGACAGACAGAGTAGTTAACTGCCACGCGTTGATTAATACAACAGGTATAAACCATACATCAATGGTGACCAAACTAAATATATACCAGGGATAATACATACTACCCGAACCAACAATCGTGCAATCTCGGCCGCAACTATGGAAAATAACAGACGACATGAAATGAAAAATTTTCCAATTGATTGTTATTTAACTGGGGGATTCAATCAATTATTAAAAGACATTATATTTGTAGCTTTATAAACAACCTCAAATACAGTTTTAGCACAGCATAGATATATTATCCTGTCGTATAATATACTAGAAATGTAAACAAAATCAAGCCAAGTCTCTATAAAAATGATTCTAAAATAGTTTCTTTTATCTTTCAACTTAAACATAGAAGACCGAAACAATCGTGGGATGTGTTTCAGTGGCAATTCTACTAATCCTGTAATTAATTGCGTATACTTTAAATACAATATGCCGGGCATGAAACCGATCTAAAGTATCACGCAAATAAATCGTTGGTTGAAGTATACTTAGATGGCGCCGTGGACATCGCCTTTGCCTCTTAAACAGAAGGTTACGCGGTCAAATCCAGCTTGATGAATGTATGTTTTTTTATGTTTTATTTTGACATTTGGAGAAACGATAGTGCACAGATTTCATACGTTTTGAACAAGGTCTCATTTTTGTTTAAAACGCCTAAATAAGTTTGTCACCTTTGAGCCTGAAATTATAATAATTTTGTTATTGTTGATATTGAAAAACTCGGTTTGATTAGGTTGACTACAACGAAATCATACTGGCGCTTAATAAGGAAAAATAACTGCTACGTTTATAATTTGGCAGATAATTTACATGAATTAAGTTTCCTTCTGGAAATCTTTTGTATGACTTTAACGAAATATGTAATACAAGTTTCTTTTAAAGAGACTTACACTATCTACAGATGTAGCAAAATTTAATTCTTTAGCTTCATAGAAAATTGTGTTTTGGGCATTTTTCTCAAAAGGAGTTAGAACACAAGATTTTTTTGGTAATAGAGATATATCGATGGTAACACTTTCGAAAGAATTATTCAAATGTGCGCCTACTAGTACATCTAAAATCGATCTTTAAGGTCTGTGTAAGTTTAAAGCATTAACTTTACTAATATGCCGTATAATAATAGTGTACAATTTCTGCGTCCCGAATTTTTTTTTCAAAGTGATAAAGAAAGTTCAAAAACCTCGTCCGGCAATTAGATATACAATACACAGAAAATTTGCCTACGATTAAATCTCCCTCTCGATTACGTTCTTTACTTAAGATTCAGTATGTGTGTGAATGTGTTCAAATGCAAGGATGACAATGGAATGATCCTCCACTAGCTACAGACTATTATAAATTCCACGGTGTTTATTCGAAGCCTTATATATGATACGGTATAAATAAGCGGCAACTAGGAAATCGATTTGCTAAATTTAAACATATCGCTTAGATACGGTGCTTATATTTTGTCTTATATAATTAGTTTATGCTCTAAGTACATATTAACATAAATATACAAACACCAATATATATATATATATATATATATATATATATATATATATATATATATATATATATATATATATATATATATAAACTTTTTTTTTTTACATGATCTAAGTAAAAATTAACATTCTGATCCTTTTATCTCTTTTCTTTTTCTTTGTTTTTTTCTTTTTTTTTTTCTCTAATTTATTCGGGAGATACAAGGACACTTGTTCGCCTAGGGTCCCGCCATGGCTCATACGCAAACTAACTGGACCACTGAACTAATAATTGATGTTGTAACATTGGAAGAGATAATAGGACTCTAAATTAAGTTACATGTATAATTTTGTACAATTTTTTTAAATTATTTAATGTTATTGTTTAATATAAACCACCGGTTTATTTTATTCCCAGCTTCCTACTTAACTACATACATAATATTGATTATTATTTTAGATTAGTTTCACTAAAAAATCTAACTAAGTGAATGTACGCGTTCTTCTTATCGAGGCCTAATAGGTGAGTTATACTAAGCGGCATCGTAATGTTGATTCTTCTCAACGCGTCTAACAATTTATGGCGGGCCATGGTGTTGGGTGGGCAAGAAAAAATTATATGATTAAGATCAGCAATGGTGGATCCGATACATGTGCAGAACGGGCTGTTTATCAATCCTATTCTATTGAGGTGAGCAGGATATCTGCCATGATTAAACTTGGCTCTTATCACCGTTCTTGTAAATTTTCTTGATTCTGTTCCATATTTATTGATATTATTTGTTAGATTTGGGTTTAGTACTACATAATGGTTCTTAGATGTTTTTTAATATGCATCCCATTCTTCTGTCCATTTTCACCCAACGGAATACCTCCTCTGAGCTTTTACATCAGACAAGATTACCTTGCTAAGAATTTCCACAGTTACTATAGCTTCTCTGGCTAGTTTATCAGCAATCTCGTCTCCTATTATCTGACTATCTCCTTTCACCTATATGAATATTACATCATTATTAATTACAACTTCTCTATATTTGAAAACCAATTTTGTTATATCACGATTTCTAACGTTTTCTGGCTTGTATCTTTTTATGATTTGCCAAACTGATGACTCACTAAATATAAGCGAGTTGCATTTGCTGTCCTTAAGCCCATTTAATGCCATTTCAGTGGCGGTAAATTCTGCGATATGTACTGATGTGATATCATCAAGTTTGTATTGCAGCCTGACGCTTAGGTGTGGTATGTAAACAGCTGCTCCTGTACGGGAAGAGTTTTTAGACCCATCTGTATAGACGTGTGTGTATCCTAGATATTTTTCTATGAGTAAGCAACAAAGCTTTATTCAATAAGGTGCTTGCAGTATAAGTTGGTACTAACACTTTGAATTTGTTTTATAGATGACTAAATTTTTCTTCAGCCGGAATTCTCGCCGTACTAGTTAGCAGTCTTTCGAATTCCATTGTTGCCATATAACCGTCTGTTATAGGTGGACTGGTTTCTATCCTCCTGTGCATATATTAGAAAGGGTTTCTGTCCAAAGATGATGTATTGCAAGCAGTTCGCTGTCTTCTATGTCTCTCAAATGCAGGCAATACTGGTTTGCTAAAAAATGTGGAGCGCTTTACGATTTTGCGCATTATCCTTGCGCAGGGGCCATGCTAATCTTCTCTCTATCGTTTCAATTTTATCATATGTACCGCCGAAGCGAGTACAAGACTCAGTATAAAATGTGGTGTTTCAGTGGAAAGTAGTTAGAATTTTTCATTGTCTGATGGCGCTAACTTTTTTAGTGAAACGATCGTCAGGTCTTTGAAAATATGTGATTTGGGTTCGCCAACTGTACTTATCAAATTTTAAAGTCTGTAGAAAGCAAATACGTAGCAATTTTTCAAAAAATCTGCAAAAACAAAAAGATTTACAAAGAAGTCTGGATGCAGAAAGTGCGTTATGGTAGCGATTTTTTGTAAAATTGCTTTTAATGGCAAATATGTCATGTTCTTAAAAGAAGGACATTTGGTTGGCAGTATAACCTATATATTACTAACAATCTATCGTATTTCATTAAAATAGCTTTGTTGTTTGAAAAAGTACAAATATTTTCCGAAAATAAAGTTCCACAAAAAACTGGTCCAATTTTCCTGGCCAACGAACCTCTTTTTAAGCCGTTTACATACCTGCCAGGATATAATTATTCACGAACAGCTTTAGAAACAAAATTGAAAAAAAAAATATGAAAATTTGTAAAAATTTCTTTTACAGAAAATCACAATTTTTTTTACAGAAATTGCCTTTAGTAATGTAACATTAATTATATTTTTCACAAAAAATTCGATAACTTTTTTTACAATAACCTACTAAACATTTATTATTAATTCCCAACATATCACAACAATAAGTTCCACAGAAACACTAAAACCATTTCTAAGAAAACCTTTAAAATTCAGCCACTATTTGAGCGTGCCCGTATACGGCAGCTCGATTTTTTCGACGAGTAACAAAAAGCTCCCTGAATGCGTCATTCTCATGGGACTCCGATATCTATTGATAAAAACGCCCTTTCACAATTTGTGATATGTGTTTGAAGTGTGTGCCAAAAACGCGAAAAGTTGCAAAACAATTGAAATAACTCAAAAACGATTAACGATATCAATTATTTTTTTACAAACCCGCAGTATAATTCGCTGGAAAACACAAAAATGCAATAACATAAGGGGGTTTTCTATTAAAAAAAAGAAAGTGTGTACCACCAACGACTTATGGACATGATTGTCAAAATAAGTTTATAAGATGCACCTCGAGATACCCTATCATTAACATAGATACTTTTTTGTCATATCTTGTATAATAACGGATGTATTGAGCTTTGCCGTAGAAAAGCGGCATATGTGCAAATAGACAAAAACTGAATGGATTTTTGGGGTTCGCACTCATTTCAAGAAATCTGTTTAAAATTCATGTCGCGGTCTTCTCAATAACGAATTTTTTCTACGAAAATTTGCTAAAACATAGACTATTAAACCATAAACTCTAAAGCTGAAACTACTGCCGAAGCATCAGAAAGAGCATCTATTTGAAATGGATCTTCTGAAAACATTTTAGTAAAATGAAGGACAATGATGATTGAAGCTGAATCTTAAGGATTTGTAAAACACACTTCTTACGACATATCGTCTACACAATCCGTATTTGTTCCAAATTCGTTGTCTGAAATTTGCAAATTTTGACATCTCAAATCGCGACTTTGACGAGAAAAATTATGAAATTTTCAAAACATATTTTCTGCTACTTCTTGACGCTTTTGCGTCAAGAAAACTTAACCGTTCGATGTAATATTCAATTGGTTTTCTTAATCACACAAAATATTTTGTTCTTGTGCTTTCCGCTGATCACCAGTGGCACCCACATTTTTTTTCTTAAAATGCCTATAACTTTTTTTTGTTTCAACTTAGAGATCTGAATTTTCTCACGTAGGGTATGTGGGATCGTGAAAACGTATATGCCAAATTTGGTCGTTATAGATCTGTTATTTGAGGAGATACGAAAATTTTCCGAAGGAAAACCCAAGATTTTTCCGGAAAAACCGGTCCGATTTCCCTGGATAACGAATCCAAGCCACTTACAAAGGGAAGGTAGGTACTAAATTTTATTAAAATCGGCCCATTATTTTTTGAGTTATCAATACGATATATATATATATATATATATATATATATATATATATATATATATATATATATATATATATATATATATATATATATATATATATAGTAATTTAATTTTTGTGACGGTAATAGTGTTATTTATCAAAAAATTGTGGGAAAGCCGTCAGTTGTAGAATAAAACTCTTTATTATGGGCCGAGCTTTCGGAAAAATTTCTTTCTTTCTCAAGGCAACAACATGGAAAAAAAAACTTGCGCAATATACTTGGAAAAAATATAAAAGTTTAAAATACTTACATATAACATGAGTTCTACTAAACTAATTATGTAATAACAAACATGAAAAGAAAACCTTTTTATGAATTTGAGTGAAGTCTAAAAGTGCCAAACTGACATATAAAGCTAAATATTGTCTAATTGAATTTGTTTTTTGTTTTTATCTAGGAAATATAAATAGTGGTAGTGATTTCTAAAATTATTATCTTTCTTTAAGTTTATTAAATTTTCGTTAAAAGTAATTTCAAATTCTTCTAAACACATTCTTTTATTACTTAAGGTTTCACAGTGTAAAATAGAAACATTACTAAAATTTATATTATGGCCAGTGTCGAGATTATATTCTGACAGAGCGCAAGTTCTTTTTTGTAAACGTATGTCACTTTTGTGCTGTGTTAACCTATCTTTAAGGACTCTGCTTGTTTGGCCAATATATCTTAAACTACAATTATTACATGGAATACAATATACCACTCCAGACACTTTGGAAATTTCATCCTTACTTTTGAGTTGACTGAAAATGTTATTAATTGTTTTCGAATATCGAAACGTTATTTTAAAATTGGTTTCATCATTATATAAAGATGACCCCAATTTATATTTCCTAGATAAAAACAAAAAACAAATTAAATTAGACAATATTTAGCTTTATATGTCAGTTTGGCACTTTTCGACCTCACTCAAATTCATAAAAAGGTTTTCTTTTCATGTTTGTTATTACATAATTCGTTTAGTAGAACTCATGTTATATGTAAGTATTTTAAGCTTTTATATTTTTTCCATGTAAATTGTAAGTTTTTTTTTCTTTTCATGCTGTTGCCTTAAGCAAGGAATAAATTTTTCCGAAAGCTCGGCCTATAATTAAGAGTTTTATTCTACAACTGACGGCTTTCCCACAATTTTTTGATATATATATATATATATATATATATATATATATATATATATATATATATATATATATATATATATATATTAACACAGATCTCCCCAATAGTGAATTTTTCGTTTAGGAAAAATTCGCTAAAAGTAAGAATGGTCTGAATGCAGCAAGTGCGTTATAATAGTGAATTTTTATGGAAATCGTTTTTAATGATAAATATGTTCTTTTCAATGGAAGAAATTACGTTTAGAAGAAATCTTAGACTTTTTAGTAAAAACCATGTACCATTTTTCATCAAGTTAATTTTATTGTCTAAAAAAGTACAAAAATTTCCCTAAAATAAACTTAAAATGTGCAAATTTGTATCACCAACAACTTATAGGACAGCCTGTGATTGTCAAAATAATTTTATAGGATGCAGCTCAAGACACCCTATAATTAACATATTCAATTACTTCCACATCGTCAATACGTGTGGAAGTATGGCATCGGCGACAAAAATTTCAACCTTTTTTTGCGCTTAAATGGAAAAAGTGTCAAAACATAAAAAACAATATTTAGCTTTGTGAATAATTTTTTAAAAACATGTATTTCACCAAAATCTACAAAGGAAACAACAGTCAAATGTCTTGTTAGCAAAACAAAATTGAATATGTACAGGATGATGCTTTGTTAATGTCATTCACTATACGATACATGTGGCGGCTTGTTCTCACTGAGATTAAACAGTCGATCTGAGATATAAATTGGTTTTAATTTTTATTACAAATGCCGAACATTAGAGAAACATAGAAGACATCTAAGTATTTTAACTACTGTAGCTTCCTGAACTAACCGCTTTTAAAAGTATATGTAATACAAACAAAGATCTTATAACAGTGATAAGCAAAACCAGTCAGTTGTATTCAAATTATTATATATTGGCTATATTAAAAGGTCCCATTAAGCCGCTGCCGATCCAGTATCTGATATACACTTGGTCCAAACCAGCTTAATTATAACACAAATTAAGAAAAGTATGTAAAGTTTGGAGACAGCCAAACTAACCGCGGCCATTAACGGCATTCAAGAAATAATTGTGCGTGAAAGAAACTAGTTATTTAAATCAATTTCATCATCAGAAAGCTTTCTGGGTGCTCATTTAGTTCATGTTAGATACAAAAGTTAAATATACTAGTCAATTAAGGTAAACGCTTTTAAATTGCTACACCATTTTTCAACGTAACATTTTTCGGAGCCTAATTATACCAACGAAACTAAAACATTTCTGTTTGCTTTAGGAAAGAAATATCGCTTGTAAAATTGTTTCACTGACACGAGAAGGTTCGTTAGCTGTTTTTCATGTTATCACTGCTTAGTGTACTTGTGAAGTTATCGGCCGCCGAGTGTTGTCAGAATAGATAAAACAGATGAGTGGCTATTTGTTTTAGACGAATTACTTTTTTGGAATATACTGCTGGATGCTTTGCCGATTTAATTTTAAAAAAGTCGGGACGCACCAAGTGTTCTACGGTAGTAAATTTTCCTAGGAGTGTTGGTGCTATTTTCACTATCTAAAAGCCCAAGTGTATTTATTCGATATTTGCCCGAGATTGATATCTCTACACTGATTTCAGTTGGATCTGAATCCGGTCAATAGTGAGGCTATAATCATCTCCGAAACCCTAACGTACTTGCACTTGTCTCTCAGATGTATTGTTTTTGCAAGATAAAGAACACATTGTTTGGTTTGAAGATGAAAAGATAATCAAATACCTACTCAGATTTAGTCTTGTTCTGCCCAAAGTCCTAAATTTCTGAGATCTTTGAGTCAAAACACCAGCATTACGTTACTTATTTTGAAGAGATCTAGATAATAAATATAAATAAATTCCAGTCACAGCACCACTAGAATTGAGAAAGGTTAAAGGAGGAATTTATTATTCAATTCAAACAGATAGTAAAAAAGTTCGGGACGCAGCAAGTGCGTTTTGGAAGTCAATTTTTATACAAATATTTTTAATTACAAATATATCACTCTAACGCAGCTGGCATCAATTTGGTTTCCGGTATAACCTATTTAGTAGGAACAATGTACCATATTTTATCAAAATAACTTGTTTGAAAATGTACAAAAATTTTCCGAAAATAAACTTTAAATATTTCCTAGGCAATGAGCCTTAGGTTAATAGCAAATTGAGTTATTGAAATTTTAAAACATTTAGTGCAAATTCGCTACCAAAACGCCCTTGATACGTCCCTACAACAATTTTTCGAAAATAAAGTTCAATGTTGGTTTCCTAACTAACAAAACTTACGTTAATAGTAAATTTAGTTATTGAAATTTGACGGATTTAATGAAAATTCGCTACCAAAACGAACTTGCTGCGTCCAGATTTTTTTCTTACAAACATGCATCATATTTCGATAAAAAATGCAAAAATGCATTAACGAATTTGTTCTACGAAAATTAGCTAAAGATTATAGACCGTTAGACCATAAACTTCACTAAACCTACAGCGAAAGCATCAACTTAACTAAACCGACCGCCAAAGCATCAGAGAAAGGGTCTATTTGAAATGAACTTTCTGTAAATATTTTAGTAAAATGAAGGGCAATCATGGTTGAATCTGAAATTTGAGGGTTCGCAGAATACTCTTCTTGCAACATTTTCTTTTCACAATCTGTATTTATCTTACGTTCTTTGCCTAAACATTGCCAATTTTGACGTTTCAAATTGCGAGTTTGACGTTTTGAGTAAAACTCCAAAATTTGTTTATTTAGCTGCCCGTAACTTTTTTGTCTTGAAACCTAGAGACCTAAATTTTGGTGCATGGTTCGCTCTATATAATGCAAATACGCGTAAGATCGGTCTATTATTTTTTCAGTTATCGGTACGATATATATATATATATATATATATATATATATATATATATATATATATATATATATATATATAAACACGGATCTTCCCATTAGTGATTTTTTTTAAGAAAATTCACTAAAATACAAATATTTAAATTTATTGTATCAATTTCAGCATCAATCAATAATGTTGGAGTTAGTTAAATCAAGACTCCTGGCAAACCAAATATAAGATGTACATTACAAAGAAGCAAAATAACTATGAAATGCAAAGTTAAGGGTTTTCTATTAAATCTATCAATGCTCTTAATTTTAATTTGTTAGGTAGTTTCTAGTTAACTGTTCTGGCCATAGCATGTTTTGATTTCTTAAATATTTGTGCGAAAAGCTCCGCTATTGTATAAACTAAGTAATTGTTAACTATAATTTAAGTGAAAGGTTATAAGCTATAATTTTCTTATTACTCTAAAACATATTGAAGGTTTCGATTCGTGAGCAAAATGTTACAGAATTAATTACCACACTAGTCTTCCTAATTTACATGTTTGACATCATTCATATATATATATATATATATATATATATATATATATATATATATATATATATATATATATATATATATATATATATATATATATATATATATATATATATATATATATATATATATATATATATATATATATAATGAGCAATATCACTGAATAATTATTTAATTTTGACTGAGTTAAAAATTATATTGCAATTAATGAGAAATTCTGTGGATGTAGAAAAGTTCATGTCTGGCTAAAGTCTTAAAAATCAATCAAGAGGCTTGTAAAGGACTCATATATAATGCACTGGCACTTCCAGCGGTTCATAGTCTGATATCAGACCTTCACATGAGGCCTCGCAGGTGTTGATTGCCTGCAGACGGGAATGTAGGAGCTGCACAGGGTGGCATCAGCATTTAGCGCTTACCATAGGTGCTAAATTTCCCCCAAGAGAGGAGATAGTGGTTATCAGAGAAAGCATGTAGAGGTGACGTCATCCAAGCCATTAATAAAAGCAAGGCACTTGCCGAGTTTCATCGAAATCGGTTAATTACTTTTTGAGTTATCGGTTGGTTATATACACACACACACACACACACACACACACACACACACACACACACACACACACATATATATATATATATATATATATATATATATATATATATATATATATATATATATATATATATATATATATATATATAAACATATAAAAATTAAAACTGACGCCGGGATCTAGGGGTCCTAGTCCGCGCTCATTTGAAAAAATGTTTGCAAAGTCTCACAATTGATACCTCTCCATTAGTAAATTTGCTTAAATAGAAATTCACTAAAAGCTGCAAAACAATTGAAATATGTCACTCGAAAACCAAAACGACATCAATTATTTCCCTTAGGAGCATGCATTACAATTCAATAAAAAATGAAAAAATGCAATAATATAAGGGGTGTTCCCTTAAAATAAGAAACTTTGTATCATCAACGACTTATGGACCGCCTTGTGATTCTAAAAATAATTTTGTTGTTGTTGCAGCTCAAATCACCCTTTGAACTGACATAAAAAAAATTCCCCGTATCTTGTATAATAACGGATAAATTGAGCTTTATCGTAGAAATGCACCATATATATATATATATATATATATATATATATATATATATATATATATATATATATATATATATATATATATATATATATATGTGTGTATGTATGAAAACTGGAATTGACCTCAGATATTTGTTCTAAGGGGCCTAGTCCGCGCTCATTTGAAAAAAACAATTTAAAATTCTAAGTCGCGGTCTTCTCAATAACGAATTTTTTCTACGAAAGTTAATTAAAAATATAAACTATTAAACCACAAACTCTATAACTGGAAATACTGCATTTTTTTCAATGTATTAAAACTTGTTTTTCTTTTAACTTAGTTATATAAATTTCGCTGTGTAGTATACTTTTATAAACCTGCATACCAAATTTGGTTGTCATGGCTTTGTGATTTTCGGACATACAAGAATTTTCGGAAGAAAACTCAAAACTTTTCCGGAAAAACTGATACATTTTTCTGGCCAGCGAACTTATACAGCCACTTACAAAAGAAAGGAACCAGATTTCATCAAATCGACGCTTTATTGTTTGAGTTATCGGTACGATATACAGATATATATATATATATATATATATATATATATATATATATATATATATATATATATATATATATATATATATATATATATATATAAATGTAGGTATGTACAATGTACATAGCTATATGTAAGTGTACCAACCGGGCTATTCCCCTGTAACCCTTTGCATCTATATTGACAGTCAACTCTAAAATCCTAGTTTGTATGAACAATTTTATTTGCATAAAAAAACGTAACTGTATATACTTTACATTATTACTTAATATAAGTTTATACACATTATAAAACGTAGTCCGTGGTTTTCATCTATACTGTCGGTTTTTCTTTTTCCTTCTTTTCTAAAAAGTTTTCTAGAAAAGTTAATAAACTTAGCTCATTCTCTGAGTTTGAGGGCCCTATCTAAAATTCTTCTAAGCTTCTTGGCGGAATCTATGGCATTTTGCAGAGAAACATTGGTGCATTTACGGCTTCTAGATTCTTTGTCCGAATCAGAGTCTTCTATCACTTCTTGGGTAGTGTTCAAATTTGCAGCTTCAATTATCTCGGAATGTGTTGGAATATCTGAAGTTCCCACATAATTATCTATATATCGGTGATCTATTGCATCCGACGCTTGTGCCAATTTCCTAATCCCAGCATATTCGCTCAGAGGAATATCATCGTCTTGGTCGGCGATATCTTCGTCAGAAATAACATATTCCGAAACGCTTGAATCAACATTTTCATCTCTGTGCTCAAAATGAAAACCAGCATGCCTGAAACAGTCTTGCACCGTTTTACGTGAGACATTTTTCCAGCACGATCAAGGAGACGAGTAGCTTCGAGGACATTTACCGAAAGTTGACACTGATTCTTGTCCATGTTGTCAATTATTTGTGTACGAGCTTTCTCTTGTAATTACAATTCAGAGAGTTGATTATTCTCTGATCTAAAGGGTGCAGTATAGATGTGGTATTAGATGGCAGAAAAACCAGTTTCATGTTCTTCAAACTCGTTAATTGTGGATGTGTCATACAAGCAAAATTTTTCTGTTTTTTCGTTTCAGTTCTCTATCTCATTCTTCTAGTTCAGTTTTAAAAAATACTGCCAGTCACCCATACTTTTTTTATTAGAAACATATTTCATCGACAAACTCATTACATTTTAAAAACATCTTAGTTTTTGTGCTTTGGCAGTAACCAATAGTTTTCAAAACTTAGAACCATAATAATTTACGCAAACCAGTACAGTCAGCTGCTCTTTGGATAACTTCTCACTAACACATTTTTCGTTTTTTAAATTTAGAGTTTTGTCCAGCAGCATTTTATAAAAAATCCTGTCTAGTCTGCATTGAAGACACCGCATGTGTAATATTCCTCGGATATTTCTCAAAATTTATTTTGAAGCCAATCAGATCGAACTTCCTTATTTACAAATTTCGCTTCCCCAAAAACTTTTCCTGAATTAATTGAATGTCTATTTAAAACGAGAAATCGATATCGTAGAACACTGGAAATTCTCTCCATATCCCATTTCTCTACCAATAGAAACAGCTTTCTCAGGAGAAATAGACAACTTATAGCAATGTTTTCAGCGCTTCTGATATTTGAACAAATCAATCAATGCTTTCTCCAAGTTCTCCGTGACGGTTGTTTTTAGACTTTTTCTCTTGTTGATAGTTTTGGAACCACTAGTCTTGCACTTTAAAATTGTTGATAATGTGGACAATGCAATAGGGTACTGCTTACAAACATCGCTTTTTGTGTTCCCGTTATCACTTGTTTTAATATAGACATTACATTAAATGGTAAGGCGTTTTCTTTTAATACCGGACGTGCACATTTTGTAAACAATACTCTATTTATCTGCCTCAAACGCGCGGCGATCAAAGACTGATTGGAATCAGGCGCAAGCTACAAGATTTAAACAGAAAAACAAAAAGCCACACAAATGTACAGTTGTAACGAACTAACGATCGTTGATTTCTGAGTGGAAGAACCCATAAATATATTCACTTGTGTTGTGTACAGTAAATTTTATTACGCATTAATGTCATGTCTCAATTAAGAAACATGTGCATCTAGTCCTAGTGTGTCTGAATGGTCATATTTTTAGGTAGAGAGGCAACGAAATTCACAGAAAGACGAAGCCCACTTGTTTACTTTCGCACATCTGTGTATCCCGATAAAAATGTGAACGGATCAGCGCAATAATTACCTCGCTAAATCCGAAATTACCCTAAAAGCGGTCTCGTTAAATCAGAAACATTTTAGCAGTGTATCTTACACAAATCCATTCGAATCACCAAAATTTGCTCGTTAAATAAGTAGTTCGTTAAATCTGCTTCTCGTAAAACCGGGACACTACTGCCTACCCTACGGACTACTTTTGTTAAAAAGGTATAGACCATTTCTATGTAAATTCACTACCATAACTCAGTTGCTGCGTCCATAACTTATTGAGTTGTAAAACAATATAAGCTTTCATGATCTCAGGTCAATTCTTAATGGCATCCACTCTTAAAACTTACAGCCTAACAAACTGCATGTAAATAAGTCTGGAGGCAGCAAGTGCGTTATGGTAGTGAATTTTCATAAAAATGCTTTTAACAGCAAATATGTCTTTTTTAACGAAAGCACGCATCAAATTTGGTTACCGGTATAACCTATATAGCAGAAACAATGTACCATATTTCATGAAAATATCTTCATTCTTTGAAAAGTACAAAATTTTTTCAAAAATGAACTTAAAATGTTTCAGAAAAAACTAGTCTGATTTGCATGGCCAACAAACCTCTTCAAAGTATTTACCCACCTGCCAAGATAAAATTATTTACACAAAAAGCTATTTGACGCAACTTTAAAAAAAAATTCATGAAAATTTGCAATTAATTTTTCACGGAAATCCGAAAACATTTTTTTTACAATATTTTATTAATCATTTATTATTAATTATCAAAATTTCACAAAAACTGTATAAACAATGATTTCTATGAAAACACAAAAAAAATTGTATACGGCACCTCGATTTTTTCAGGAATAATATAAACGAAAAACACTCTGAATGCATCATTTTCATGGGACTCTGCCATATATTGGTAAAAAACAGATAAAAACTAAACGTAAACCCGGATATGGATTCTAGGGGGCCTAGTTTGCGCTCATTTGAGGAAATCTTTTTAAAATTTTAAAGTCGCGGTCTCCACATTGACGAATCTTTGTACGAAAATTAGCTATGGACCGTTACATCATAAACTTAACTAAAACTACCGCCAAAACATCAGAGAGAAAATAACTAACCTGTTGCATATCAGCTCTTTTTGTAAAACTTTGATATGTGTTAAAAAAACATAACAAATACTGTTTAGTCCACCCACTAACATTAATAAAATCTTAAAGGAATAATTTTCACAAAATTCCCAAATAACACAAATAATTTGTCGACTAAAACAGATAAACAACCTAATACCATACGATAAACGTCAGCTACAGCGTGTAACAGACCTGCACAATAATATCAAATGTTTCGTTGCCAGGCAACGACTCAGACATACTAGATATCATATACCTATAAGCCAGGTTTGCTTTGTCAATGAAACGCGGTGATTTTAAAAATAAATGTTTTAAATTTGAATTGCTCAATTTTATGTAAACCTAGAAAGCTGAATTTTGGTACATAGTTGGGACATTCCCCAACCAACGTGTACACCAAATTTAATCGAAATAACTTTGTAATTTTTTTCAAAAGAAAGCTCAAAATTTTCCTGGAAAATCTTATCAGATTTTCCTGGCTAACGAACTCATCCAAGCCATTAATAAAAGAAAGGCACTTGCCGAGTTTCATCCAAATCGGTTAATTATTTTTTGAGTTATCGGTTTGCAAAATCTCGCCATCGATACCTCTATATTAGTGAATTTTTTAAAAATAAAAATTAACCAAAATTATTTCTACAAACAGTATAATGCCGTAATTACGCCATTCTAGAATTTAGTAACCTAATCTAATGCCGCCATTCATGTTTGATGCTTCAATTTCCATAGTAAGTTAATGCCATATAAAATTCTCGAGCCCGTCTGGCTGCTACATACTTAGCCGTTGCTCATATAACCTGAATGTTACGTATAATAGGCAGTAAACATGAGAAATAATAGTTATTATACATATCAGATTAGACGAAGGCGTATAAAAATCACATGATAGCACATTGTATATTAAAATGATTTGATGTAAACTGCAAAATTGGATATAACTTTATAAAAAATTACTCAATAGCAATCTGTACTATTACAATGTATGTGTGGGTTTTTCATTTATGAAACAATATATTAAAAATTTAACAGCAATATTAAGGATACGGTGCCAACGAAAATAAGTAGTTACCCTTTTCATGGTCTTGGCATTTCGCCCACTACAATGTGTGCTTGTTAAATTTACTTTTTTATATGTTTCTGTATGATAAGTACACTTGGAGAACCCAAATCACCACAACACATTTTAAAAGACCTGACGATCGTTTCACTAACCAAGTTAGCGCCATCAGAGGATGAAATATTCTAAATACTTAAAAACTAACATCAACTTATATACCGGATCTCAGGTAAAAAGATGAGACACTAGTCGTAGGCAAATTCCACAGTGTATTGTATATTTATCGCCGGACAAGGTATTTGCGCTATCCCTACTGCTTTATCTAAAAAGTGTCCATCTGTAATAGTTTTGAGAAGGTTCAACTCCAGCTAAATTAACACCGATTCCTTTGGCGGCAACAACTGTATACTTATGTTAATAGGCAGAACGTGCTGAAAACCTGGGAATTTTATTTAGCAAAGTAATCGATCAAGTGACTCGTAATTGGCGCTGGTGAAGTGTTCATACATTTTTAGTTGTAACTATATTTCGCAATATATGCGCTTTCTAACCCATTTAGCTGTACTGGATTTCTAACATTTTTTACTAATTTCAGATTATTTTTATCAATGTGATGATTATTATCCCAAATATGTCGGGCGACGGCAGACTTATCTACAGTACCGTAACATAATTGGTATATGTGTTCCTTGAATCTAATTTCAATCGATTTTTTTGTTTGTCCGACGTATTTAAGATTACAATCTTTACAACTTATTTCATAAATTCCCGACATTTTGTCCGCGCTATCCTTGTCTTTTGGGTTACCTAGCAAGTTTTTTAAGGTATTTGTTGTTGAAAATGTTAGCTGTAAGTTGACTTTTTTAAAAATGCTGTCTAGACCCCTCGTGATTCTAGGTTCAAATGGTAAGCAAACAACGTTTGTTTTCCGATTTTTCTCTGCTGAACGTCGTTGATTCCGTCAGCATTTTCTTTGTTTTCTGTTTGTTGATTAATTTTTCCACTAGGCAAGCAGTGTATCCGTTATATTCGGCCACGTTCTTAATATAATTTAATTCTTTGGTATATCTACTTTTGTTTAAAGGAAAATTAATTAACCGATTTACTTAAAAATTCAGACTGGCCATTTTTTGTGCGTACGTATGATGTGAGTCGTTCGGGATGTAGCTTAAGGTAGTGGTTTCTTTTCTATAGACATCGAATTCTAAAGTGTCTTTATTCTTGATAACTAGTACATCTAGAAAGGGTAATTTACTATTAATTTCTAATTCATGGGTAAATTTTATAAAATCAAATGTATTGTTTAATTTGGCAATAAGATCTTCTATTCTGCAATTTGTGTTAAACACCGCGAAAATATCATCCACGTAAAGACACCACACTCTAGGAAAATAACCACTTTCACTTTCAAGATCTGTTTCAAATCTGCTCATGAAAAGGTATGCAATAAATGGCGATAGCAGATTACCCATTGCCGTGCCTTGTGTTTGTTGAAAAAAATTCATTGTTGAATTGAAAAATATTTTGTTTGATGCAAAAGTTTGTTAGAGTTAAATACTCTTTGCAGACATTTTCATTTATGTTGTTCAATTTTAGCAACTGCTCTAAATATGTTAAAGTTTGCTTCGTGGGAACGCTAGGAAACAATGAGGTTACATCGAATGAAATTAAAACTTCGCCTTCGGTCAATTTAACCTCTTTGATCTTATTAATAAATTATATTATAACTATTACAGATGGACACTTATTAGATAAAGCAGTAGGGATAGCGCAAAAACCTAGTCCGGCGTTAAAAATACAATACACTGTGGAATTTGCCTACGACTAGTGTCTCATCTCAGTTCGATCTTTTTACCTGTGATCCGGTATATAAGTTGTTGTTAGTTTTTTAAGTATTTAGAATGTTTCATCCTCTGATGACGCTAACTTGGTTAGTGAAACGATCGTCAGGTCTTTTAAAATGTGTTGTGGTGATTTGGGTTCTCCAATTGTACTTATCAGTGCTCATCACAGGTTTCAATCTCCACTTAGTGTTTCTGTATGCCTAAAGGATATACTTATACGAGTATTAATTTTTTAGAAATTGCAGGTATAAGGTGCAACGCTAGTCCATTATAAGTCCACTTGGAGAACCCACAACACACATCTTTTTAAAGAGCTGACGATCGTTTTACTAACAAGGTTAGCATCATCAGAGGATGAAAAATTCGAAACTGATTACTAATAAACATCACCTTATATACTGAGTTTTAGGTAGAAAACGATACCGAGAGAGAAACTAAGTCGCAGGCAATTTTCTGTGTATTGTATCTTTATTTCCGGACGAGATTTTTAAATTTCTTTCATAACTTTACCTGGCAAGTTTCGGAATATTTTATCTGTATCAGAGACAGAGGGCAACCAAAGGTATAATTCAGTGGCGGTGCTCGGTTTAAGGAACTTCTGTTTTTTTATTGCCTTAAAAATATAAATACTTTCGTAAGCATCCAGCCTCATTGGCTGTCTAACATTTTTGGTTTGATAAGTTTCACATTTCATTTATCAATGTGGTGGTTATTATCCCAAATACGTTCTGCTAGACCTGTGGTCGTTGGTGATACAAATTCTCTTTTTTTTTTAATCGAGCACGCCTTATATTATTGCATTTTCCATCAAAATGTAATGCAAGTTTGTAACACAAAAAAATTTGTGGCGCAGCAAGTGTGTGAAATATGTTACGTTTCTACTATATAGGTCATACGAGCAACCAAATTTTATGCTTTCTTTTATTAAAAAATAGGTATTTGATATTAAAAAATGCAGAACCAAATAGTATTTGGATTTGCGTGGAAAAAACTGTGGAAATTTTCATGAAATTTTTTTTTAAATTTTTGTCGAAACATATTTTGTTAATAATTTATTTCTCGCTAGGTGAGTAAATAGCTTGAAGAACATTTTAAGTTTATTTTCGCAAAATTTTTGTACTTTTTCAAAAAAGAAAGTTATTTTGATGAAATCTGGTATATTGTTTTCACTATATAGGTTATACTAGTAACCAAACTTGATGCCTGGTTTTATTAAAAATGGTTCAAACGGAATCATAACTTCCGCATAGCTGTGATAATTTATTCTCTTTAGAAAGACATGCTAATGGAATGAATTTAGGGCCCATGACTTGACCCCAAAGAAAATATTCGTATTCCTCTACCCATAAACTAATGAAACGTTATATTACTCGAGTTTTATTGAAAAAATCATTTTTCACCAAACCGCCCCTTATTTATCCCCTACCCCCTGAAACGATCGTACCCAAAAACAATTGGAGGCGTGCGTTTCTCAGGTGCTAACTGGATACCAAATTTGAAGATGGTATCTCAATTCGTTCGAGAGTTATTGCGCCTATTAACTGACAGTCCTACGTGCCGACAGACCGACAGACAGATCGACCGACAGACCGACAGACAAAAACATTTTTGTTCCATAATCAAGTTTTATATATCTTTTGAGATTTTTTACACCGTTTTAGAGAAAAAAATCGAAATTTTTGTCAATAATATTCCACATCCACACATTCAACCCCTAATTTAATTTCAGCACACAATACCATATGTTTGATGAAATTAAAAGTTTTTTAATAAATAAACCCTTAAACGTTATATTACTTAATATTAAATGAAAGGCTTCTGTCTAGACAACAAATTTGTTGTCTAGAGAGAGGCCTTTCATTTAATGTTTAGTTATCTCTATCCCAGACTGTGTGACGTTTAGAAATGAGTTATATTACTCGAGTTTAACAAAAAAATGTCAATTTTCACCAAATCACCCCCTTCCTCCCCTACCCCTAAAGCGATTTTATCGAAAACAATCCGAACCATTGGTTTCTCGAGTGCCAACTACTGTGTGCCAAATTTGAAGTCGATATCTCACTTGGTTCTAAAGTCATCGTGGCTACAAACACAGACATACAGATCAACAGACCAAAAAAAATTTGTTCCCAAATCATGTTTTATATGCAGGGTGGCGCATTGAAAACGAAACAGACCGATTGGCGTCCAGAGAAATTTCTTTTTTAAGAAACGCTGAAACAACAAATTTAATATTGAGTGGGACGTGTTTTGACTTAACACTAAACTTTGTCATATCAACCCCTTAAGGGTGGTGATAACAACCCTTATATTTTAAATAGGGAACATGAGTCGAGTGTTATATTATTTGAAAACTCTTTCTTTTCTGAATTCAGTACACAAATTTTTTTGGAAGGTTTATCAACTCTTTTAAAAGTTATTCACAGTTGGACTTGCAAGATCGTATTTTATCCACTGTGATAATAAATGCACTAATTAGTCAATTTTTCGTTAAAAAAACTAAAAAGCAAAACCAAACGTTCAAAAATCTTTATTCAATTATGCAAGTGTTCAAATTGTTGACCACCAGCTTCCATACAAAAGTACACATTTTTCTCAAAACGAGCTCTGACATTCTGGAGCATTTGTGGGGTTATTAGACGGAATTCATCAACAATGCGTCGTCGTAATTCTTCAAGAGACTCCGGTTCTGTTGCGAAAATTCTACTCTTTAAATGGCCCCATAGAAAGAAGTCTAAAGGAGTTAAAACTGGTGATCTAGGGGGCCACTCAATAGCACTCCTACGCCCAATTCATTGCTCTGGAAACTCTCTGTTCAAAAACTCCCTAACACGTTGTGAAAAATGCGGAGGAGCTCCATCTTGTTGAAACACTAATTGATTTTCTTGATAGCGATCATCATTTTCAACAATGTCAATTAGTAGAGGGTAAACGATATCTTCTAGTAACTCCAAATACGTTTCGCCACTCAAATCGCCATCAAGAAAAATTGGTACGATTAAGCAGTCTCCAAAAATGCCAGTCCAAACATTCAATTTCTGTGGAGTTTGATTCTGAACTTCGTGAAAATTTCTTGGATTATTATCTGCTCAATAACGACAATTATGACGATTTCTGTTCAATATCTGTTTTTCAGACGAGTGTACGTTTTTATTAAACTCTACAGTCAGAGTTTAATAAAAACGTACACTCGTCTGAAAAACAGATATTGAACAGGAAGTTCTCGTTATCAGCTATTCGTGCAGCCATAACTTCATAAAACTCCAGCCGCCGATCAAAATCATCTTCATTCAGTTGTTGTACAAGATGAATTTTATACTAATGAAATTTATAATACTTCAATATTCGTTGAATAGTTCTTCTTTTGATGTTTGAAACAGTGGCCAATTTCCTCGTGCTCAAAGTTGGGTCTGCAGCAATTTGTCCTAAAACTTCAATCTCAGTAGTCTCATTTCTAACCGGAAGTTCACGTTCAGGATCCCGTTTTTTGTTGGCTACTGAACCACTTTGTCGAAACTTTGCAACTAACTCCAAAATGTATTTTCTGTTAACCTGTCTGTTTGGATGTCGTTTATTAAACAAAGTTGCGGTACGGTTGGCACAGTCATCGTTTTTGAAAAAAAGAGTAACTATTTCTTCTACAGAATACACTATTGTGAAATTAATTTTCGGTAGTACCATCAAGGAGCAAACCGACCGATAAACTGAAATAATAAACCGCATTTCTCTCATTCCGATAAAAAATGTTCTGATAGTCAACTTTTTGTTTACAAACCAACAAAACATTGACTATCACCACATTTCTTATCTCAATGAGTGAAATGCGTTTCTGCATGTTCAACTGTGAATAATTTTTAAACGAGCAGATGAAACTTCCAAAAAATTAGTGTGCTGAATTCAGAAAAGAAAGAGCTTTCAAATGATGTAACACTCGACCCATGTTCCCTATTTAAAATACAAGGGTTGTTATCACCACCCTTAAGGGGTTGATGTGACAAAGTTGAGTTTTATGTCAAAACATGTCCCCCTCAATATTAAAATTGACTTGTTTCAGCGTTTCTTGAAAAAAATTCTCTGGACACAAATTGGTCTGTTTCGTTTTCAATGCGCCACCCTATATGTTTTGATACTTTTTACGACGTTTAAGCGAAAAAAATTTTTTTTTAATTTTCGTCGCCGATGCGATACTTCCATACATGACGACGTGGAAGTTAAATACATATTTGCTAATAAAACATTTTTATGACAACTTTCTATTTTAGCGCACTTCTTACGTCCAGACTTTTGTATTTGTACTCGATTTTCTAGGAAGCCAGAACCGTATAACAATAAGTAAATTTTTACTAAATAGATGCATAATTTTGTTGGCAACACTTCGGTTTCTATAGACATGAAATGCGATTATTATGCCTCTTAAGACCTGGTTAATATGGTATTATTAATATTAATAGTTGGAATAACAAAACTCACCATTTGTTTCAATCACGACTTGCTTATTCCATTGCATTAATGAAACAAATATTCCGCATAACTGTTAAAGTAATTGCTGCAATTATCGCCCTAACCCATAAAAGTGCCACAAAGTTATTTTATGGTGTGATTTAGATTTTTCTATAGGGTAATATAAAACCCATTCAGAATTCTTTCTTTTGATATAGATTGTATTATAAACGTAGTATTCGCAGTAGTTTTTATAACCGAATTCCATAGATTAAATTGAAATTGGGAATGATTTATCTCTCTTTGTTCAAGCATTCATTAGTCGCTATACTTTAGGAAGCATAAATAATCCCTTCGGTCTCTAAAACCGATAATTAGCAAACGCTGTAATTTTAAGTTTATTTACCATATTTTTTTGTTGGTGATGAATATTTATAAACTATTAACAAATACTATATAATGACAATACGGGACACTCATATGCTTTAGCGTTGGTGATATTTGTGACAAGTACACTAGTGCCACCTCGCGTGAACTACTGACAACTGAGCGGGTAATTTGAATTGTATATTTACCTGCATATTCCTAATTTAGACAGTTGGTTTATTATAGATGAATATAAAACCTTGTACATGACAAAACAGTTAAAATTTTCTGATTATATAGTTATAATAGAATTTGTATCAACAATCAGCTTGAAACACAAAATGAATTCAGCATGAATAATTTTGCAAATTTCTCTTACCCATAATCTTATTTCATCATAATTTAAAGTACTACCTTCAAACCGTCGTTAACCTACTATTTCAAGGGTAGGTATAGGAATAAACTGAAAGGTGATTCTGAGGATATTAATTTACAATCTGTACTTACCCATAAATAATTGTTCTAGGTATAAATGGTAGCACAGTACTCAATTTGCTATATCTCTACATGAAAACTGTCTTATTAATCTAATATTTTAAAATGTGTAACTGATATACTTAGTACCTAATCATGAAATTGTGCAGATGAAAGGCGAGACTAACTCTTACTTCCGTGAATAAATCTATTATAGGGCTGAATCTGCTATTTCTACTTGTCTCTTTAAAAACTTGTCTTGGGAAGATAATTAAAAGCCTATACCAAGTAAATTAATTTTAAATGTGAAAAAATGTGACAATTTATGCCATACTGAAATAAAAAAGGACACAGAAGAAGATAGAAAAACAGTTTTCTTAAATCATTTATTATTAATGCAAAACTTTTTTTGCCTTTATACTCCTTTTTTTATGCATTGGAAGACAAGTTATGATTGAAGCCTTTCAACCACCGTTTACGAAGTTTATCTATAAATAGGTACATGATGGTAAATATTATACAATAAATTCTCTTCTGCGCACTGTACATATTAACGTAAAAGTGATTCTGAATTTGTCTTCTGCTTCAACAAATTAATTCTTTTGGAAGTGACATTGAAATGTAAAATGCACCATATGTCTTCAATACTATATCCAAATCAGTTCTTTTTGATAACAGTACCCTTTTCTTGCATCTATAATACAAAATTATCGTCAATCCATGTTATAGTTACTGTTTAATATTAATTATGAGGCGAGTTTGTAAAAAAATTCGCTGGAGCAAAAGAAAACACAAAAAATCATATTCACATTTCGCCATCCTTTGGAAACCTATGAAATGTTTTTGATAGATTTAGCACGTTATAATTCGAACAATTATAGATTGCACACACCCAACAACTAACATCTATTGTAAAAAACACAGCTCAAACTTAATTATACACAGTTTAACAGCAGCAGTTGCTAGTGTTACACTTTCTCGAACGACGTAACATCAGTACTATCCGCTATGACCGCTGATATTCTTGAAACACGAAATCAGCCGGAGTGTGCTGTATTGTCATTATAAAGTATTTGCTATTAATAAAGAACACATTTCAACAACAAAAGTTACATTGAAATTTAGATATAACCTATCGCATACGTCTCATTGCTTGAAGTATTTTCAGTAGATACAGAAAATTATATGTGATGAAAGTTAACACTCTACAAACTTGTTTTTGTCAGTCATATAAGACCCAGGTTGGACACTGTGGTTGTAAACTAAAACATAAGTAGAATAACCCAAAAAAAACACAAAAATATTAACATAGAGTTATACGCTAGGACGTATTTCGACAACTAAGTTGTCTTTATCAGCACCCTTGGTTGGTCAAGTCTTACGAATCACCTCTTATTGCCGTTAATAGAAAGTAATCATAGGTTCGAACAACTGAGCATTAACACGTCTTCATATCTCCTTCGTTTTTTATTGGCTAGAGCTAATAAGCCGTATGGTGATGGAACCACACCAAACTCTCTCTCAGGGCTGCAACTAAATTCATGTGTTGTATTTACCGGTCACCTTCTGATAACAACTTTGTCTACCTTTCTGAAAAAACCGACCATCTGATTTCTGAATATCCTTCCTCCGAGGTCACTATTCTTGGTGACTTCAATGTACATAATAAAGAATGGCTAGGATCTTCAAAAACTGATCCACAAGGAAGGGCAGCGGAGGCCTTTGCAGTCAGCAATTCTTTAGCCATTATGGTTCAACAACCTACTTACTTTCCTCGCATCCCAACACACAGCTCAAATCCCTTGGATCTCCTTCTTACTACAAATCCTGACTGCTATAAGATATCAGTCACCGCCCCCCTTGGTCGTTCAGACCACGGCATGGTCACTGCTTCCTGCGCAATGCAACCCGAGGTCACACAGTTATCACACCCACGTATCGTTTGGCACTACAACTCCGCGAACTGGGACGACTTTTCCTCATTTCCATGGGCGTCTGTCTGCTTCTCTCATCACGACCCCTCTGATATCTCACAAAACGTCACCGAAAGTATCCAAGCTGGCATGGAGTTATTTATTCCACGTACACAGAAAACCCCTACAGCCACTCAAAAGCCTTGGTTCTCTAAATCCTGTGACAAAGCCAGACTTGAAAAGGTAAAAGCTCATAAAACGCTTCTACACAATCCCAGTCAAGAAAACCGTCAAGCATTTAACGACGCAAGAAAACAATATGTCCGCATTCTTTCTGAAGCAAAAAACTCGTTTAATAACCACATCAAAAACAAAGTCCTCTTAAACTCCAGCGGCAGCAAATCCTTCTAGACTTTTGCTAAATCTATTGGGAATAATTTTTGCAAGAGCACGTTCCCACCTCTTGTCTCAGGGGATGAAATTGCTTCTACCTTCCTGGGGAAGGCTGATCTTTTTGCCTCGTTGTTCGCCGGTAATTATACTCTCAAGCCGCCTCCAAATGTTCAACCACCAACAGTCCCCAATGTCGCGCATAAAATGACGGACATCATTTTCAAAACTAAAAAGGTACGAAAGATGCTCTCTTCTTTTAATACCAGGAAAGCCTCTGGCCTTGACGATATCCCAATTGTTCTCAAAAAATGCGCACCAGAACTTGCTCCTGTCCTGACTCGTCTGTTTCAGACATCTTACAATAGATGCATATTCCCTAGTAACTGGAAAACTGCTCGAATACAACCCGTCCCCAAGAAAGGATCCAAGGCGCTTCCTAGCAACTACAGGCCTATTTCACTACTTTCAGTCGTCTCTAAAGTGATGGAAAAGTATATAAACACCAAATTACTAAAATTTCTTTCTTATTCACGACAGGCAGTATGGAACTACACTACACTACACGGTAAATCCCAGATTGTCGCTCTAGACATATCCAAAGCATTCGACCAGCTCTGACACGCAGCGCTGCTTAATAAACTTCCGGCCTATGGCCTACCACCAAAACTCTGTACCTGGACAGCAAATGTGCTCTCCAACGGGAGCATTTCTGCTGTCGTGGATGGCCATTCGTCTAAACTGTCTCCAATTAATACAGGAGTTCTTCAAGGTTCAGCTTTAGCCCCTACTTTGTTTCTTCTCCACATCAATAACCTTCTCTCTATCACATCCAACCCAGTTCACAGTTACGTGGACGACAGCACCCTCCACTCAAATATACAATTTAGCCCAATTAGATGAGGATCGCAGACATATCGAGGGTTTTGTCTCCGTGGATCTACAAAAAATATTAGAATGGGCAAGTATAAATCTTGTACAATTCAACCCCACCAAATCTCAGTCTTGCTTTCCTTCTCATAAGAGATACACCAGCACTAGACCCATCACAATGATCAACCAAGTTATTCAAAGTAATGAGTCTTTTTTACTTCTTGGCATTTCTGTAGATCGAAATCTCATTTGGCAACAACATGTTACATCAATTGCAGAAGCGGTGGCTAAGAAATTAGGTTTCCTCTTCCGGGCTCGCAAATACTTTTTGCCAGCTAATCTCTATACCTTATGTACTTCACAAATAAGACCAAACCTCGAATACTGCTCCCATACCTGGGGTGCGGCTGCCGCTTCTACACTCGCTATCCTGGACTCCATTCACAAGAGAGCTGTACGTCTCATTGGTGACCATACCCTCACCCAAAGGCTGCCATTCCTTGCCCACCGAGGTGCCGTTGGTGACCTCTCTCTCTTTTATAGATATTTGCACGGGCACTGCTCAGAGGAGCTTTCTTCTATAGCCCCTCCACCTGCTGGCCCCAACAGATCTACCAGGGGAACAGAGCGAATGCACTCTTTTACTGTCCATGTCACCAGACATAGAACATCTTCTTATGCCCGCTCTTTTGTCCCGAGGACTTCCAAGTTGTGGAATTCCTTGCCGGCGCATGTTTTTCCTTCTCGTCCGAACCTCCAAACCTTCAAGTCCAGAATTAACAAGTTGTCTCTTTCCTCCTTGTTGACACCCAGGGTACGATAGTATGTAGGCTGTCAGTCCTCGTGGTCTGTTGTTGAAATAAAAAAAATTAACTCTTGAACGTGTTGTAGTTTATAGGGATGCATTTTTTCGTTTTTGGGACAGATTAAAACTGCTGATTGACTAACATCATTTTCACGTGCAACTTGACGGGTGGAAGTAGTTGGTTCTTCTTGAAAAGCCAATAAAATATTGAGTTTTGCATCTTCTTTAACAAACTTGGGTCTCCTAGGTAGTGGTTTAACGTGTCCATTATCTATAATCACGAAACTGTGCATGTATCTTAGACACAGTTTCCTGGGTTAGTGCGCAAATCTGGATGTTTTTCATTGAATAGCTTAACAACTTGTGCCTATGTTATATATATATATATATATATATATATATATATATATATATATATATATATATATATATATATATATATAATATCACCATACCCAATCATCATTAATATTTCTGTTCGCAGAGTTTCAGTTAAGTATCGCTTTATCTGACCAACAATTTATTGAAATTATCGGAACAAAATTACGACTAAATTATTAGGAGACCGTGCATTCAACACAATACACCACAAAATAAAACAGAAGTGTTAAATTTAACCTTTCACACTGCAAAAATTGGTAGTTAATAAAAAACGATTAATGACACCACGTACGTTTTAGATAAAAGACAAGATAAGAAATTTAAGATAAGAGTCAGTGAAGAATTCCAGAGAAAATTATCTCGTTGTGTGCAAGTGAATGGAAAACATTTTGAACATTTTTTATAAGAAAGGGGAGTTTTTATTAAGTTTATTTTCGAAATTTGAATTTCAGGGTAAACTGTTTAGTTTTAATATTCCGGTATTACATTTTCACCCTGTATTGAAAACTGGAAAAATGTAGGGTTGCTATTAAAAAAAATTGATAAAGTGGTCGGGGTAAAATGGTGGGAGTTTAATTTTTTTTTTGATTATAAGACAATGTTCTATAAATTAAATTTCACGTCTCTCAGCGTTTTCTACACAAACGCTTTTTTGCTGAATAGTGAACTTTATTCCATAAGTGTGTTTCACACTGTATAATTCATCAAAGTAATACTATTTTCTTATATTTACACTACTTTTGCGTTTAAAATAAAACACCCTTTCAGCAACATATTGCCCCAACAACCAGTACACATAAACTCAATAGCTAGATTACAAATAACTAGGAGCCAAGAGAGGTAATGTCTGGAACATTTGCCAGTGCTAATTAATGGTACATTGCGGTATGAAGTTATTGCTGTACTAGGTTTAACATCCACTAGAAAGGTTATGCCTACATTTGTATTTAATGCGATTTAGGTCTACTTCGATTTACCTTGTTTTTGTTACCCGTAAATGAAGCATACCATTTGTCACAGTAGCCGTTGCTATAACTGTGTCCGCTGTCCAAAGTTAGGAGCGAACTGACCTTTAGTAAATTCATCACGACACTGTTTTTACGGTCACATGTATACATCTACCTTTCATCCTACAGATAATAATAATTACCATTTTTGCACATATATCTCTATGAATATTTATCCCTCTTACGTTTATTTATGAGTCTGAACACATCTTTAAGAAATGACCTATATCTTTTATTCATATTTAAACCTTAGTTTACTGTTTTAGTTAATATTTTTAATCCCAAAGATCTGACCTTGTTACATGGTACATACAGATGCATTTTACGATTTAATTTTACTATTCAAAACTGAAGTTGTTGATATTTTAGGAATTTTTAAGATGCATCAAAACCACCCACGTTATCAATAAGAATGCACTTTAGTGAGCAGCGTTTCAAAATAATATTATAATTTTAGCGAATTTTCTTTTAAAAATCACTAATGCGGGGACCGCGACTTTTGAATTTTGTAAAAAGTTCTTCAAATGAGCGGGAACTAGGCTCCCTAAAACTTATATCCGGGGTCAGTTTTAATTTATATATATATATATATATATATATATATATATATATATATATATATATATATATATATATATATATATATATATATATACGAGCCCTAACAACTATATGTTGGAACAAGCTAAAATTTCGGAAATAATACAACCGCTTTTCCAAACGACTGAATTATTTAGTTTGTACTTTTAAATAGAAACATAACAGTACATTATATATTATTAAAAAACCTTTTCATGCCCTGGTAAAGTAATCTCTATTAATAATAGCGTAATTTGTCATTGGAAGGTCAAACTTGCTGACAACTAAAAGTTGGGACAAGCACAAATCTTGTACTTAAAATGTTTAAATTTGTTATAGACGGCGTTGGTATAAACGCCAAAATTATTTTATTTATCCATTGGCAGTTGGCCATTAATGTAAAACGTCAAGTAGTGATATTAGTAATTGTTAACATACTTTATTGTTAATTTAATTAAAATAATGGGTCGTGGAAAGGCTACGAACGAGAAATTACGTGAAATTATTATTCATCAATACCATAAGGGTAAAACAATGCGTAAAATTGCTAGTGATTTAACTATTTCAAAATCTACAGTGTACAATATAATAAAAAATTCAGTGAGACTGCTAATGTGGATGTTCAGGTCAGAAGTTCGGGAAGACCGCAACTCGTTTCTGAAAGAGATTTGCGAAATTTGGTGAAAATATGTAAGTCGTTAAGAAGAAGTACCCTTCGAGAAATAACTGCTATATGGAAAACGGTAACTGGATTAAATATATCTAGAGAATGTTTTCGAAAATACATGCGTAAATGCGGTCTCCGATTTTACAAGGTAAGTTTACTTTTGAATGGTTCATACAATATCAAAAGTCTCATAAAATGTCTTATTTGGGCAAAAGAAAAGCCGCTGTTAACAGAAGTTCAGAAGAAAAACTGATATAATTGGGCAAGATCTAAACTACTCTGGAGAGAAAATCAGTGGAATAAAATAGTATTTAGTGATGAGGCTAAATTTGATGCGTTGGAGACCACCGTAAACGAGTAATATGGAATAAAACAGAAGCCTTCCATAAAGATTGCCTGAAAAGAGTTGTTAAGTTCACAAAGGGAATTATGGTGTGGGGCTGCATGTCGGTAAGGGGCTTAGGTTTTTTAAAATTCATAGAGGGCACTGTAAATGCCCAAAAATATCAAGAGATACTTCAAACCACACTTTTTCCTAGTATTCAAAAATTGTTTCCCGACAATGATTTCATATTTCAACAAGATGGAGCATCATGACATTCGGCAAAATCAACCAAAAAGTGGTTTGGTGACAATAATGTAAAGGTTTTATCCCATCCAGCTAGCATTCCGGATTTAAATGTGATAGAAACCGTATGGCATAAAATGAAGCAGTATTTGAGAAACCATCCTCAACGTACAATATCTGATTTGCGCACAAAACTACAAGAAATCTGGGACAATTATTCTGTTGAAATGTGTCAATCTTTGGTCAATACAATGCCTGCAAGAGTCCAAGCAGTTGTTAAAGCTAAGAGTGATGTGACCCCATATTAAATTTAGCTTTATTCTCAAGTTGTCCCAACATTTAGTTGTCAGTTGATTTGAACCTTAAGTGACAAAGTACTCCACTGCTAATGTCGATTGCTTTACCAAATCATAGAAACATTTTTAAATGGTCTAGGATATATTGTTATGTTTGTATTTAAAAGTAAAAACTAAGTAATTCAGTCGTTTGGAAAAGCCATTGTATTATTTCCGAAATATTAGCTTTTCCCAACATATCGCTGTATACATATATATATATATATATATATATATATATATATATATATATATATATATATATATATATATATATATATATACATATATATATATATATATATATATATATATATATATATATATATATATATATATATATATATATATATATATATATATATATATATATGTATGTATGATTGTATGTATGTATCACACTGATAACTCAAAAAATAATGGGCCGATTTTGATCAAATTTGGTGAGTGCCTTCCTTTTACAAAGTGGCTTGGATAAGTTCGTTAACCAGGAAAATCGGTCAAGGTTTTTCTGGAAACTTGTGTGTTTTCTTTCAGAAAATCTTTATATCTCCGAAAATGGCAAAGTAAAGGCAACCGAATTTAGTACGCGTGTTTGTATTATAAAAGTCTGGACACAGCAAGTGCGTTATGGAAGTCAATTTTCATAAAAATGTTTTTAATAGCAAATATGTCTCTTTAATGCAAGCAGGCATCAATTTGGTCACCAGTACAACATATATAGTAGAAACAAAGTACCAGATTTTATCAAAATAACTTGCTTGAAAATGTGCAACAATTTTCCGAAAATAAGTTTAAAATGTTTCCAAGAAAACTCGTTTCCTATCCGACGAACCTTAGGTTAATAGCAAATTGAGGTATTGAATATTGAAGCATTTAATGAAAATTATCTACCAAAATGCACTTACTGCGTCTAGATTATTTTTACATTCATCATATTTATATAAAAAATGCAATAAGGAATGTTAAAAAAAATTGTAGGTACCACCAACGACTTATGGGCCACCCTGTGATGGTCACAATAATTTTATAAGATGCAGCTCAAGACACCCTATAAGCAACGTATACAATTTTTTCCTTATATTGAGCTTTTCCGTAGAAATGCGTCACCCTGTATATATGTAAACAGAATGTAAACCGGATATGGATTCTAGGGAGCCTAGTTTGCGCTCGTTTGGAGAAATCTTTTTAGAAATCAAAATCCTCGGTCTCCCCATTAACGAACTTTTTCTACGAAAATTAGCTAAGAATTATCGACCGTTAAACCATAAACTTAACTAAAACTACTGCCAAAGCATCAGAGAAAGTGTCTATTTAAATGAATTTTCTGGAAATATTTTAATAAAATGAAGGGCAATGATGGTTGAAGCTGAAACTTAAGGGTTTGCAGAACACTCTTTACATAATCCGTATTTCTTTCAAGCTCTTTGCCTAAATGTTGCCAAGTTTGACGTTTCAAATCGCGACTTTTTACGTTTTGAGGAAAACCCCATTTTTTTCTTTTTAAATGCCTATAACTTTCTTGTCTTTAAACCAATAGACCTAAATGTTGGTAAGTGATTCAGCCTTTATATATATATATATATATATATATATATATATATATATATATATATATATATATATATATATATATATATATATATATATATATATATATATATATATATATATATATATATATATATATATATATATATATATATATATATATATTTAAAAAAAAATTATTTAAAAAGAAGGATTCATTTAGAAACTTTTTTATGTCTTGATATTTTCTCATAAAATTGTTAGTTTTAGCACAAAAAAATAAAATATTACTCAGATCGATGTCACATGAATTTACAGAGGTATTTTATTTGTTTGTGCTAAAACTAACAATTTTATGAGAAAATGTCAAAATACAAAAAAGTTGATAAATGAATCCTTCCTTCTGACTCATTTTTTAAAATAGAAAACGGTACACACAATAAAAAGTACTGATAAAAAATAATGTAAGGGTAGGTTTTTTTACCCTCTTGTGATAACATTATAGGGTTATAAAATCCTTTTGAAACTGTCATTTTGTTAGCCTTATACATCTGCAAAATTTTGTTTTTTTTTAGCTTATTCCGTAACCCATAAATTTAATGAAAAATTTCAAAGGGCTGTAACTTGGAGCAGAAGGGGTTTCAAGAAAAACTTTATAGAAAAGACAGCCCCTATTTTTTGCCATAGAATCACCCTGTATATATATATATATATATATATATATATATATATATATATATATATATATATATATATATATATATAATTGAAACTGACCATAGATATGGGTTCTAGTGGGACTAGTTCGCGCTCATTTCAAGAAAATTAACATGATTGTTCCATTGTAAGTATTCCTGCTTTAAATTTTTTACATAGACGACCTAGTGCAACGTTTATGACACTGGTTATCGGCACTGTCTTATATTGATGCTTGATATTGTCCAAACAAGGGTAACGGTTTCAAAAATTAATAGATACTGGTTTGTTTCGGAATGCAAGCTTGTTAACCATGATGCGCTCCGTGTAATACTTTAACTCTTTCAAATATTATTATAATGTGTCATTATGGATCGTAAAACTACTACCGCAGAAAATGTGATATCCTGTGCGAGGTTATCCATGTAAAGTTTGAGGTTCTGGTATTGAATTACGCGATGCAATCTCAAATTTAATAAATTCCCTAACTTGGGAGGTAAAGTATTTTATATCAGTTCATAACTACTTTGACCTGCTCTGCGTTAGAAGTCAAATAGCATTCAGCCGACGACGGTGATATACGTGAGTCGATATGTGAATTCAACTTTCCTAATTAAAGTAGGAATTTTAAAATTTAAAATTCCGTGTTACACATCACGGCATCTTTTTATTGTGAGCTGTGAGATTTAGTATCCTATTTCCTTTGAAGCTATCTTCACGACTATGCTAAATTCGAATTCCTATCTAATCAACAAGTAATAACAGTAAAATATCAGACATTACCAGATTTTGTGTCTATTTAAAATATATTGCCATAATCATTTCAAAATTATAATAACCAGAACGGACAAATGTGTCTATTTTATCTTAGATTCGAATTTTTATTCAAATTTTCTATTGATAAGTAGATTTATATATAAATTAGATAATAAAACTAGATTGATAAGTAGATTTCTATATAAAAAAGGTAAATAAGATCATAAAACCAAAGCTATAAAATCAAATCAATTCAATGTGTGTGTCGGCTTGGATTTAAATAAAAGTGTAATCGAAATTGCCACATAAGATCTCACGAAAAATGGACTGTATGCGAAACCAACAAATACAAAACAAATGAAATGCAATACTCAGAATCAGTACACAGCAATAATACACATGCAATATAAATATTAAAATAACAATAAAACTTACCAGTCAACTTGTGTTTTATTACTTTGGTAAATGCTTCCAAACAGAAAAGGGATATAAGGGTTAGGATATAAGGCAAGGTTAGATGGATTCTCGCAACAATTAGAACCATAGACCGGTTTCGCTCTCATTAGAGCTCGTCAGTACGGCATACTAATTGTAGCAAAAATGCACCTATAAAGTAATACGGCTATAGTAGCCAGCCTTCCAACACTAAGTGAGTGGTGGACGTGCCGCTACCTAGTTGCAGAATCAAGTAGTATGCTGTCACGCCAGCTCCAAATAACACAAAGTGTTAAAAAATAGAGAATGTATACAACCAACTAACATTTTAGAAAATTATCAGCCCCGGTCCATTTCTACCCTAATATAGGCTTTTTTCACGTTAATAAGATAATAACAATTCTAAGTTACTGCCACAGTCAAGCTGCCAGCGTGTGCTTCCGCCTTTATTGGTCAAGTAATATTTGAGTGTTTTTGAATTTATTTTTCAATTTGTCGTATAAGATATGGATCAGTTAAGTGAAAAGCAGAGAATACAGATTTTAATTATACAAGGGTATGGAAGCAGACAAAGATCTCACGAGGAGGTTTGTCGGATATTTAATGAATTGTATCCCGAAAGACCCCTTATTAGTAGGAGAACTGTGGGCAAAACTATCCAGGGATTTGAAGAGACCGGCATTGTTAAAAATAAACCAAAATTAGGTAGACCAAAATCTGCAACACCTGAGGAGAAACAGCTAGATACAATATTGGCTATTGCAGAATCTCCCCATGTCTCAACTAGGCAAGTTGCCCGAGATCTTGAGATATCGCTAACGTCGGTTCGTAGGGTGTTGAAAAAAGAAAAATACCATCCCTATAAAATTCAACTTGTACAGGAATTATCTGATGATGGTTTTGATAGAAGGTCAGAATTTTGTGGTCTCATGATGGATAGGCGTGTAAATGATCGCCACTTTATTTATAAAATTTGTTTCTCCGTCGGCAATTGTTTCCCCTCCGGCAACGTTCTGTTTAAATGGAACTGTCAATCGCCAAAAATGTAGGTATTGGTCCGATAATAATCCTCACTGGATGAGGGTAAGTCATACTCAACACCCTCAAAAGGTTAATGTTTGGTATGACATTATTGAGCGACATATTGTTGGGCATTTCTTCATAGATGGAAATTTAAATAGCGACAAATATTAAGCACTTCTAAATAACTCCATATTACCACTTATATCCAGGAAACAATGGAAACATTCACGAAATAATTTGTTTCCAACCATCACATAATACGAGAAATGTGCGCGAATTATTAAATGATATCTTTCCTGGACGATGGATTGGTAGAAGAGGTCCATTGGAGTGGCCGGCTAGATCGCCAGATCTAACTCCGTTAGATTTTTTTTCTTGTGGGAATACCTCAAGGCCAAGGTTTACAAAAGTAAGCCAAATGATCTTGATGATTTGAAAAATCGTATTTCCGAGAAAATAGATGATATTAATACCAACACGCAATTATTTTTTTTTAATTCATTGCATTCTTTTATGGACAGATTAGGCCATTGTGTTGCAGCAGAAGGCCAACATTTCGAACATTTGGTATAATGTTTCGAACTAACGATTGTGATTGCGATTGTTTCAAACTAACTAGAGATGATTTAGTTTTTTTTACATTTATGTATGTTTCGATGAAAATAAAAATTTGGAAACTTAGTTTTTTGTTTTTATACCCCAACAATTAATGTTTGTAGACAACAACAAAAAATTTAAAAGTTAAAATATTTAGGGAAAATACGGATAATTATTGCCCATTTCGTAATCGTGTCTTACTTCACATATAATTTTTTTCTGTAATTTTTTTACTATGCAACCCGCATCTGTGATACACTCTTAGAAGCAGAAAAGACTGTACTTTCAGACATCGACAAGTACTGGCTATGTTACCGTTAAAAAAAAAGGCCTACACCCTGTATATTCTGCAATAAGAGGGGTAAATACTTGAAAATCACGTCATAATATGCGGAAATACGTCACATATGCGCATATCAAATTTCAATTTTTTTTTGGCAGCTTACTTTAGATTTTATATGTCCCGGTCCATACATTTGGCGCGCACTATATATATATAGATATATATATATATATATATATATATATATATATATATATATATATATATATATATATATATATATATATATATATATATATCAGCTTATATATATATATATATATATATATATATATATATATATATATATATATATATATATATATATATATCAGCTTATATATATATATATATATATATATATATATATATATATATATAGTGCGCGCCAAATGTATGGACCGGGACATGTAAAATCTAAAGTAAGCTGCCAAAAAAAATTGAAATTTGATATGCGCATATGTGACGTATTTTCGCATATTATGACGTGATTTCCAAGTATTTACCCCTCTTATTACAGAATATACAGGGTGTAGGTCTTTTTTTTTAACGGTAACATACATAGCCAGTACTTGTCGATGTCTGAAAGTACAATCTTTTCTGCTTCTAAGAGTGTATCACAGATGCGGGTTGCATAGGAAAAAAATTACAGAAAAAAAATTATGTGTGAAGTAAGACACGAATCCGAAATGGGCAATAATTATCCGTATTTTCCCCAAATATTTTTACTTTTAAATTTTTTTGTTGTTGTCTACAAACATTAATTGCTGGGGTATAAAAACAAAAAACTAAGTTTCCAAATTTTTATTTTCATCGAAACATACATAAATGTAAAAAAAACTAAATCATCTCTAGTTAGTTTGAAACAATCGCAATCACAATCGTTAGTTCGAAACATTATATCAAATGTTCGAAATGTTGGCCTTCTGCTGCAACACAATGGCCTAATCTGTCCATAAAAGAATGCAATGAATTAAAAAAGAAAATTGCGTGTTGGTATTAATATCATCTATTTTCTCGGAGATACGATTTTTCAAATCATCAAGATCATTTGGCTTACTTTTGTAAACCTTGGCCTTGAGGTATTCCCACAAGAAAAAGAATCTAACGGAGTTAGATCTGGCGATCTAGCCGGCCACTCCAATGGACCTCTTCTACCAATCCATCGTCCAGGAAAGATATCATTTAATAATTCACGCACATTTCGCGTATTATGTGAAGGTGCACCGTCTTGTTGGAAACAAATTATTTCGTGAATGTTTCCATTGTTTCCTGGATATAAGTGGTAATATGAAGTTATTTAGAAGTGCTAAATATTTGTCGCTATTTAAATTTCCGTCTATGAAGAAATGCCCAACAATATGTCGCTCAATAATGTCAGACCAAACATTAACCTTTTGAGGGTGTTGAGTATGACTTACCCTCATCCAGTGAGGATTATTATCGGACCAATACCTACATTTTTGGCGATTGACAGTTCCATTTAAACAGAACGTTGCCGGAGGGGAAACAATTGCCGACGGAGAAACAAATTTTATAAATAAACTGGCGATCATTTACACGCCTATCCATCATGAGACCACAAAATTGTGACCTTCTATCAAAACCATCATCAGATAATTCCTGTACAAGTTGAATTTTATAGGGATGGTATTTTTCTTTTTTCAACACCCTACGAACCGACGTTTGCGATATCTCAAGATCTCGGGCAACTTGTCTAGTTGAGACATGGGGAGATTCTGCAATAGCCGATATTGTATCTAGCTGTTTCTCCGCAGGTGTTGCAGATTTTGGTCTATATATCTGCCCTTCCGAAAGGAAAACCGTTAATAATTTTGTTAACCAGTGAACTACTAAAGCGTCTTCGAACGACTGTGTCCTGTCAACCTATCGCCAACAGGTTCGAGCGCAAAAAACCTGAGGTTGAACTCCAAAACCTGAGGTTTCATTTCAAAATAATATATGTGTTGCCATCTGCCTCTCGATAGATCTGAAATAAAATATCCTAGCAAAGAATTATGATTTAAAATATAATGAACTAAGAGATATACCACAGAGCGGCGCCAACAATGTGTTTAAATAATGTACGTGATGAGCCACGATGTAAAAATACTTGGAATAAAATTCTACAAACTATTTTTTTACATTTTGTGTTAAGTTTCATAGACTTACTTCATTCCATGGATAAGTTCTGGACACAGCAAGTGCGTTATAGTGGTGAATTTTCATAAGAATTGTAGTGTACAATAGTAGGGCATATTATTAAAACTAACAGCTTAAATTTAAATGGTCAATACAGATTGGTTTTAGAGGTCCTAATTCGCGATTATTTGAAGAAATTAATTTTTTTTGTGACGCTGGAAAATTAAAATTTGGTAAGTATATATAAAAACTGCAAGTCTCTGTAGAAAATAATCGTGTTACAAATTTCATTAGTTACAAAAGTTTTCCAGAAAGAAAATAATTATTTCCAAAAGGAATATACCTGAACAAGTTATAAGCGTGGGATGTATTTTCCTTATTAATCGCTTGGATGATTTTGTTTTACTCAATACAATCCAACTAGTTTGTGCAAAGAAAACAACAAAACATTATTTAATATTTGTAGTTAACCGCGTAGCTTGTTATTTTTTAAAAATTTAGTACCCACGCTGATTTCATACAGGTTTTACTATGTATCAAAATTGAAGATTCTAACTTAACAAAATGTTGAGTCGTCCGATTTAAAATATTTTTACGAAAATTTGCTACCATAACGCACTTTCTGTACCATTCAGTCTCTTTTCAACACTTATTTACAATACACACTTTTTTTCCATGTTATATTGTCTTTAAACGTGTTCGTTTAGCCACGGTCTATTTAACAATAATACCTTACCAGATTATTGATTGTCTCCCTTTATTAGTGAATTTTTCATTTTTAAATGTGTGGTATACAGATTAACCAACTCAAATTGCAGGTTCAGAATCATGAATATTTTCTTATCTGTCCGTAGACCAGGACTAGTTAGATTTGTGTTATGATAATAATAATAGGGTAAGCAATACATTTGTTGGCCTCTATATAATTATTGGCCTCTCTTCATTTAACTGTGAATTAATAAAACAGAGTTAATTCAGTAACTTTAACCCTTCAATGGTGGCAAAAGAGTGACATTCAACTATTCAGCTCTCCAGTTGTCTCAAAGTTACTTGAAATAAGTGACAACAAGCCCGTGTTGTTCACAACTCTCTTTTCGGCTGCACTGTTTTTGCCAATTCGGGTAAGGAATGTAATATTTTTGTGATCCTATAAAAGTCTAATTCAATGTATATAGTAACATTTTTTTGGTATTATACATATGTAACAACTTTGATTTGATATCTCAGACACATAACATCATACTTTTCGCGATTTAACTTGATATTTCTTGGGACCAATCACTATAAATCTCAAAAATTCCAAGTATACAATATATTTGCTCATTCATAGTTATTGGCTCATTGAATAAGGCTTTATGTCAATGGGTGGCGTTAATTCTGTAATAATTAAAATTACATTTCGATAATATCTTTTACTTATGTCGCCTAAAAGAAAAACATCAACATTAAAGAATGTAAAAGACTGGAGGAATTGGAGAAAAATATAAAAAAGTTTATATGGCTCCAATTCCGATTATCAACCAACTTTATTAAAGTAATCATGGACCCACAACAGTACTTACTCCACAGGAAGAATATATACTTGTGGAATGGATCAAGGAGAATCATCGTGAAGGATTTCGACGTCGTATGGAGGATGTACAAGTTTCTGAAAGTCAAAAGCGGTTACAACTGAGTCTTCAAAAGTCAGAGAAAATAATATAAGTAGGTGGTTCTGTTAAATTTATTTGCATTTGCTAACCAAAGGGTTGGAACACATTCACCAGTGTCCAGAAAGAAGTTTCAGGGGTGACGAAACCACATTCTAATTGTGTCTGTGGAATAAGAAACTTTAGGCACCAAAAAGTTTTGAAAATATCTATGAAATCGGCACTGTCCTAACAAAATCAGCATTAACAGTAACGATTACGGTCAACACATCAGGCAGGATGACACCACCATTAATTATATAAGAGTTTGCAATTGTATTATTTGTCAATAGACACAGAACATATTTAGATAAAAATCTGGTTGACATATTTTCAGAACTTTGTATAATAACAATCGCTCTGTACCCATATGCCACTCGTATCTACCAGCCCGCTGATGTGTCAATATTCAAGCCGTTGAAAGATGGCTGAGACGTGGTGTGTAAGACTGGAGAAGCAGAACATATCCCTTGGAAGAGCTGACCAAAAAAAAATCATTTTTATACTTGATTAACTGCGTGATAGACAATACTCTGCTACCAGAAACAATAAGGAATGGTTTTGAAGCATATGGCCTCTATCCTTGAAATCTCAGTGCGATCGATTTATGTAAGTGTTTGGGAAATAATTATCTTGAACAAATATCGTTTAATATACATATTACCTGGTGCAGTACTAGAAATTAGGAAATTTTAAGGGATTGTTGATTCATAGCAGCCAGAAGGTCTCAATAAAGGACAAACTATTCTTTGCAGGCTGCTCAAAAAGTTTCGGTCAAATCATGATGATATGCCTTCAGATGGAGGAAATATGATGAGTGAAACGGTGGCTGATAAAATCAATAGTAAGAATGGAATTCTTGCACAAAAAAGAAACAATATTAATATTTCTGACTTACCACTTACAATAGAAAATAATTAATTAGTCTCCAGCTAATATAGTTAATACAATTGACGCACAACGTGGAGGGTCTGAAAAGTCACACAGAAACTTATAAAAATATAAAAACAATTGTTTTGTTAAATAAAACTGAGAACTATATATATATATATATATATATATATATATATATATATATATATATATATATATATATATATATATATATATATATACGAGTATGATGAGACATATTTGGTTCTCTGGTTCAACCGCGTCTAGAATTTATAAAAACTCGACGCTCCGGCTCCTGTTTTGGAGCCATTTTCAAGAGGTAGAAGAAATATGTGAGAACATAAACTCTAACGCCTCAATCTACCTACTCCTCAGAGCGGTGGACAAAGGTGGGTTGGGTTGTTGCAACTCAATTCTGGGGCCTCAAGCTACCTACTCCCTAAATCTCGCTGGAGATCCTCTCTAAGATCTCAGTGTGTTAAACCCTAGGTCTAAGAGAGATCTCAGATCGCTCTTAGGCCTAGGGTTGAACACACTGAGACCTTAGAGATTATCTTCCGCGAGATTTGCGAGTAGGCAAATCTCAGATCTCTCTTAGTCCTAGGGTTGAACACACTGAGACCTTAAAGACGATCTCCGGCGAGATTTGGGGAGTAGGCAGAAGATTTACGCTACAACAACCCAACCCTTTGTCCACCGCTCTATGGAGTAGGCAGATTGAGGCCTTAGAGTTAATGTCCTTACATATTTTGTTTACCTCTTGAAAATGGCTCCAAAATAGGAGCCGGAACGTCGAGTTTTAATAAATTTTGGAAGCAGTTCAACCCGAAAAACAATTATGTCCCACATTGAAGACCGCGGAATTCTTTGCGAACACACACACACACACACAATATATATATATATATATATATATATATATATATATATATATATATATATATATATATATATATATATATATACGTATATTATAAACATTCAAATGGGCGCTGGATATGGGTTCTAGGGGCCCCAATTCGTGCTTACTTCAAAAAATGTTCCGAAATGCTTACAATCGATACCTATAATGTGATATACAATACAATGTGCAAATTTAAAATTCTTCAACTTCGTGACCTATAAACCAATGTTTTGGTTTCCTTTCCTCTTCATTTAAACAGGATTTTAGTATTAAGGAACAATGCTCCTTTAATATGAGAAATCTTACAATATATTGTAGAAAGTAGAACTTGTTAAACACAAACAAAAAGTTATGTATATAGTAAAGGTTTTTAAATCAAGGTTTGGATCTGGCCTCCGAGTTTATTACACGTGATAAATATTTTTCAATTAACTATTTCTAGCAACAGCTTTCCCACTATTGCTCCATCATTTGTATTTCATAGTTTCATCAAAATTCCCTTAACCATTGGCAACCCCACAAAAGACCTCAAGATGGAGTCGACTAAATAAACAAGAAACGCGAAAAGATAACCCTAAGTAATTTCACGGAGAAGGAACAATTGATAAACCGGGAATTGTCCGCCTTCCTTCAGGCGAAGACAATGATGATAGAGACGGAATTAGAGACCCGTTTTGCGTGACACGCACCGTATAAAGGGGATTACAAACAAATAAATACTAATGTTAATTTGTTGGTGGTACAGCTGTATCTGTCAGAGGTTAATAGTAAACAGCAGTGGTTCTAAAACTTTTGTCCCTATTTTAAATCTTTTATTTTAGTGCGTTTGTTTGAAGCTAAAAAATAACATTTTTTTTAAATAGCTGAGTAACGGATAATGAGTAGGAACACCTAAAATAGACCAAAATATAAAACGGAAGAGGAGAAATAAAAGTCTAAGAGGACAGCAGGTTCAGGACCTCTGTTAGGGTAAATTACCCCAATTGTAATTGTAATTGTTAACTTTTTAGCAAACTTTAATTAATATTCTAAATTTCTTTAAAGGTAGCGCCAATTAGAGCCTCATATATATATATATATATATATATATATATATATATATATATATATATATATATATATATATATATATATATATATTTATATATTTATATACGTTTTACTGAAGGGGGAGGTTTTCGATGGATAGTGAAGGGATCTCGGAAACTGTAAGAGATACAAAGTTGATGAAATTAAACAGCAATTGCAGAATTTGGAGCTGAGTTCAAATCAGTTTTAGGATTTAGAAAATTCCGAGGAGTTTCGGAGATAATCGAGAAAAACCTAATTTTTTAAAAATTGATTTTTTTGCAGTTTTACACAAAATAATGTGACAAATCGAGTGGTGGTGTTAGTTTTCCCGACTCCGACACATTTCGAGGGACGATAATAAACTCTTTTTTTTTCTTATGGCCGCAAATTGCGTTTTTCAATCAGCGGATGGCGCATTTTTTTCTGAAGATTTCGGTATATCATATGTCACACTTCATGTGAAAAATGGAATTAAAAGGCAAATTTATATTATGGACCTAAAATCAAGTATCTATGATATCTCAATCTTATCTCGTTATAACCGCATTAGATACGGCATTTTATAACGTTTCCAGGAATATAGCACACGATAAGGTTAACTGAAAGAATAAGCTTGTTCCGGCTGTTATTTCTGTAGGTTCTCACTTAATCATAGTTATCCATTATAAGACATAGGAATATGGTTACCATGGTAACGAGCAACAGAAACATCTTTTAATTCATTTTCGCTTAGGTCTGATTGTAGAAATAATATTATTTTCGCAAGAATTTAATAAGTACGTAGATAACATGTAACATCTTAAAATTAATCAAAATCTGAAAACAAAGATACTTAAAAAACCTAATTTCATTTAAAGCAGGTTTTCGAAAATACCTCTATTATTATGAATACAAATATCGCATAGCTTCTAAACTGAGAAAGTTGCTTTCCTAACAGACCTTCCGTCGATATTTGTAAACGCTTCGGTACCAGCGTCTCTAAGTTCATTAATATTTAACAACCTTTTTTATACACTGAGTTTTTACGCATCCACACGAAAAAATCCAAACAGAAGGGTCGGATGACCGTGGTGGCCATAAAACTGGACCGTTTCTGCCTAAGCATCAGAAAATTTCTGGTTTAAATAATTTAGCACTCATTGAGAATTATGAGGAGGAGCACCATTATGCTGGAACCACTTCAAATATTGTCTTGTCTCCAGGTTTAAACTATCTAGCATATCTTCTAGGCTGTTTCGAAGAAATTGCAGATGCAAATCACCATTAAAATTTTCTTCAAAGATAAAGGGACCAAGAACTTTTGATGCAATTGCACCACACCAAACATTAAACAAAACTTAACTTTCTTTGCTCTATGTAACGCGGATTTTCTTTATGCCAAAGGTGTTTGTTGCGTCTATTGAACACACCACAATAGTAAAGCTTGTTTCGTCGGTCCACAGAATTTTATACGGAAATTGTGCATCTTGTTGGCATTTGTTTCTAAACCACGTGCAAAATTCTACACGCTTTTTTTCGCCCCCTAAGTGTAAAGTTTGAGAGATCGATAGTTTGTAAGGGTGAAATTTGTGTTTCCTTAAAACCCTTACCACGGGGGAGACACTGGCTTGTTCGGAAATTTCTCGAGTTGGCATTTCTGAATTTTGACCTATTAGGGTCAAAACGTTTACCTCTACAGCTACATTTTTATTCTGTTTCCGTGTTTTGGCTTGGTAAAACTCCCATACATACCCAAATTATCGTACAATCTCTTAAAAGTGTTTACGGATGGTTGGAGATGGTCAAATTACTTTTCAAAATAATATGCGCGAGCGCGTGTAACGTTTTTCACATTTTATGTACAACTCGATGATATCACGCTTTTTTCATTAGAAAATACATTGTTGCAAAAATAGTACCTTAAATGTCAAAATTAATAAACAAAGATGATGTTTTTGCTCGTTACCATGGTAACCATGTTCTTATGTCCTATAATGGGTAACTATGATTAAGTGAGAACCAACACGAATAATAGCCAAGCAAGCTTATTCTTCCAGTTAACCTTATCGTGTGCTATATTCCTGGAAACGTTAGAAAATGCGGCATCTAATCCGGTTATATCGAGATAAGATTCAAATATCATTAACCTTATCGTGACCTATATTCCTTGTATCGTTATAAAGTGTCGCATATAATGCGGTTATAACGAGACAAGATTGGGATATCATGGATACTTGTTCTTAGGTCCATAATACAAATTTGCGTTTTCATGAAATTTTTCACATGAAGTGTGACACGTGATATACCAAAGTATTCCGAAAAAAATACTCTCTCCGCTGATTTAAAAATCCAATATGGCGGCCATAAAAAAGTTGACGATCGTTCTTCGGAAATGTGAGGGAATTCGACAAAACTAATACCACCGCTCGATTCGTTACATTATTTTCTGTAAAACTACGGTTAGATTTTCAAAAACGCACCACTTGTAACGGAGATATGAGAAAAAATCGATTTTTCCCAAATTCGGTTTTTCTCGATTATCTCCAGAACTACCCGGAATTTCCTAAATCTGAAAACTGATTTGAACCTAACTTCAAATTCTGCAATTGTTGTTTAATTTGACCCACTTTGTATCTCTTATAGTTTTCGATGTCTCTTCACCATCCACCGAAAAAAGCTCGCCCTATGTATATATATATATATATATATATATATATATATATATATATATATATATATATATATATATATATATATATATATATATATATATATAGTGTGGAACAGCCAAATAGGATAAATTCCGTATTTTAAATATTGTTCATTTTTATAAAATGTCTGGACGGAGCAAGAAGTGCATTATGGTAGCGCCTTTTCATAGTAATGCTTTAATGTTAAATAAGTTTTGTTTTTAGTGAAAGGCATCAAATTTGCTAGAAGATATATCCTTTATTTAAAAAACTACGTACCATAGTCCTTTAAAATAAGTTTAAAGTTTGAGAAAGTAGAAACACTTCCCAAACATAACCTACAATTTTCCTGGCCAACGAACCTATTCCAGTAATTTACACAAAACTACACTACTACCCGCCAAGTTATTATTCACAGAAAGCTTTTTGACATAATTTAGAAAAATTACGTGAAAGTTTTGCAAACGATTTGCTTCAAGAATATTGGGCGATTTTTTGAGAAAACTAGGCTGAATATACGAATCTTGTAAGGAAATTATATAAAAATCTTCCTACGAAAATTTAAGAAATGCTTTTTAGTCAATAATTTTCTAAAAAAATTGTTTTCACGAAAAACTATAAAACAACTTTTGTACCCGAATTTGCAAACATTTTTTTTACAATATCTGGAATTATTAGATAATAGAGTTTCACAAAAATTTGACAAAAACTGCGAAAAAAAATTTTTTTAAGAAAAACTAGATATTTTCTATACGAAAACTAGCTGAAAAAATACATTAAATTCAAATTTTATACCTAGTCTGCAATAAAAATTTATAAAAAAACATCACGGAGATATGAACCAGTGGAAGTAACGAAAAATATAAGTGGTAAATACTCATCTTTTTATTTCACAAGCTGTCAAAAATAAGAAAGTTATTTAAGTCTGTCACTTTGACGTTACGTTTGTCCGTAATATAAAACAGATTTGGTTATCCATACAAAATATTTTGTGTTACAGGATGTTTACTTGTCTCGTTTAAAGTAAAAAAAAAAACAGGTAAAAAAAGTCGATAACGTTTATTAAGAGATAAATGAAAAATTATAAAAGACAATATTTTTAAAGACGAATTATTAAAAAAGTCGTCATAAAATGCCCGAAATGCATCGATATGTTCGTTCGGAGGGGAGCAAAGATTTTATAATTGTATGAAAGTGGAGAAAACAATTCGACCATTTAATTCAATTCATTTATTCATTTATGTTGTGTCTTAATCTTTAATTGATTATTTCATTGCCATATCCAAACCAGAATTTAAAAAATCGTATGTTGTCCTGAGCAGAATTGATAACTTTTTAAAATGAGGTGTCATTCAACACAGTGTGCGATTTAAAATTGAACGGTACTTTACACCCCTACCTAAAGGGATAAGTTCAAGACCCCAAAACCTGTGCCATCGTGTGTCCCTTTTGAAAATAAAGTCGACCTGTCGCGCCTGTTTTTTTTTCTTTTTTTTAATTCCGATATTTTCCAGTTGGGAAGTTTCAATTGGCACACACCACTATATATATATATATATATATATATATATATATATATATATATATATATATATATATATATATATATGACACCTTCCCGTCCAGAAGCTCTGAGCAGCTTGTCCGGGGATGCGGAGGTCACATAGAAAAGACAACGGACACACAGTCACAGAAACTGTCACCACCGGGAACATATAAAAACTAAAAGCGACCCCCGGATTTTCCTCATTAGTGATTTTTTTCTACGAAACAACCTTTATCAAAAGTCATTGTTAACCCGGGAGTACACGCGTCAAGCAAACATACGTGAAAACACGCGCATGGTCAAAAACACCGGGTTGGCGTTTTTTAACATAAACACGGCTTGATTTATTCCAGATCATAAGTTTTAGTGTTTATTTTTGTATAACAACTCAAAGTAACATAATATTTTTATTAAAAATTTTCTAATTTTATTACAAAATGAATTTGTGGAGAATAATGTTCAATATAATATAATAAAAGCGACATAACATTATGTAATTATGAAAATTAAAAAAGTGTTTTTCTTATGGTACATCAACGTTTCAACTAATTACTATACATAGAAGAATATGAGCTTAAAATAATATACCAAGCAATTGAAGAAAAAATTATAAGTTTTGCAATTTTAAATTTTCATATGCTATATTATTCTTGTTCCAAACACAGTGGGAAGAAATGAGATGTGTGTTCTCGACAAATATATTTCTGGCATTTTATGCATTGTATCTTGCTTTTCCTATTCTTTCTCCATGAACAGAAATGACATCCTCCTGATATAGATAGTAGTCTTTCTTCTGACATTTAGACTGGTTCCTTCATAATTTCTGTGATGCAACTTCTCATATCTTTTTTTCTCCCTCAGGGCTCTTCCGCGGCTTTTCCGCCACGATAGCACTTCTCATAGTTCCTGGTAAGGTGTTGATGTCTCTGCGCCTTTCTAAATGCTGCTGAATAAGTCCAATTGCTAAAGATTTCAAATATTTCCGTCGGCTCATGTGGCTATTAGAATTCGTTTCAAAAATAATTTGGCTATTTATACCCGCGATATTAAATATGAAAAGAATATTGTAAGAGGCCACTTGCGGCTCGTTCGAGAGACGGAATAATTTCCCTTCAGCTCATCTACCTCATCGACACCCCACTTGGTAGCGTTATAGAAAGTGATCATTGCTGGTTTGCAGGAGTCTTGATCTATCTATCTGTATGGTGCATTGTTGACAGTACCAAACTGATCTTATCCTGTTTAGGTTTGTATGAAACTTATGTCATACCTTTTGTAAAAGCAAATATACTTGTATTCACCTGGTTTGTTGGAAATGTATTGACGAAATGCACATCTTCCACGAAAGGACTCCAACATTTCGTCAATGGTTACAAATTCACTTAGAGAGTAACTCGCCTTGCATCGTTCAATAAAGCCATCAAATACATGCCTGATAGATGCAAATTTATCATACTGCTGTCTAAATTCTCTGTCATCAAGATCATCAAAACTCAGTGCTGTCAACAAAAACTAGAAGCGATTTAGACCCATAGTTAGTCGAAAGTATTCCACTCCAGTCCCATCTTGATCCTACAAATCTCTCAAGTCGAGGTTTTAAGAACGTAAAACTCCTGCCAAGTACAGTAACCCCAAAAGTGCTTTGATTTTGGCGATATCTACGTCTACAGTATCGCTCTCCCTGTAATAGTTGACTCTACGTTTCTGAATAAACTTATTAGTCCATTGAACTATGTCTTTAATTACGGGGTCCGGAAAATATAACTTTCAAGACTCTAAAATAGTTTTAGCATCCTTGGCAGCTACAATGACACCAGAATGTTGAGTTACAATATTTTGGACTCTTGTTTTTCTCTTCAGAGATGTCACAGGAATCTTACCCCATAAAATCTGCTTATCTTTGTCTATCAAACATAATCTGTTATCTAAATTTGTATGAGTGTCATGGTCGTTGGTTTCAACTACATCATCCTCATCCTCAACTGGTCCACCTACTTCATCTTCGTCCTGCGCTTCTCTCCATAACTTCAGTAGATTTTCTTGTTCCTTTTCCTATGACCATATGACCTAAAAATAAGCATGAAATTATAGAGAACAAAAATCACTTATATAATACGAATATTTCATAGAATTTGGTGTCAATTTCATCAATTCTGGGTAAAAACAGTAAGTGCATAAATTTAATCTAAATTATTTCATAATATCAGATGACTAAGTTATCAATAAATACGGAGGGTTATATACTTACGGTACTTGTGTGAAGATATAATGCGAATATTCAGCAAAACTCTAGCTTGATTACTTGTCACTAGAGAACACGCGCACGGCTGTAAGCACCGGTCACCATAAGAAGCGACTGTCACTAATGATAATTCTTTCAAAACTGAGCAGAACATCCAATAACATAGTAAGGCAAACCTATTCGGGGCATTCCTGAAAGGCTGGTAAAGTATCCGCGTTTTTCTTGATGTGACGTTTAATGTCAGTTTTGGTCTTTGATAATTTTGGGAAAATATGGTGGAGCCAGAGTTATAGTTGAGATGGTGTATTGAAGTGGTTCAGATCTATCATAAATAAAGGCAATGGGTGAAACATTAGATTGAAGAAATGAAAGTGAAGAGAATTATTTTTCTCCTGGTTTGTCAAAATCTGAAGTTTGCTGAATTTGGTGTATAACTGTCACATTTCTTTAGATATAACTTGTAAAATTATGCAAGTGTACAGCACAAGTCGTAGACTTATTGTATTAGCATACTGTATGATTTTTACCAATAAATAATAATAATAATAATAATAATAATAATAATAATAATAATCGACGGTTTTAGACGTAAACAAAACAAACTACGGTCGTTTCGACATAGGCGCGTGTTCTCGCCGGTTAAATATTAAACTCCTTTGGGGTTTTTATTGCAATGAGAAAGCAAGGCATTAGGTTCTGACAATGTGATTTTAAGAATCCTATCACTCGTCTCTTATTTGCAAAACTTTTTATAGCCAAGATTCGTGTAAGCTGTACGTAACTTTCTTATTCCATGTATATGTTATAAATTTGCTCATATCTTATGGCAGTAACTTCTTGTGCGTTTTTCCTTGAAAAGTGCGCAAGCCGTCGTTTTCGTGTAGCATGCGGGTTGAGACACTTAAAAGATCTCTATCCTCCTTGCAAAACACCGAATTTGAGAAACATTTTTAAATTACTGTGGTGAGACTGTCTTCTGCAGTCGGCGATTGGCCGCGGCGAGAACAGACCAACGTGGATAAGCAAGTATATATTTTTTTAAGGAAGACCAGCTGTCATTAGAATAATTGAAAATTTTATTACCGCTTTTCCATTTCTTTAGCAAACGCCATATTGAAAACACTTTTTAATTCGACGGTATAAATACATTACACAACTCGAAATTTTTAAATTGTTTTTTGAGGGCGAGTCTCATAGTTTGGGAAACCCTGCTATACATAAATTTATAGGAGCGGGGCTGCAGCCTCTAACGGCGCCGTTAAAAGGGTGTTGCCATCTTACTCACATAAACTAAATTAATGTTACTTAGTCGTACAATGCCGCATATTTTAACATTTGCTGCTCTCACCCCTGGAGAGTCTTTTTGCGGTTCTGAAATACGTGCACACTCGCCAACTTTACGCTTAACTCGGGGATGTAAGCATCGGGTATTTAACCAAAAAGAGCTATAAGTGGGCCATGAGGGAAGCTAAAAAGTTAGACGTCAATTAGAAATTTATAGTGCCCACTTGAGTATTTTTCTTTAAGCATGACCCCTAAAGGATAATTATCTTCTTAAGGAAATTACGTTCCCACGTGCGTTACTGTAGTAACTCTTGAAACCATCATGAGCTAATATATTAATGTTATAAATGCTTTTAGTATAACGATAGCGCCCTAGTTATATTCTTAGGAGACTACACATAATATTTGGAATACACAAAACCAAAAAAAAAACATAATAATATTTTGGGTAAGTACTAATAACAAAAATAAATGCGATTTACAGTTCTGGTATCAGCAGCCGCCTAAGAAAGTTGGACAGCACCTAGCGATACCGCCATGTCCTTGGACGAACAAGGTAAACAAAGTTAATCGACAGCCACCAAAATATGGTCGTCTTGTCTCACTTAGACAAGGACGGAAAATATGCTTCGGAGTTTAGCATCTAAAATGAAAATGGCATTTATAAAACCTATTGGAGAAACACCATTGGCAGGCCTCTGCCTTCATAGTTCAACCGTTATTGCTTTTATGGGACATCTTCTACCTGATTTTACCTCTTTCAGAAAATTCCCATCTTAACTAGTTGCGGTACTTTTATTTTCTCGCTGAACCTCGGTAAATTTTCGGTTTCCTTTATTCTCTAAATCTTTCTTACATTGATAATCAATTCTCCTCAGAACCCCTGCATTTATTTTTCAAACAAATATTAAATATTTACCGCTAGGTCCTTTCTTCAAGTATTAGCTTTAGTTGTTTTTTTAAACATTTTTTAATACCTTTCAAGGATTAACCTATTGGACTTACCTGAAAATATTTTTTTGGACCAGAACCGGTGCTGGGAATAACATCTTGCACAGCAAAATGCAGCTTAAAGACCTGTACAGAAAGAATGACAATCCAATATTGGCAAAATCTTCCAGGATTAGCCCACTCTAAGGCCTTCATAAATGGCCTGTCTGAGTCAAGGGCTAAAAAACTTCTAGAGTTGAACAGACAACAACTGAGTACTCTAGTCGGCCTGTATACAGGACACTGCCGCTTGCGGCACCACATGCACCGTATTGGGGTCGGTCAGGAGACCGAGTGCCGGCTATATATGGAGAATGAAGAAACAGCAGAGCACGTGCTGTGTTACTGTCCGGTAGCGGACAGGACCAGATACCTGCTCTTTGGCAAGGTCAAGCTTGCTCCAGAAGATCTGGATCAACTTTCGCCCACAAAAATTATCGACCTCTGCAGGGGGCTGGATTTGTTGGGCGAAATATAGACTTTAGGCTTGAGCCACAATAGACCTTGAGGTCGCGGTGGAGGGACCGATATAGCCCACTCACATATAAACCTAACCTAACCTAACCTACCTGAAAATACCAACACTAAGTTAATTTTCTGGTAAATGCAAGCGCCATCTGGAAGCTCTATAGAAACCTACTTCATGCCAAACATCAGTCAGTTCTCTCATAGATCTCAGTCGTTGCTTTCTCTCTGAGCACTTAATCTTCCACGTTATTCCAATCGAGTTGCTCACAAGCTCTCGATTCAATTCCTTCGAGTTCACTGCCCGATCTCAATCTTCGCAGTTTCGTCAGAGTTCTCCATCTTTCAAGTGCTTCCAGTGGAGTTCTTTACAAGATTGTGACTGTTCTAAATATCACCTGCATATTTTTGTAAATTATAGCTCAGACATTAATTTCAATTTTATTAATTTATTAAATAAAAGCTTGCACGGACTATAAGTATATTCAAAACAATAAAATTCGGGAACGAAGCATAAGTAAATAGTAGATAGGTACCTTGAGGTTTTATGTTAAAAAATTTCCAATTGCCTGTTCTTATCAGTCTTATCTTATCCATATGATTCTTATATGCTGATTTGCAAATTTGTTCTCTGACACGACAGAGTTTTTCAAAAATTACTCTGATGGAACGTCAGAAGATGAATTTAGGGTCTTGAATATATAGGTTGCAATTACCTACAGCGGTTGTGCTGCATATAGTCTAGATTCCTTATTAAATATTTGTACCGAGAGTTGTACAATATACCACTTTAGTGGGATTTAATTCACCATCGGATCCATCTTATAAATAACATAATTAAAACCCCTGAATGTATATATACAGGGTAAGTTTAATTTCCACAATATCTTTGAATTACAATGTATATTTTGAAACTTCTTGCAGGGTTTTCTATGTACGAGTTTTTATTTACGAGTTTTTAATTACAATTTTATTTATCAGTTTTTATTTTCTAGGCAGTATTAGTTTTCAAGATTGGTATTGTTCAACCTGGCTTAATCTTTATTCTCCACAGGTAATTTTACCTGATTGATATTTTCTGGATAACTAGATGTTATTATAGGCTGGCTTATTGTGTGAATATCATTGGACACAATTGATTGTTGCTTAATTAGCTACAACAAAAACGTCCGGGTATAACGTCCACTACAGTATGAAAGGAGGCAGATAAGTTACCACTTCATTTTAACACTTAATCAACATAATACTGTTTATAACAACTACTATTGCGACATTTGTGGTCATATATCTTAGTTTTATTGTTGCATGTAAACGTTTGTGATCAGACAAAGAATAATTAAATTGTTCATTATAAACATAATTAAGATACTTTCAAATAAGTTAGTTACCCCTCAGTAAGTGGTAGTGGACTTTTCCTTAACGTGACAGTAAAGGATTTTTTTCACGCCCGAAGAGTTACAACCCCTTACATCAAGTGAAATCGGTGAAGTCCCAACGGACATTTCCGGTTCTGATGTATGAGTCGGTTTCCCTTATAAACAAAAATGATGATGGCGTCTCCTTGTACAAAAGATTCCGAAGATAAAATGCCCCTCCATTCAAATATCCGGGAGAGAGGTGTGCAGGGAGCGCTGGCATCAAGAATTAACATATCCTTCTGGGATATATGTGGCCTAAATTCTTCCCTGAACTCCGTCCACCATTTCCCCCAGGCTAATAGGCCCCAACTCCTCTTTCTCACTGAAACCTAAATCAGTGCCAAAACAGCCACTAATTACCTTAATTTCCCAGGGTAAGAGTTCCTTACTTCCTTTAGATTGCATGGAGGTTTGTGCGCATACGCCCGTAGCAATCTACCCTACACTAGACTCCCGAATTTAGAAGCTGGAAGAAAATACGTACTTTGGATGAAACTCTTGTACCTGACTAATAGTGTACAATTCTTATGAAAATTCACTGCTATAATGCACTTTCTGCGTCCCGAAGTTTTACTAAAATGTTTCCAGAAAATCCATTTCAAATAGACCCTTTTTCTGACGTTTTAGCAGTAGCTTTAGTTAGAGTGAATAGTTTAATTCTCTATATTGTTTAGCAATTTTTCGTACAAGAAAATCACAACTGAGGAGACCGCGACTTTTGAATTTTATTAAGTTTTTTTTTCTTAAATTAAGGGCAAACTACGTCCTGTAGGAGCTATATCCGGGGCTGGTTTCAGTTTTTATGTATACATATATACAGGGTGACGTATTTCTAGGGCAAAGCTCAATATTACTGTTATTCTCCAAGATACGAGAAACAATTCTATACGCTAATTATAGGGTGTCTTGAACTACATCTTAAAAAATGTTTCTACAATCACAGGCTGATCCATAAGACGTTGGTGATAAAAATTATGTTTTTTTTTTAATCGAACACGCGTTATATTATTGCATTTTTCCATTTTCCATTGAAATATAGGCACATCTGTAGGAAAAAAAATTCGGGACGCACCAGGTGCGTTATGGTAGCGAATTTTCATTAAATGCTTCAAATTTTAATAGCTGTAATTTGAGCAAATTATTTCGACAATCACAGCTGGCCCATAAGTCGTTGGCAATACAATTTTTTTTTATCGAACACGCCTTATACCATTACATTTTTGTATTTTTAATCGAATTGTAATGCATGTTTGTTTTCGAGTTGTCGATTGTTTTGAAACTTTTCACACTTTCGGCACATATAAAAAATTGTGATACGGCGTTTTTACCAACAAAAATCGGAGTGTAATGGAAACAAAGCATTCATTCAAAAATGGAGATGCCTTGCATCGGGCGCTCTTAAATTGTGACTGAATTAAAAATAATCAAACTGTCGTGACTCAATTGTTTCAAATACAACTCTGTCTGTCTTTATTTTGTGTTTCAGAAGTGAAGGGCATTATAATAATTGTTTAATAATTTATTTAAACAAATGTTTTCGGATTTTCGTGAAAAATTTGTAAATTTGTATGCAAAAAAACTTTTTTGGGAGTTTTGACAAAAAGATTATTTAATGAAATACGGTACACTGTATAGGCTATACTGCCAACCAAATTTGATGCCTGCTTTCATTAAACAAAGACATATTGGCTATTAAAAATATTTTGATGAAAATTCACTACCATAACGCACTTGCTGCGTCTGGACTTTTTCTGAATAAATATTTCTTGATGGGTGTAGTCATATGTAAATTGATTGAATAGGTTCATCGTCGGTCAGGAAAATCGGAATAGTTTTTTCAGGGAATATGTCCATAGTTTTTACTATCTGCCAAATTTGATGTCTTTCAATTTATTATTTGTTGTTGCCCATGTGCATTACTCGGTAAAACCGCTACATACGTCTGTGCTTTGATGTTTTTCATATTTGTCATAAAAAACATTTTTATTGAACTTCGCCACCATAACGCACTTTCAGCCTACAGACTTTTTAATAATACTTATTTACAGATAGACGGACTGTGTCTTGTTCCCACACTTGTTGACAATGGTTTTTTTTGTCCTTTAGTTACGATTATTGTAAATCGGACAAGTCAAATAATTTACAAGATAAAAACTTAGAAGATAAAAAAGATAAAAACGTATCACAACTTATCAGAGGTACGTACCCAAAAATCTAAAGCATAACGAGCTTCGCATCACAACAAAAAACATACGTTCACAGTGCAGCTTCACAAAATTCACTCAAACTATAAAAACTATGAGTAATTAAAGCAACCTTCAGTTGCTTTGTAATTTTTTTGTACAATTTGTGTCCTTCAGAGAACAAGGCAGCTGGTTGTTCAAAAATCAACCTGCATAACATGGCAACTTCTTAAAATAATAATGGTGACATTTATTCAGGTTAAAAGTATCTTTTTCACGAGTCTTGTACCCATGAAAATCCGGGTTGATGACAAATTTTCTCTTGTTTTTATGAATGTAAGTTAACAGATGGAACAAAAAAACTGATGTTAACGTCATAATGTTATTTTTTTTTTAAATGTCATGACAAGAGTGCCCATAAAGTAGATTGTATATTAATCTCAGGATTCGTTTCTGTAGCACAAATATTCTATGGCAGTCCGAGGATTGGCCCCAGATAACGATACCGTAACTCAGATGTGAATAGACAGTCGCGTAATAGACTTTCAGCAGATGTTCCGAGCTTAAGGAATCTTTAAGCATCAAAATTGCATAAAACGCGGAATTTAATTTCTTGCACACGTGATCGATTTGGTCTATATATAACAGGCTACACCCAAAAATTTTGTCACCTTTTTGAATTGCACCGCATTTCCGTTTACCAAAATAGTGCTGTCGCACATTCTCTCTCTTCGGTGGCAGTTATGCATTTCAAGAGAAAAAGTCTTGTCATAGTTTAAAATGAATCCATTCATCAAAAGATTGTACTACTGATTTTAATTTCAATTCAGTTTCCTCCACCGTCTTTCCGTAGACAACAATAGAAGTGTCATCGGCGTAATGAAGACTTTTCCGTCTTCTATAAGTTGCGGCAAATCGTTTACATAGAGTGTAAACAAAAGTGGGCCAATGACACTTCTCTGGGGTGTGCTCATACTTACACTATATCTTTGGGATTAATACTATTCGCTTTTACAAGTAACTGTCTGTTGGTGAGATACCAAAGCAGAAGGTTACAAGTGCCTCTTATCCCCCACGCCCATATCTTCTCCTTAACAAAAAAAGGATTTACTGTGTCAGAGGTACGAGACAGGTCAAAAAATACAGTCACCACAATGTAATTGAAGTCCATTCTTTCGTTTACATAATGAGTGTATTCGATAAGGGCAGCTTCTGTAGAATGATCAGTTCTAAATCCGTGGTATGATTATTATATTATTAGCGTTTAAAAACTTGACCATCCTTTTATGTACTGCCCTTTCTATGATCTTTTAAAAAATCCGTAATATAGAGATGGGACGAGAGTCCTCCAAATTGGTACTGCCTCCCGCCTTCAACATAGCAACAACTACAGCCAGTTTCAATATATCAGGGAATTTTCGCAGACATATACAGGAATTTATAATCTTTTTAAGTGGCGTGACAAGCTTGTTTAATAATTTTTATTAGACCATCATCAAAGCCGCATGTTACTCAATTTAAAAGGACTCGGTACCTTTAAAGAGTGGATATTTAAAGCAGTCGAGAATTCAAATGCTAATGTTGTTTACCAGATGCAACAAACACGTATCATGGAACATTCTTTTCATAACATCAATCTTTTATGATGAATTCTGTGATGTCCTACTTTAGTGACCCTTACACAGTCTTGTCAATAAATATCTCAAAAAGTAACGGATTCTCAATCTGCAGAAAGATTAACTCACACATACAGACACACATGCAGCAGTGTTATATTTTGATCGTAAACAAGTGTTACAAGTTGATATCCAGTTCAGTGCTCCGAAGACGGCGGTTTCTACTTAATTCCTGCTCGCTGCAGTCACCTCCGGCCAAACCGCATCCGGGCACATGTTTTTGCTGCTTCACTGCGACAGTCCACTGTCACCCTCTTTACAAGTCTGGAACTCCCTTTTCCAGTATATCGACAGTTTACGCTGTTATTTATTAGGAATCTCGCAATACGTTGAGATTTGTTGCTTGCATGTGTTCTTTTCTCCAATAAATGCTTACCTAAATCAAATAATAATTATTACATTTTAAGAAGCTTAAGCAAAAAAAGACACCATAAATGTGAAAAAAATTGTCCAATGGATTTATAATCTGTAAGTATGGAGATTTGCGGTCATAGCCCAGAAGTTAGAACTTTGCTTTGCTGTAAAAAATTTTTCGCGTATTTTTTTTAGGTTAATAGTTTTTTTATATATTTTTTTCAACAACACATCACGAGGGCTTACAGCCTAAATACTATCGTACTGTGAGTGTCGACAAGGAGGAAAGAGGCAACTTGTTGATTCTGGACTTGAAGGTTTGGAGGTTCGGAGGAGAAGGAAACACATGTGCTGGCAAATAATTCCACAACTTGGAAGTTCTCGGGGCAAAAGAGCGGGCATATCTATAAGAGAGAGAGAGAGAGAGAGAGAGAGAGAGAGAGAGAGAGAGAGAGAGAGAGAGAGAGGGGTCACCAACGGCACGTCGGTGGGCAAGGGATGGCAGCCTTTGGGTGAGGGTAGGGTCACCGATGAGACGTATAGCTTCCTTCTGAATGGAGTCCAGGATAGCGAGTGTAGAAGCGGCGGCGGCACACTCGATGTGGGAGCAGTATTCGAGGTTTGGCCTTATTTGTTAAATACGTAAGAGTGAAAAGTATTTGCGAGCCCGGAAGAGGAAACCTAATTTCTTAGCAGCCGCTTGTGCAATTGATGTGACATGTTGGTGCCAATTGAGATTACGATCCACAGAAATGCCAACAAGTGAAAAGAATTCATTACTTTGGATAATTTGGTTGTTCATTTTGGTGGGTCTAGGGTTAGTGTATCTCTTATGAGCAAGAAAGCAAGACTGAGTTTTGGTGGGGTTGAATTTTACAAGATTTCTACTTCCCCAGCCTATAACTCTTTGGAGATCCACGGAGACAGAACCCTCCACGAGTCTGCGATCCTCATCTAGTTGGGCTAAAGAGACAGGCTTAGATTATTGTATATTTGAGTGGAGGGTGCTGTCTCCCGCGTAACTGTGAAACCTTGAAGAACTTCTGAATTAATTGGATGCAGTTTGAAGGAATGGCCATCCACGACAACAGAAATGCTCCGGTTGGAGAGGACATTTGCTGTCCGGGTACAGAGTTTTGGTGGTAGGCCATATACCGGGAGTTTATTAAACAGTGCTGCGTGCCAGACCTGGTCGAATGCTTTGGATATGTCTAGAGCGATAATCTGGGATTGACCGTGTAGTTCCATAGACTTGTTTGAGGAATGGGTGACAAAATAAAGGAGGTCGGCAGTTGATCTGCGCTGTGTTTTTCAAGAAATTTCAGTAATTCGGTGTTTATATATTTTTCCATCACTTTAGAGACGACTGAAAGGAGAGAAATAGGCCTGTAGTTGCTAGGAAGTGCTTTGGATCCTTTCTTGGGGACGGGTTGTACTCTAGCAGTTTTCCAGTTACTAGGGAATATGCCTCTATTGTAAGATGTCTGACATCTGAAACAGACGAGTCAGGACAGGAGCAAGTTCTGGTGCGCTTTTTTGAGAACAATTGCTGGGATCTCGTCGAGGCCACAGGCTTTCCTGGTATTAAGAGAAGAGAGCATTTTTCGTACCTTTTTAGTTTTGAAAATGATATCCGCCATTTTATGCGCGATATTGGGGACTGTTGGTGGTTGAACATTTGTAGGTGGGTTAAGAGTAGAATTGACGGCGAACAGCGAGGCAAAAAGTTCAGCCTTGCCCAGGGCGGTAGAAACAATTTCGTCCCTGAGACAAGAGGTGAGAACTTGCTCTTGCAGAAATTATTACCAATAGATTTAGCAAGAGTCCAGAAGGGTTTGCTGCCGTTGGAGCTTAAGAGGACTCAGAAAGAATGCGGACATAGCGGTTTCTTGCGTCGTTAAATGCTTGACGGTTTTCTTGACGGGGATTGTGTAGACGCGTTTTGTGAGCTTTAACTTTTTCAAGTCTGACCTTGTCACAGGAATTAGAGAATCAGGGATTTTGAGTGGCTGAAGAGGTTTTCTGTATGCGTGGAGTAAATAATTCCATGCCAGCTTGGATAATTTCGGCGCCGTTTTGTGAGATATCAGAGAGGTCAGAATGAAAGAAACAGACAGACGCCCATGGAAATTAGGAAAACTAGTCCCGCATTTCGTTCCAGTTTTCGGAGTTGTAGTGCCAAACGATACGTGGGTATAATGACTGTGTGACCTCGGATTGCATTGAGCAGGAATCAGTGGCCATGCCGTGGTCTGAGAGACCAAGGGGGGCGTTAACTGATATCTTGTAGCATTCAGGTTTTGTAGTAAGAAGGAGATCCAAGGGATTTGAGCTGTGTGTTGTGATGCGTGGAAAGTAAGTAGGTGGCTGAACCATAGTAAATCAAAACAGTATATACTATATAATTCCAAATACAGATTTTGTGACTTTGTGTCTAAGGAAGTTCAAAGGCTGCACGTTTCCGCCTCTCAAAATTGGTGTTACGCCTTAGGTTGCGGGTACCGATATGTAAAAGATCCCAGTCCTGCTTACAAAATACTGACAATGCTTTAGAAAAATGTTAATGCTTATGAAGTAAAACTGTTATCTGGCGTCGAAAGCAACAAATTAAGGCACGGTAACCAGCGCTTCAGTCCAAATAACCGAACCAAGTTGTAATTTAGTTATAATTAACCAAAATGTTGGCTTGATTGTCATAATAACTAAAATTTTGAGAATGGAGCTCCCAATTAGCCTATTTCTGACTATTAAAATTACTCCAAAGTCAGTAATTTACAAGCAACTAAATTGGCACAAATTTGGTTCAGGTTTACTTATAAAATACACTTTAATATAATTTTGAGTTTCAATTCTACAATAATTGGTAATTTTTAGGTCGAAGTATGCTCTAAATTGGACGGAAAACTGACTACTAAGTCCAGATACCTTAATTATTAGCCTGCAAAACATCTCTGTGGTATAGTAAATCTTTGTATGAATATATATATATATATATATATATATATATATATATATATATATATATATATATATATATATATATATATATATATATATATATATATATATATATTGTTTTAATGAGGTTGTATTATTGTGTATATTCTTTATTTATGTAATTTTGTGTTTAAGTGTTGTATTTGTAGAATTTTAGATTAAAATATTTGTATACTTGGTATTATAAAGCATATATTATATAATATTTATAAAATTCAAATTTAAATTGTTGGGCGCCTTTAATTTCTTTTGTAAAAATTTTACTTAAAACTTTAATTCTGTTTAAAATATTCCAATTATTATTATGATTTTGTCATATATATATATATATATATATATATATATATATATATATATATATATATATATATATATGTAATTTGGAGATGTAAATATATATTTAGCTTTATTTTGTTAGTTGAGTTATTTAAAAAAAAACTTCCTCGGCTACTCTGACTCTTCTCTGAAGGTATGTATAGAGTTTTGGGTACCTAAGGAAATTTTTACCTAATTTCTCCACAAACCTAAGTTTTATCTTAAAAACAATTATGACTGGACTATATATATATATATATATATATATATATATATATATATATATATATATATATATATATATATATATATATATATATATAGTATAATTGTACGACAAACAAAATTCCTTATTCTACTATTATACTATTTATTCGCTTTTTAACATGAATTTTAACTAAAAGGATCCGTCTAGAAACTTATAAACATTGGCCATTTACCTTATATATAACTTTTGCTTTAAATTAGCACTTTTACAACGGAAAATCTTCAAAATTTATACAAATAATGTTTTCATGAATCTGGAATGGACATAGCAATGCCGTCTGTATATTTATGTTGAAATTAGCACCTTGTTCTACTCCGAATTTTATTCTAAACTACTAATTTCTGTAAAATTTGACATTATATTCATTTTAATATGTCATTCAGTACATTGTTTATCCGTTCTCTTAGGTTACTTCAATCACTACTTGTGATAAAAGTTTGTACAGTACATTTAGAAAAATATTTACCTTTTTAGCTAATGCGGCGTCCTTTCAGCATCAGTGTTTTACTTGGCTTCGTTCAAATTGACAGTTGTGCCGCATTTAAATGTGTTTTCAGAGATACTACTTGATATTTACCACGGTTCAGCAGACTTTTCTGGCTTTGTTTCCAGACAAGTTTCACTATTTATTACAATATTACCGCAACGCTGGTTGTAAGGTGACGCTCTCTCGCCGGCCTTATTAAAAACAACCTTTTTTGTGTTTCTTCCGCTTCTGGATCTCTCGTATACATCGGCTAACTGCCTTTTTTGTCGCCAATCAACAATTAGTTTTTTTAAGTGTGCAAATCACATGGGTGAATTATAATATTAGTAAAAACAGTGCTTTCCTGTCTGTTCTTAAAATAATTTTAAAGAATTTTTTTACGTGGGTCAATCAGAGTTCTTTCTATGGCGCCAGATTTGAATTTGTATTACTTGTTAACTTTTTTTATATCTAACCTACTTCAGCATTTTAAATATCCTTAAACTATTATACATCCTAACTCGTAGCATCTTTAACAAAATCTTATGTATCTTAACCAATCTTTTATTGTTTATAACAATTTGAACATTGTTTTGACTGTAAATATACACCCTTTTGATGTATAGTAACTTACTGATTCACGTAGTGTTAACGTTAGTCCTTTGATATTTTATTTAGAGTTTATACTTGTCTTTTAAAACATTTTATATGCCACTTCACTTTACTTTGTTACAGTTTTTCCGATATAATACAAATTAATTTCTTATAAATTATACATTTATCTCATTTCTCCTTCTAATATTAAAATACACAATCCTATTTGTTTTTACGTGTTCTAATTGTATTTATATATTTTGTATATATAAAACAATCTACGGCTGTCTTAGAAATTTAGATTTATATAAGGTAATTACTAATACTTATTTGTCTCAAGTATCATTCAGGTGATGCCCTCTGTATAGCTATTTTATTTTACATACTTGCTTTAGATATTTATAAGCATAGCAATATATATATATATATATATATATATATATATATATATATATATATATATATATATATATATATATATATATATATATATATATATATATTCAATACATGAAAATGTATGATTGCTAATAAATTCAAACAAAATTCGTTTACCATATAGTTGAAATTCCCATAATAGGACAAAATGTCTTCAAAGTTTAGTTACATTGCCTTATCATTGGAAATTGTGGCTTATAGGTGAAAAGAAACAGAGAAGAAAATTCACTTTCAGGTCAATAATGTTACAAAGGCGGCCATATTAAACTATGCTTGCGGTATCAATATTAATTATGTTGTAAAATTAAAAATCTTGTTTTTTTTAATCTAGTGTAATCAAATCTTAATTTGAAAAAACATAAAATAATGTTTGTATACAATGAGGGTAGGATAGTTTTGTTTTTTTACATCACCAATCCTCAAATTCAGAGTTTCAAGAAATTTAAATAATCACAAATTTTAAGTAATTTTTTATAGAGGCGCTTGAATTATGTTGAAGTATCATAATTATTTTAGTAGAAAAAGAACACAACCGCAGTGTTTTTTTCATTTATACAGTGCGAATTACGTTTATAATTGTTCCAAATATTTAAAGTATATTCTTTGATCATTCAACATGTCATTTTTTAAGAAAGATGGACATACCTAGTTGCTAATATCTACTGTTTGTTTATACATACATAACCACAGATCCTACAAAATAATGTCACATGCGCAGTTCTTTGTTAAGATCGTCACAGCACTCGCCGCCTAGTCGGCCTATGTCCGATTCAAATAAATCCTTCCACGTATATACCAATAACTTACGTCTATTGGCACAATCTTGAATGAAAATGCCCTAAATATAACTAAAACGCGCTGGTCGAAATGCCTTCCTGGACTATCGACTTCCTTATTACTGTGAGTTTATTCTCAAATTTAATTTTGGTCTCGTTGATCGTCCCCAAATCGTTTAGTGACCGATTACCTGTGGAATTGGAGGAAATATAAATAGAGTTGCTGATATAAGATATTAAGAATTATTTATCCTCTGATCACGCCAACTTGGTTAGTGAAACGATTGTAAGGTTTTTAGTGAATTTTCTTAAAAAAAATTCACTAATGAGGAGATCCCGACTTTTGAATTTTGAAAAAATTTCTTCAAATGAGCGCTAATTAGGCCCCCCAGAACACATATCCGGGGTCGGTTAAAATTTTTATATGTTTATATATATATATATATTATATATATATATATATATATATGTATCACACCGATAACTCAAAAAATAATGGGCCGATTTTGATTAAATTTGGTGAATAAATTCCTTTTGCAAATGTCTTGGATAAGTTCGTTAGCCAGGAAAATCGGTCCAGGTTTTCCCGGAAAATTTTGTGTTTTCTTTCGAAAAAAATTTATATCTCCGGAATTAACAAAGTAAGGGCAACGAAATTTCATATGCGGATTTATTTCATTATAGGCAAGTTACTTACCAAAATTTAGCTCCGTAGGTTAAAGGATAAAAAAGTTACAGGCATTCAAAGAAAAATAAATTTGGATTTTCCTCAAAACGTCAAAATTGCGATTTTAAACGTCAAAATTGGTGAGTACATTCCTTTTGCCAGTCGCTTGGATAATTTTGTTAGCCAGGAAAATCCGCCGAGGTTTTCCCGGAAAAATTTGTGTTTTCTTTCGCAAAATATTTATATCTCCAAAATTAACAAAGTAAGGGCAACCAAATTTGGTAAGCTGGTTTATATCGTTATAGGTGTGCCACCTACCAAAATTTAGCTCTGTAGGTCAAAAGACAAAAAAGTTATGGGCATTTAAAGAAAAATAAATTGGGGGTTTCCTCAAAACGTCAAAGTGACAATTGAAAACGTCAAAATTCGCAACATTTAGGCAAATAACTTGCATCTAATACGATCTATGGAAAGAAAATGTCTCAAGAAGAATGTTTTACATACACCGAACTCTTAGTTTCAACCGTCATTGTCCTTCATTTTACTAAAATATTTCCAGAAAATTCATTTCTAATAGACCCTTTCTCTGATGCTTGGCAGTAGCCTTAGCTATAGAGTTTATTGTTTAATGGTATATAATTTTTGTCGAATTTTCGTAAAAAATCAATAAAGCTCAATATATTCGTTATTATACAAGATATGAAAAAATATTGTATACATTAATTATACGGTGTTTTGAGCTACATCTTAAAAAATTATTGCGACAATCACAGGATGGCCCATAAGTCGTTGGTGATACAAATAATTTTTTTTTTGTCGAAAACGCCTTATTTTTTTGCATTTTCCATCGAAATATAATGCATGTTTGTAAGTTAAGAAATTCTGGAGGCAGCAAGTGCGTTGTGGTTGCGAATTTTGATTAAATGCTTCATATTTGAAAAGCTCAATTTGCTTTTAACCTATAAGGTTGACCAGGAAACGGATTTTTTCAGTAACACTTTTGGTTTACTTTTGGAAATTTCTGTACGTTTTCAAACAATCAAGTTATTTTGATGAAACATGGCACATTGTTTTTACTATATATGTTATACTGGTAATCAAATTTGATGCCTGCTTTTTCTATATAGGTTATACTGGTAACCAAAATTGATGTCTGCTTTCTTAAAAAGAAAACACACATATTTGCAATAAAAACATTTTTATGAAAATTCACTACCATAACGCACTTGCTGCGTCCCGAGATTTTTTTAAATGTGTGGTGATTTGGGTTCTCTAAGTGTGCTTATCAGTGCTCATCACAGGTTTCAATGTTCACTTAGTAAATTGAAAGCAATTGAAGGCAGACATAAGAAAACCGTTATATGTAATGCTCTAATGTCAATTTTTTTAATAACTGTATGAGTTGTCCTTATTATAGGTCTTTTCTTTTTATTTAATTGTAGGTTCCAATAATATCAAAAGGATATTATGATTCTTGAAGACAACCTTATTACTCTAGTGGGAGTCATCTCATTGAGACCCCACTGAGCAGACCATCGTTTTAGAACCTGGTCATCTATCGTACTTCAATACGTCTATAAATCTAATTGCAATCAGCATCATTGCACCTCGCATGTCTCTAGTTTTGCTTTGTCCAATTTAACTAGCTGCAAATTAAACTTATTAGGCTGTCAAGGAAGTAACACAGAAATAATAATAATATGTGCGCGGTGGCGTTTGTTTGTTGAGCCTCATAAAATAAGACGTCGGAATCCGTTTATAAAACTCATTTGTTGGATATGATGAATTGCATGATCCGATAAGAAAAGCGACAAGACGTTTTCCATGTCGTTATTAATACGTTATAAAAATCACTCAATTTGATTTATGTCTTATTATGAAAATATTTCTCTAACTACCCTCCTCACTCACCACAGGCTCCCCCAGCATTAATATTCATTATTCATCGGTGGCAAGGCGGGCACGTAAATTGTGTATTTTAATCTATTCTTAATTCGCCAAAATTTGTTTAGGGGAATTGACGTAACCCGGCGACATTGCTGGCATGCTTAAATATTTTAAAACCGTTTGTCAGTACTTCCAGTCGGGACCCCTGTATTCTCTTGATAATAGGCTCTCCGTCTGAGAATTTACCTCCGAAGTTATTTTCGGCCTCTTTAATTCCAGAGAAAGAATAACTGTCGATATATCTTCTGGTTGAAGAGGCTAACACTAATTCGAGCAGAGAAACAGGAAACATTCTGAACAATGTCATTCGCTGTGAGATTGCAGCGATTTAGACTATGGGGTTTCTTTCATTCAGCATGCTTATGTAGACAACAGATTTCTGCCTTTTAGCAAGAACATAAAAAGAGCAGTTTTATCTTTTACACGTGACAAGTGACATTACTTTTTTTTACATTTCTTTTAGCGAATTTTTCGTAAAACGAAAAATTAACTAATGAGGACATTAATGGGGAGATTTTGATGAAAATTGGCACGTACTGTCCTCTCGTAAGTGGCTTGGGCAAGTTGGTTAGCCAGGAAAATGGGGCCAGTTTTTCCGGAAAATTGTTTATTTTTCTTTTGGAAAATTTTTGGATCTCTGACAATAATAGAGCTCTGACAACCTAATTTGGCGCATACGTTTCTACTACCAAACTTGCCCTACGTACCAAAATTCAGACCTCTAAGTTAAAACAAAAAAAGTTATAGGCGTTTAAAGAATACAATTCTGGTGCCATTGCTGAGGAGCAAAGCACAAGAACAAAATATTCTGTGATTAACAAAACCAATTGAATATTACACACAACCGTTAAGTTTTCTTGACGCAAAAAGGTCATGAAATTGGAGAAAAGGTATTTTAAAAATTTTATAATTTTCCTCCTTAAAACGTTAAATTCAAAATCTTAAATTTTCAGGGAAAGAATCTCTAACAAATACTGATTATGTAGAAGAAATGTCATAAGTGTGTTTTACAAAGCCTTGGGTTTCAACGTCAACCATCACTGTCATTCATTTTACTAAAATAATTTCGAAAAATCCATTTCAAATAGACCCTCTTTCTGATGCTTTGGCAGTGTTTTCAGCTATAGAGCTTCTGGTTTAGTATTCTACATTTTAGCAAATATTCGTAGAAAAAATTCGCTATTCAGAAGACAGCGACTTATGAATTTTAATAAGATTTCTTCAAATTAGCGCGAACTAGAAGCCCCAAAACCTATATACGGAGTCAGTTTTAGTTTTGGTCTTTTAGTGAATTTTCTTTAAAAAAAATCACTAATGAGGAGATCCCGACTGAATTTTAAAAAAAATTCTTCAAATGAGCCCCCCAGAACACATATCCGGGTCAGTTTCAATTTTCATATGTTTTTATATATATATATATATATATATATATATATATATATATATATATATATATATATATATATATATATATATATATATATATATATATATATATATATATATATATATATATGTATCACAACGATAACTCAATAACTCAAAAAATAATAGGCTGATTTTGATTAAATTTGGTGAGTATATTTCTTTTGTAAATGGCTTGGATAAGTTTGTTAGCCAGGAAAATCGGCCCAGGTTTTCCCGGAAAGTTTTGTGTTTCCTTGCGAAAAAAAATTATATCTCCGGAATTAACAAAGTAAGGGCAACCAAATTAAGTACGCAGGTTTAGATCCTTATAAGTAAGTCACCTATCAAAATCCAGATTTCTAGGTCAAAAGACAAAAAGGTTATAGGCATTTAAAGAAAAATAAATTGAGGTTTTCCTCAAAACGTCAAAGTGGCGACTTCAAACGTCAAAGTGAGCTACATTTAGGCAAAGAAGTTGAATCTAATACGGGCTATGGAAATAAAATGTCTCAAGAAGAATGTTTTACAAACCCTGAAGTCTTAGTTTCAACCGTCATTATCCTTCATTTTATTAAAATATTTCCAGAAAATTCATTTCAAATAGACCCTTTCTCTGATGCTTGGCAGTAGCCCTATCTATAGAGTTTATCGTTTAATGGTATACAATTTTCGTCAAATTTTCGTAAAAAATCAATAAAGCTCAATATATCCGTCATTATACAAGATATAAATAAAATTGTATATATTAATTATAGGGAGTCTTGAGCTACATCTTAAAAAATATTTCTAAAATCACAGGGTAGCCCATAAGTCGTTGGTGATAGAAATTTTCTTTTTTTTAATCAAACACGCCTTATGTTATTGCATTTTTACATTTTGTATCGAAATATAATTCATTTTGGTAAGAAAAGAAATTCTGGACGCAGCAAGTGCGTTATGGTAGCGAATTTTGATCAAATGCTTCATATTTGAAAAGCTCAATTTGCTATTAACCTATAAGGTTGACCAAGAAACGTGTTTTAGCGGGAACATTTTAAGTTTACTGTCGGAAATTTTTGTACATTTTCGAACAATAAAGTTATTTTGATGAAACATGTTTTATTGTTTTTACTATATAGGTTATACTGGTAACCAAAGTTGATGCGTGCTTTCTTAAAAAAACACAGATTTGCTATTAAAAACATTTTTATGAAAATTCACTACCATAACGCACTTGCTGCGTCCCGAAGTTTTTTATACATATACAGGATGAGGTATTTCTACGGTGGAGCTCAATATATCTGTTATTATATAACATATGAGAAAAAACTGATATAAACATATAAAAATTCAAAGAACTTTGGATATGGGTTTTAGGAGCTGTAATTCACGCTTATTTGAAAAAATTTCGAAATTTTCTTAAAGAAGATTAACTAAAAACGGCTTTTCATTTTTTCTAGAGTTACCTAATGCAAAACATTTTCAAAGAACTTAGGTGATATTGACATGTGGCAGCAATTAAAATGTTTTAATAAGAAGGAAATGATCCGTTGGAAAAAAATGATGCATTTGACATAACTGTATGTCAGATACGAGTATAAAACAGTGCGTCTGCTCTTCTTTCGTCTCATTATAAATATACAATTTTAAAGCCATTAAATATAAAATGTGACCTGTGGCTTACTTTAGAAGAACCGTAAAATCGATGGCTATCAGAGCAAAAAGATAAGACTGAATTATTGTAATTTCTACTACCGCAACAGATCGCGATAACAATCTATCATGTTATAAACAGTAATTCGTTAGCTTTTGTCCGGAAACAATATAAGACGGAGCCTGATAATATCGCATATATGATATACACCGCGAGACAGAGATGAGAGCTTTATACACTCCACAGTTATTAACACAAAAGCTGTTGAAGGTCCTGCTTATGATGAGTGTGTCGTATGTCTCATAGTAGGCTGTGCTAGACACACGACGACATTCAACAACAGCAGCGGATATGTCGGAGTTATGTAAGGCAATTAGCACCATACAATTATTATTATACGACACGGTAGCATTAAAAATACCTGCCATCACAAAATCATTAGCTACCGACAAGTAAGGAAATTATTTCTTGCGACAGTGAAGTATTTTTTTAGGATAATAGTTCTGTTATCGCATAAGCAGCAAACAACAGGTAGTTTATTTTTAGAGCTTCACTAAACAACTCATAACTCTCTACATCTTTAGTTACTCACTCTATGGACTTTCGACTTTGGGTAAACAACGGGCAGAACGACATACCTAACGTTTGAAGGTCGGTTAAGAAAAAAAAATGTGTAAACTCGATTGTTTACTCTATTAATATATTGGTTACAAAAAAAGAAGGTAACTCTTACCCAAAACAATCTCGTTTATGAAGGTTGGGTAAGATGATATATACAATATACAGGGTGTGTGGGCACATAAAAGGTTAAATTTATTCTACAGGAAAATTTTCAAACAAATTGTTTTATGAAATTACGCAATTTTTTACAAAAATTGGCCATGTAATCTTGCACAAAAATTACATAAAAATCTTTTTACGAAAAATGATAAAAAAAATTACACACAAATTTGCGAAACCTACAAAGTTTTTTTCAGTAAAGTTCGAAAACATTTTTTCACGTGAAATCGCAAAGATTTTTTTACAGTAACTTTTTATACGAACATTTTCTGAAAAAATACATATATTGAAATTAACCTAATGTGTAATTCCAATTAAAAAAAGCAGAAGATTTTAACCAATGTAAGTAAAAAAATATGAGAGCAAAACTGTCAATGTCTAATTAATAGTTCACTTTATAGTTGTAAAGTGAGTCTGTGAATAAAGGCGATTAATATTACTATTATTATTATTATTAAATACTTATATTTTCATGTCACAAGCTGTTAGAATTAACTAACATATTTAAGTCTGTCACTTTAAAGTTTCATTTGACATTTGTGAAAACAATTTATGAAAATGTAAACATGTATAGATAATAAAATTCATTATCTCCTACCTTTTTTTGTACCAAACTAAACTTAAATATTCTTATTTTTCCTCTAAAATTCACTAAATACTCCCATAATCTGATTGGTTAATAGAATGATATAAAAAACTGAAAAAATGTATTAAACTGATTGTTACCTAAATTGTGGCATGCGATTATAAACGTATATGTTCCCAAAACTATAGTCATGCCCTTTACTTCTAACACAAACTGTTCCATTTAAAAAAAAATCCGTTACGGTATTTTTTTTTCAAATTTAGCCACTATTCAAAAGCGCCTGTTATGGCATCTCGACTTTTTTGGCGATTAATATACGAGACTCCGATTGGTATTGGTAAAAACTGCCGTATCACAATTTTTCATGTGCCAATAATGTGAAAACTTGCAAGACAATTGAACTAACTCGAAAACGATATCATTCTTTTACAAGCATGCATTACAATCCGTTGGAAAATCCATGAATTTTCATGGGAATCCAATTTTCCCTAGTAAGAATGCTGTATCACAATTTTTGATATGAGCAAAAGAAATGAAATAACAAGAAAACGATGGACGATATCATTTTTCCCTTGTTCCATTACAAAAAGAAAACTTGTATTACGAGCGAAATTTACCTCTTTAAGCAGTTTTCAATAAGATCACGATAAGTTCCCGAAAACGGTCCTGTTTCGTTTCCAAGTGGCCACCATATATATATATATATATATATATATATATATATATATATATATATATATATATATATATATATATATATATATATATATATGTATATATATATACATATATATATATATATATATATATATATATATATATATATATATATATATATATATATATATATATATATATATATATATATATATATATATATATATATATATATATATATATATATATAGCTAATGTTTTATTTTAATAATTATTATTTGTGTTATATTATGTTGTATATTGTTATTAAAGTGTCCAGGTATCACTGGCGCATGTTTGTGTTTTTTTTTAATGTGGTTTAAGATATGTATACCCGTTTTTATGTAGCACTCTGTATTTTAGAAAATATCTGTTCTGTTTCTTTAACGTCGGCCTATTTCCGTGACTATGGCCAATCACCGACGCCAGGGAGCAGTTTCACCTCATTATCCTGGAAATTTTGCCGAACCCCTGCCTTTCTGTAAGGAGGGTAGGGATCTTTAACGTGCCCAACATTGCATGGACACGAGACCGACGGATTTACGCCCCCTCCGAAGGGAGGAACGTGCAGACATTCAGCTTACTCAAATACAATGCCAGAACCTCGGTTGATGTTATTGTTACAGTTTGTACTGAAAAAGTGAATGGAGTACCCTGCGATCGAACCCAGTACCCTACGGTTCAGAGGCACACGTACTTACCTCTGAACCACCGAGGCTCTATTTCAGAAAAGATAACGATGAAATAAATATACCTCAATTAAACACCAGTTGCCTGATATAACATTATCATACACCTACCTGTGACGTTAGCTGCTCAGTCGGGCTCTCAATCTCTTCAGGTAGTGGTTCAAAATGCCCTGCAAATATTTTTAAAAACACCTAGCGTCAAAATATGGGTTTTGTTTTTGATTATTAAGAAATTCTCTGCTCTTATTTTTATCTTTAAGTGAATTTTCTTTAAAAAAAAAGCACTAATGAGGTGATCGCGACTTTTGAATTTTGAAAAAATTCTTTCAAAAGAATCCGAACTATGCCCTCTGGAACACCTATCCAGAGTCAGTTTCAGTTTTTGTATGTATACATATATATATATATATATATATATATATATATATATATATATATATATATATATATATATATATATATATATATATATATATATATATATATATATACTTTATTTGTTTGCTGTACGTTTGTGATTTCTTATTGGTTTGCGCGGACTGTAGTTTTGAACCGTCCCGGTTCATCATCAGCACACTACTGACTATTATCGCTCCTGTGTGGTCAACATCTGAGATTGTACGTAGCGTATGCGCCGCGAGCTTCTATTGGTCGGTTTCCTGTTCTCTGATTGGTTGTGCCTTCGGACTATGTCGTGTGTATCGGTCTCCTGTCTTGATCACTGTGGTTTGATAATTATAATTTGTCTATCGGTGCAGTTCTCCCCGGAAAATTTTTTGTTTTCTTTCGGAAAATTTTGATATCTCCGGAAATAGCCAAGTTGTGGCAACGAAATTTGGTATTCTGTTTTATATCATGAAAAGTAAACCACGAACCATAATTTAGATCTGTAAGTTAAAATGCAAAAAAGTTCTAGGCAAAAAAAGTATATCCGTTATTATACATGACACGAGAGAAAATTGCATACTTGTAAAATTGTAATTATAGGGTGTCTTGAGCTGCACCTTATAAAATTATTTTTACAATCACAGGCTGGCCCCTAAGTGGATGGTGATACAAAGTTTTTTTTTTTAATCGAACACGCCTTATATGATTACATTTTTGCATCTTGTATCGAAATATTTGGCATGTTGGTAAGAAAAAAAATTGAGACGCAGCAATTGCGCTATGGTAGTACACTTTGATTAAATGTGTCAAATTTCAAAAGCTCAATTTGCTATTCGTTGGCCAAGCAGCCAGTTTTTTTCGGGGACATTTGAAGTTTATTTTGAGAAAATGTTTGTACATTTTTAGAAAATAAATATTTATTTTGATGAAATGTTTATTGTACATTGTTTTTACTATATAGGTTAGACTCGTAACGAAATTTTATGTCTGCTTTCTTAAAAAATAGTACTGCAAATTGAATGATAACTTCCACATTATCTACTCTACTCAGAAAAACATTCTCACAAAATTAATTTAGGGTCCATGACTTTACCAAAAATAAAATAGTCGTATTACTGTACCCATAGGCTTCTGAAACGTTATATTACTCGAATTTTAACGAAAAAAATGTGAATTTTCACCAAACTGCCCCTCATTTATCCTCTACCCCCTAAAGCGATCTCACCCAAAAACAATTCGAGGCGTTCCTTTGTCAGGTGCTAACTGTGTACCAAATTTGAAGATAATATATCAATTCGTTCGAAAGTTTATGCGCCTACAACAGACAGGCGTACAGACCGACCGATCGATAGACTGACAGACAAAAAGGTTCATTCCAGAATCAAGTTTTCTATATGCTTTGAGCCTTTTTACGCCGTTTTAGCAAAAAAATTCGAAATTTCTGTCACCGACATTCCACCCTCACACATTTAACCCCTAATTTACTTTCAACACATATTACCACATGTTCTATGAATTTGAAAATTTTCTAATAAACAAACCCTTAAACGTTATATTACTCAAGTTTTAATTAAAAATTGTCAATTTTCACAAAATCAGCCCCCATTCATCCTCTACCAACTGGAGCGATTTTACCCTAAGGCAATTCGAACCGTTCGTTCATCGAGTGCTAACTGTATGCCAAATGTGTACAGATTTGTATCTCAATTCGGTCTAAAGTTATCGCGGCTACAAAGACAGACATACAGACTGACAGAACGACAGAATGACAGACCGACAAACAAATAAAAATTGTTCCCCAATCAGATCTTCTATATGTTTTGACACTTTTTACGACGTTTAAGCCAAAAGAACTGAACTTTTTGTCCCCGATGCCATACTTCCACACGTATTCACCATGTGGAAGTACTACATTACTACATATTTGCTATTAACTGCATTTTTATGAAAATTCACTGCAATAACGCACTTCCTACGTCCAGACTTTTTTTTGTATATTTTATCGGTTAATAAATGTAGCCAGATCCGTTTTCATTTAATATCAGATTCCTAAAAAAATGTTATAAACCCCGACGTTAGAATTTCCGATTAATTCTCACATTTCCCTGAAATTTAAAAGCAAAGCTCGTTACATTTTTTCAGACGATTCGATTTTGTATTTGTACGAATATAAACGGCATATCTAATAGATTTACTGAATGAAGCTTTGAAACATTCGTTCGTCCTATTGAAGAGATAGAAATGAATACAGAAACAGCTTAAAATATTTGTATTATGCATGTTTAGTTGAATATGAGCACGAAAATTGAATAGCCTCAAATAACGCGAAAGCTTTTAGCACGCGTCAGTGTGTGCGCGCCAGTTTTATATTCTGCATGCATTGGGCGTCTATACGCATGCCGTTGATAGATGGATATCTCACTGACAGCTGTCGAAAAGATGTTAAGTTTACACATAAAATCCAAGTGTGATTTTGATTTATCACACTTTGAGAAATTGTTTTCTATGATTTGCAACCGAATTGATTCCCGAACATAAAATTCATATGACTTTTTCATCACTTTGATTGATTCTCCCTGGATTAGAGTTACTTCTGTATTCATAGATTGTTATTTCTGAATTCTTAAAGATCCATCTTGAAGTTCTGCGTTTGTTTCTTTGTCGAGCATTATTTAATGACACAGAAACTTTAGGAACTTTGCTCGTTTTGAGTTTGACTTTCCTTAAGTTCCACATTGTTCGAAATTGTTATTCGATCCCCTATAATGTTGATAGATATTGTTTGAGGATTTAACTCCCAACAAATATAAACAATAGAAGATGTGGGTTGCGTTCCAAATTACCAAATTGCTGAATTTCTAAATTTCGTAAAGTTACTCTATAGATCATTGACTTATGTCGCAGAGATGCGGGTGTGGTAAAAATTTGGGAAAAATTTTATGTCTGCTTTCTTCAAAAATAGTACTGCAAATTGAATCATAACTTCCCCATAGCTAAGATAATCTACTCTACTGCGAAAGACATTCTCATGAAATTATTTTAGGGTCCATGGCTTTAACACAAAGAAAGAAAATCGTATTCCTGTACCCATAGGCTTCTGAAACGTTATATTACTCGATCCTCTATAATGTTGATAGATATTGTTTGAGGATTTAAGGCCCAACAAATATAAACAATAGAAGATGTGGGTTGCGTTCAACATTACCAAGTTGCTGAATTTCTAAATTTCGTAAAGTTACTCTATTGACTTATGTATCAGGGATGCGGGTTTCTGGTAAAAACTGTGGGACTCGTAATGAAACTAAAAAGTCTCCAGGCAGCAAGTGCATTATAGTAGCAAATTTTCTAAAAAAATCAAATACAAAGAATCCTCAAAAAGTAAATAAATTGTAACTCCAAAAAATTTGGTTTGATAAAACTCTATACACATGTTGTCTTTATAAAGATTTTGTTGTGTACAAAATTCGTATTGTTTACTGTATTGATTGAGAAAAAATTTCTTTATTAAAATTTACAAATAGTTGATAGAAACACGCTTCCGTAACGCACCTGCTGCATCCGAACTATCACCACTAGTTGTATAAACTTTATGCGTTTATCGATTTATTGACTTAAGAACGACAAGAGTTCAAATTTATTTTGCTAAAAAAATTATGACACTTTTAAGTCACAAACCTCCTAGTTTAAAAGTGCTGCTCAAAAATCGCAGAAAGGGCCCATTTCAAATAAATTTCCTGCCAATACTTTAGTCAAATGAAAAACAATAACCATTGAAACAGAAATGTAAAACCCTGTTAAGTACACTTCTTGCAATATTTATTGTCCAAAACAAGTCTTCGTTTTAGAATGTTTGTTTAAAATTTTGACGTTTCTAGAAGAAACATTATAAAATTCTGAAAGCATTTTTTGACTTTACTGCACCAAAGAAACTGAATTGCCGTAATTTATTTTCATATTTTGCCCTCATTTGACGTCCTTTGTGCTACCAAACTTTTTATTTTTATACTTTATTATAACTTTATCTTCTTTAAAACTAGAGAGATACATTTTTTTGGTTTTATTTGATTGACCTCGAAAGTTTACTCATTGGGCCACGGACATAATACAAGATAATAGCTTGGTATGTCCGTTGCAACCAGTATATACACCACAGATCACATGTACCTCATTATTATCACTATATTTTTTTTTAATTAAGATTAAAACAGGAAAAACATATTTTCACGTCTAGTGGTCCTTCAAGATGACTTTGTCACAATATAACTGGATCACCGAAAGGGGGGTTTTAACATTAGGACAAAAAGAGGAGTTTATATTACATCTAAATGACATATTATATGTTACTTAGTAATAGTCGTAAAAACAAGAATATAAGTAAAACTCAAAAATAAATAGCTAAACTAGTTGCGTATTCCCTTATATAATTTCACATAGTTTGGCATCTTTAATAAATACGCATTCTTAGGCGAATATTACACCCAGCGTATAGTTAAGTTGAAATGTTTGAAGGTAGTTATATCTCTTCTTTTAATATATTTATAAAGAATACAGTTCGTTGTTGATTATATTTTGGGCAAGATAAATTTACGTACGTGGTATTCGCTATATATGAGCAACTTGTTTACCAAATTTGGTGGGAATTCCTTGTCTGTTTTAGAAGATACAAAAAAATACCAAATTTCCGAAAGAAAACCCAAGATTCTCCCGTAAAGACCAGACGGATTTTCCTGGCTAAGGAACTCCTTCAAGCCATTCACTAATGGAGCACACGTACCAAGTCTCATTAAAATCAACTTATTATTTTTACGAGATATCGCAGTTAAATGTATATATATATATATATATATATATATATATATATATATATATATATATATATATATATATATATATATATATATATATATATATATATATATATATATATATATATATATATGTATATATATATATATATATATATATATATATATCCTCATTAAAGGCTCAGCCACCCATGGGCAATGACAGAAAGCAAGTTCTTTGCTAAAATATGCTCTATATTTCGCAGCTTTTTTGGCACTTCTTCAGGAGCCTAAAAAGAGTCCAAGCTATGATATACAATCCATAATCAACTTAGAATTACCGACCAAAAACTGAACAAAGTATGAGAAGCAGCTATCAAGGAAACACACAAATAGAGTAAGACATCTCACCGGTTTTGATACTTCACACACAACACACAGGGCACTAACAGAAACCTTGGTTACATGGTCATATTTATAAAACGCGGTTAACCCTTTTTTCTCTTAGGTCTCATACGCTTCTTTGCCGCTCCGATAGCACCGCAGCCTTTGGCTTATTGTGCATGCCCTTAGTCTTTCTACTCTACCCATTCCAAAATCACTGTGCCTTGAACTATTCTGCACAGCAATTGGTAGGATGAAATTTTATATTGCTCTGTCTCCAATCTAGGCTGTTCGTAGATCAGTTATTCTTTGCGGTCTCTTTATGTGGAAATACAACTGAGAAGACTTAGTTTCTGTACAGATTACCCTCAGGTTGGCTCCTAAATGACACGTTTGATAGCGTTTCTTTTAAGTATATAGGGTGATGAGAATTTGCCGTGCCATTTGGTAAAAGTGAAATCACAATTACTCGCTTATTTCAAATGGAACACCCTATATTTTATGAGTTTTCAACGTGTATTAGCATTCCCTATACCTAAATTCCACCGTTTCCCGAATATTTCAATTTTATTGGATTCACTTGATCCAAATTGTCACCAAATTGTCACAAATAGATTTAAAGCAGGCTTTGGAATTTGATAATATGCTTGTTGACGTCTACATGTCACGTCCCACCCCTTACAAATAAGAACATAACATTCGTTGGGCCTTCTCACGTAAAAAAAGAGAACACTTTGTATTTGTATCAAAATCGCTACATTTCCCTTGTTTTAATTCCGTAAAATCAATGTGTTGTTAACTAACTTGTAAAACGAAAATACAACTCAACAATATAGGTAGTTATTTATTATAAATTACTACAGAACTTAACTAATATCTAGTGGAAAACTAAAACACAAAAACAAATAAAAAATTGTAACAAATGCTCAAAATTACTCCCACTGACATGGAGGCATTTTGTTATTCGCCTTATAATGTTTTGGTTCGTAGCCTTTCTCATTTGTCTCGAATTGAGTGAATTCAAGGCACGTAAAAATGTACCTACCATGTCTTCTTTTGTAGTGGCAAGTTCGTGGTAAACTTTATTTTTGATGTAGCCCCAGATGCTTGCATCCAGAGGTGTTAAGTCAGGGGACCGTGGTGGCCATCTATGTGGGCAGTTATTGGGAATCCACCTGTCTTCAAAATGTTGTTGCAAAAAATCATGAGCTAAATGGAAACTGCGTGGAGGTGCTCCGTCTTTCTGATACCAGCTTGTTATAGCTTCTTCTAAACCTAATGTGTTGAGAGAAACTAGAATGACTTCTTGCAAAATATCATTATAACTCATACCAGTGAGATTTTCATCGTATATTTTAATCCCAAAAATCTTATCGTTCTTAATTGTACAAAACACATTGAATGATCACCTGTCCTGGAACTGATTGATCCTGGTAACATGGGGATTCTGATCTGACCAGAACTGACTATTGTGGCGATTGTGCATGCCATTTTTGAAGAACTTCGCCTTATCGCACCAAATAATTCTCTTGCAGAAATTCTGATCTTCTTGTGTTTTCAACAGGAACCATTCACAGAACTCAACACGTCTAGGAAGATCGTTTGGTTGCAAACCATGTATCGGGTGATAAGAGAAGGGTCTCCAATTATGCTTTTTCAAAATTCTGTGAATCGATCTCGCTGACAAGCGTAATTTTTTTTGCAATCCCTGATAGATGCCTTAGGATCAGAAACAGAAAATGCCAATACGTTCACTTCGTTTACCTCGTTGTCGACGAGTGGCTTACACTTCTGTACTTTTGGGCGAAAACCTCCATGCCGTGAACAATTTTGCAGCAACCTCTTTATCATGTCGTGACTGGGTTTCCGTTTATTCGGGTACTTTTCTGCAAATGCACGACATGTGCGGCCCACAATTCGTTGACACTCACCATAAATAATTCGTAGTTCCAAAAAATCTTCGTTTGTGTACTGCAAATTTGCCATTTTTGCAGAGCGTTGACTGATATTATCTCGATTTTTATGACAATAACCTTCGCTTGACGCTTTTTTGATATGTAGTCGTCAATAAGCATATTATAAAGTTCCAAAGCCTGCCTTAAATCTATTGTGGCAATTTGAATTAAGTGAATACAATAAAATTGAAATATTCGGGTAACGGTGAAATTCAGGTATAGGGAATGCTAATACACGTTGAAAGGGAAACGGGTTTCGAACCGAAACAGCTCATAAAATATAGGGTGTTATGTTTGAAATAAGCGAGTAATTGTGATTTCAATTTTACCAAATGGAACGGCTAATTCTGTTCACCTGTATACTTAAAAGAAACGTTATCAAACGTGTCGTTTAGGTTCCAATCTGAGGGTAATCTGTACAAAAACTAAGTCTTCTCAGTTGTATTTCCACAGAAAGAGAGCGTGCAACGTTCACCTTGGTTTTCGCGAGAATTTTCAAAAAATCGAAAAATTTCGAAGGGTTGATTTTTGACATAGTGTATTAGTAATAATTTATCTCAAATTCAATGTATAATTGGAAAATATAATGAAAATTACCATGTTGTATTTAAAACAAGCAAGTTGATGATCACTTTCGGTTAAACCGGAAGTTTTACATGAAGTAAACTATTTTCACTGAACTGGAATTCGTCTCGAACGTATGTGTGTAAATTTTTAAATTTCAAATCGGAGTAGTTATTGATAAACGGCTAAATAAAGGTCTTGGCGTTACACCCTGTATATGTAGACGTATGGTATTTGATTTGTTTTTATTATTAATTTATCTTCTTCCTGGGAAATAGGCGCCAAACGCTTACACTCTTTGTTTGCGAAATAAAGTTAATTGATAACATCTAGTTTTGCATAGCCAAATGTTAATTATAAAGAACAAAGTGTTTAAATACATAATAACACCTTAACATTTAAATATAATGTTTCACGTAGGTGTCGATTTGAAAGCGAAATTGTGTAACCTAATTGAGATTTCGACATAATGAGTAAGAATTAGGAATGTAACAATGATCAGAATATTTTACTATACTAATTTTGTGGGACACAAGGCAGTGTGTTATTAAATAGAACTATGTAACTGCGAACAAGCTAAATTGCCGCAAGTTGTTATATCCTTTTTAGGAAGGTGGATAAGGACGGTGCGATTTTAAATATGCATATGTAGAATTGGGCCTTGCATAATAACTGTTTCATAAGGTTTATGTTTTATTTACACACAGTATAGCTACAAAAATACTTATGTCATTAAAGTAAATATGTAGCATTCCTTTTTCCTGAAGACAAATGCTAGAGGATTTTTTTTAAATCACAATACCACCTTAACTCGAGACGTTGATAAATTTTACGCTAGTCGAGACTAACGGTATTTAATAAAATAAAAAAAAAGTCTGGAGGCAGCAAGTGCGTTATGAAAGTGAATTTTCATTAAAATGTTTTTAATAGCAAATATTATGTCTTTCTAATTCAAGCAGGCATAAATCTGGTTACCGGTATATATATATATATATATATATATATATATATATATATATATATATATATATATATATATATATATATATATATATATATATATATATATATATAGCCCACTCTAGTAAAAACAATGTACTATATTTTATCAAAATTACCTATTATTTGAAAATGTAAAAAAAAAATCGAAAATGAACTTTAAATTTTTCCAAGAAAACTGGTTCCCTAGGCAACAAACCTTAGGTTAATAGCAAATTGAGTTATTGAAAATTGAAAATTCGCTATGAAAACGCACTTACTGTGTCTCGATTTGTTTTTCTTACAAACATGCTTCATATTTGGATAAAAAATGCAAAAATGCAATAATATAAGGGTGTTCGAAAAAACAATTCTAGGAATCACCAACGACTTATGGATTACCATGTGATTGTTAAAATATGTTCATAACATGCAGCTTAAGACACCCTATAATTAACGTATACACTTTTTTCTCGTATCTTGTATGTGTGTGTGTTTTATTTCTTTAACGTCGGCCTATTTCCGCGGCTATGGGCAGTCACCGACGCCAGGCAGCAGTTTCACCTCACTGTCCTGGAAATTTTGCCGAACCCGTGCCTTTCTGTAAGGAGGGTGGGGATATTTAACGTGCCCAACATCGCATGGACACGGGACAGACGGAATTACGCCCCCTCCGAAGGGCGGAACGTGCAGACATTCGACTTGCTCAAATACAATGCCAGAACGTCGGTTGATGTTAATGTTACAGTTTGTACTGAAAAAGTGAAAGGAGTATCCTGGGATCGAATACAGTACCCTTCGGTTCAGAGGCACACGTTCTTACCGCTGAACCACCGAGGTTCTTCTCGTATCTTGTATAACCACAATTATATTGAGCTTTTCCGTACAAATGCGTCACTCTGTACATATGTAAACCGATAAAAATTGAAAGTAAACCTGAATATGGATTCTAGGGGGGCCAGTTTGCGCTCATTTGAAGAAATCTTTTTAAAAAACAAAAGTCGCGGTCTCCTCATTAACGATTTTTTTCTACGAAATCAGCTAAAAATTATGGACCGTTAAACCAAAAACTTAACAAAACCTACAGCCAAAGCATTAACGTAACCAAACCTACAGCCAAATCATCAGAGAAAGCGTCTATTTTTAATGAATTTTGTGTAAATATTTTAGTAAAATGAAGGACAATGACGGTTGAAGCGGAAATGGTTTGAGGAACACTCTTCTTGCGACATTTTCTTTACGTAATCCGTATTTGTTTCAGGTTCTTTGCCTAAATGTTGCGAATTTTGACGTTCTAAATCGCGACTTTGACGTTTTCAGGAAAACCCCAATTTTTTGTCTTTAAATGCCGATAACTTTTTGTCTTTTAACTAACAGACCGAATTTTCAGTACGTGGGTCACTATTAATAATACAAACACGCCTACCGAATTTGGTTGCCCTTACTTTGCTATCTCCGGAGATATAATTTTTTCTCGAAAGAAAACACAAAATTTTCCTGGAAAACCTGGGCCGGTTTTCCTGGGTAACGAACAAGGAAGGTACTCATTACATTTGACCAAATTGGGCCAGTATTTTTTCAGTTACCGTCTAACACCTATATATATATATATATATATATATATATATATATATATATATATATATATATATATATATATATATATATATATATATATATATATACATAAGCATATAAAAATTAGAACTGGCCCCGGATATGGGTTCTAGCGTCCAAGTCTGCCCTCATTTTAAGAAATTTTTTCAAAATTTAAAATTCGGGATCTTATTGGTGAATTTTTTAAATAAAATTCACTCATAATCGCTAAGTACCTAGTCACGTAATCTGATCGGTTGTGAAATATAAACTAGTGGACCTGGGCGGTGGTTGAAATTCTATAATTTAAAGGTCAGCTCAGAACGGGCACGGACCAGGGGTATCCAACCAACTAATTAAAACAAAGCATTCTTTATGGAAAATGAGGAAAAGTCCCAGTTCGCGGAGTTGTAGTGCCAACCGATACGTGAGTGTGATGACTGTGTGACCTCTGGTGACGGAGTTTACGTTAGAATTTAGGCCACATATATTCGAGAAGGATATGTTAAATCTTGAGGCCAGCGCCCCCTGCACAGCCCTCTCCCGGAGATCTGAATGGAGGGGCATTTTATCTCCGGAATCTCTTGTACAAGAAGGAACGATCACCTTTTTTGTTTAATGGGAAACCGACTCATACACCAAAACCGAAAACGTCCGTTGGGACTTCACCGGTCCCTTGATGTAAAGGGTGGTACCTCATCGGGCGTGAAAAATTACTTTGCTATCACGTAAAGGAAAAGTCTACTACCACCTACCATACCCACCTACCCACCTATTTTTAAAATCTTGTTAAATAAATTTCATTATGAATACAATCGTTACAGGGGTGTTTTCATATTAGAAGAGTTACACAAAGAAACTTCTCTGAAATGATCAATAATTATTGTTTTTTTTTTTAATGAAATTTGGTATATACCTATCTATTTTGAGGGCTGCCGAATGCAGCGGCGTACCCATTTTCTTCCCGAAAACAATCTAAACCCTATTTCCAATTTTTTGACACAATAAACTGCATCAGTAGAGCTAGTCTAGGTGACATAGAGAATAATTTTCACAGCATATATAGCCCTTTTGTCTTATATCTTTTGATCTTTTGTTCATCAAAATCGAAATATGAATACAAAAGTAACAGGAGTGTTTGCATCTTAAATGGGTCACACTTTATATAATTATAATAAATTTATTGCTCAATCGATAGAAAATCCCTCTTAAGACTCCTCAGTATGCCATATATATATATATATATATATATATATATATATATATATATATATATATATATATATATATAAAGATATTAGAGGGTCTAAAACTGACCTTGGATTTTGAGAGTTTTTTTAAGAGAATTGTATTTTTTTCTCTCCCATACACTTAATTATATTATCTGGCTACTGACCTAGATAAGGGTAAAGACTATATTAATTTTGCCATTACTTTATAAAATCCATTTAATTCATTCAGCAAAACAAATGAATAATCTATCACATTTTTATTGGACATTATGTTTCTGTGTGTTTTTTTTATAAATAAATGGATATAGCGTGTAATTTTCTCAACTCTTAATAACTGTTAGAGCAAGGTGCTATATAACAAATGTCCACAATAAAGATCATCAAGAATTGTTTTGTAAATTTATTAATTGTTGTTGCCCTTATTTGGTGAAACTAGTCCATACTACATCCAGACTTGAAGACTACTTCTCTGGCTCCACTTTTGGTTTTCATTTCTGTAAGTGAAGGACGTAGCCAGTGCGTAAGCTAACTGAAGCAAGTGGCCCTTCTGAATTTCAGATGATCTACGATGTTCTTTAACGTTTATGTAACCGGTTTGGCTGCTTGACAGCATTCTCAGACAGAAGAACAATTTAATTAATACGAAATCGTGACAACTACAAACAAAGATCTGTTAAAATAAATAAAAATCTTAAAAAATGATAATAAAAAAAATGACGGATGATGCCTTCAAAATGTCTACGTGATATATGTCAATATTTAACATAACGATAAAAGTAACCTATGCCTATAATAACAATTATACCGGTAAAATATATAAACAATGACAGTAACGAAGCAGACTCTACACAATGAAAATATCAACACACATCAACTCATTATCTTATTACAACATTTTTGCAAAAAAAAAAAATAGAATAAAAGCTAATATATAAACTCCAGGTTTTGTCAAGAAACAAGATTTTCTTTCGCGTTAAATAACAAATCGCAAGCGGTGTTGTGAGATTTAAAAGCTATTAGTGAATTTTCTTAAAAAAAATTCACTAATGAGGAGATCTCGACTTTCGAATTTTGAAAACATTTTTTCAAATGAGCGCTATTTAGGACCCCCGGAACCCAAATCCGAGTCACACCTATAACTTAAAAAATAATAGACCGATTTTGATAAAATTTGGCACATACCTTCCTTTTGCAAGTCGCTTGGATAAGTTCGTTAGCCAGGAAAATCCACCGAGGTTTTCCCGGAAAATTTTGTGTTTTCTTTCAAAAAAAATCGAAAAAAATTTATATCTCCAAAATTAACAAAGTAAGGGCAACCAAATTTCATACGCGGGTTTCTGTCATTAAAGGAAAGTTACTTACAAAAATTTAGCTCCGTAAGTTAAATGACAAAAAAGTTACAGGCATTCAAACAAAAATAAATTTGGGTTCTCCTCAAAACGTCAAAATCGCGATTTTAAACGTCAAAATTGGTGAGTACCTTCCTTTTGCAAGTGGCTTGGATATGTTCGTTACCCAGGAAAATCCAACGAGGTTTTCCCAGAAAATTTTGTGTTTTCTTTCGAAAAAAAATTTTATCTCCAAAATTAACAAAGTGAGGGCAACCAAATTTTATACGCGGGTTTATATCATCATAGGCAAGTTACATACCAAAATTTAGCTCTGTAGGTCAAAGAACAAAAAAGTTATAGGCATTTAAACAAAAATAAATTGAGGTTTTTCACAAAACGTCAAAGTTGCGATTTAAACGTCAAAATTGGCAACATTTAGGAAAAGAACTTGAATCTAATACGGACTATGGAAATAAAATGTCTCAAGAAGAATGTTTTACAAACCCTGAAGTCTTAGTTTCAACCGTCATTGTCCTTCATTTTAATAAAATGTTTCCAGAAAATTCATTTCAAATAGACCCTTTCTCTGATGCTTGGCAGTAGCCTTAGCTATAGAGTTTATCGTTAATAGTATATAATTTTTGTAGAATTTTCGTAAAAAAAATCAATAAAGCTCAATATATCTGTTATTATACCAGATATGAAAAAAACTTGTATATATTAATTATAGGGTGTCTTAAACTACATCTTAAAAAATTATTTCTACAAACACAGGTGGCCCATAAGTCGTTGGTGATACAAATTTTCTTTTTTTTAATCAAACACGCCTTATGTTATTGCATTTTTGCATTTTCCATCGAAATATAATGCATGTTTGTAAGAACAAAAATTCTGGACGCAGTAAGTGCGTTATGGTAGCGAATTTTGATCAAATGCTTAATATTTGAATAGCTCAATTTGCTATTAACCTATAAGGTTGACCAAAAAACTAGTTTTTTCGGGAACACTTTAAGTTTACTTTCGGAATTTTTTTTACATTTTTAAACAATAAAGTTATTTTGATGAAACATGGCACATTGTTTTTACTATATAGGTTATACTGGTAACCAAATTTGATGCCTGCTTTAAAAAAAAAACAGATTATTGTTATTAAAAAATAGTTTTATGAAAATTCACTACCATAACGCACTTGCTGCGTCCCGAGATTTTTTGTATTTGTACAGGTATTAAAAATTTTTGAAATGTTCTCTGAAATGTTCCCAAAATAAGTTATAAATTAGGTTGTACGTGGTGATTTATTTAAATGTCTCACACCTGTATTTTTTGTATTATCAGAGGTATCAAAAAAATTCCAACGCCGTTTGACAAACTACCATGCGATGAGTTAAAATATTGAGACAGAAAAACAATTGCACATCGCCTTCATAGAAATCCATGGCCAATGTTGATTTTCTTAAATGGAACGTTATACCTCAGACACATACAGTCAATGCAGAATCGAAATCTGCGTACAACGATGACACGCTCGTATTTCTGAGTTGAGCCCTTTCGGAGACATGACGTCACAAAATTTCATTACCTGTGTGATTTTTTTAATTGTCTCACTCCCTTAATTTCTTTATTATCAGAGGTATCAAAAAAATTCCAACGCCGTCTGACAACCTATCAAGCGGTGAGTTAAAATATTGTGACAAAAAAACAATTGCGCATGGCCTTCATAGAAATCTGTGGCCAACGTTAATTTTCTTAAATGGAATGATAGGCCTCAGACACATACTGTCGATAGAGAATCGAAATCTGTGTACAACGATGCCACGCTCGCATTTCTGAGTCGAGCCGTTTCGGAGACATGACGTCATAAAATTTCAAAACGTGTGTGATTCTTTTAATTGTCTCACTCCTGTAATTTCTTTATTATCAGTGATATCAAAAACTTCAACGCCATCTGACAAACTACCATGCGATGAGTTAAAATATTGCGACAGAAAAACAATTGCACATCGCCTTCATAGAAATCCGTGGCCAACGTTGATTTTCTTGAATAGAGCCTCTGATAGTAAAGAAATTATAGGGGTGAGACAATTTGAAAAATCCCACACGTATTGAAATTTTGTGACATCAAATCTATGAAACGGCTCGACTCAGAAATGCGAACCTGGCATCGTTGTACGCAGATTTCGATTCTGCATCGACTGTATGTGTCTGAGGCCTATCGTTCCATTTAAGAAAATCAACGTTGGCCATGGATTTCTATGAAGGCGACGTGCAATTGTTATTCTCTCGCAATGTTTGAATTCATCGCATGGTAGTTTGTCAGATGGCCTTGGATTTTTTTTTATATCTCTGATAATAAAGAAATTACAGGGGTGAGACACTTAAATAATCACCCTGTACACATTGTAACGCAATCTACACCGGTCAAATTTCTAGAAATTTGAACAGCCGATATAAAAAACGTATTTTTGCATTTAGAAATAACCACGCTGACAAGTCTACATTTGCTACATATATTATTGATACCGGACATAAACCCACAGTAAATAACCGCGTAAAACCACAACATTTTTGTAATGACAACCATAAACTAGACTTCTTTTAAGCTTTAGAAGTAAAAAAAGCACCTACACGACAATAGCTAACTTGTTTTAGATGAGCAAACTGATTAAATGGATTCCCCTTTCTTGGATATTCTTCTTCCTAATTAAATACCTCCTACCAAGTAAATCTAACTATTTTATTTCTCCAAAGATGTTGTAATGAGCTAATGAGTTGATGTATGTTGATATCTTCATTGTAGAGTCTGCTTTATTACTCTTATTGTTTAGTTATTTTATTGTTGTAATTGTTTTTATACTTATTACTGTCATAGGTTGGTTCTATCTTTCTGTTAAATATTGACATACATCACGTACACATTTTGATGGCGTCATTCCTTATTTTTTGTTCATTAAAAAAAATGGGTCAAAACATCATTATATAGCAACAGATCCTTATTTGTAGTTGTCATGTTTTGTATTAGTGCAATTTTCTTCGGCCTGGCGATGCTGTCAAGCAGGAAAACTGGTTACAGAAACGTTGAAGAACATCCTAGAACATCTAGAATTCAGAAGGGCCACTTGTTCGAGTGAAGTTACGCGCTGGATACGTCTTTCATACACGAGGACCAACTGTGAAGTAGGAGAAGTAATCTCCAAGTCTGGATGTATTTTGTAACGTGTTTTTAAACGTAGATACTATAAATTGCAAATATGTTTCCTTTAGATGTTTGCTTCCTCAAATGTATACAGCCTAAATTATATAGTCCTGTTCTAATGAGGAAACACTTTAGGTTTTAGCTTATTGTTCAGCATAAATAGGCGTATGTAGTATTTATGTTACATAATTTAATCGTTTTATCTAACAATAGAAGGTAATTATTCATGTAATTAATTTAATCTATGGCTATTAAATAACGGTTGAAGTGACGCATGTTAATCAAATCAGTTAAGTGAAGCAGTGCGTTGTTAGTATGATAAAATATCAGTAGGTAACAGCCATCTACCAGTTGTTAACTCGAATAATTCTCTTTAAGTTAATTCATTTAGAAGACTGACATTATTTAACAATATTTCATGCACAAATTTTTGATAGCCATATAAAGTCGACAACAAGCGTTTAACTTGCTCTGAAAATAAAGGCGCCCAGATGATGGTACCTGATAACTCTAGGCAATAATTAGGTAACAGTAACGATGTATTTATTTAAACCTTTTTCGAAAAATAAAAGGCATGGACGTAGCAAACGTGTCGAATTTTTAGTGAATTTTTATTTTAAAAAATTTCACTAACACAGAGGTATCGATGGTGAGACTTTGCAAAAATTTTTTCAAATGAGCGCGAACTAGGACCCCTAGAAGCCATATCCGGGGTCAATTTCAATTTTTATATGTATATATATATATATATATATATATATATATATATATATATATATATATATATATATATATATATATATATATATATATATATATATATATATATATGTATGTGTCCATCCGATAACTCAAAAAATAAACCGATTTCGGTGAAACTCGTCAAGTGCCTTTCTTTTATGAATGACTTGGATGAGTTCGTTAGCCAGGAACATCTGACGGCGTTTTCCGGGAAAATTTTCAGTTTTCTTTCGAAAAAAAATTTTTCTCCGAAAATTACAAAGCTGTTTTAATGAAATTTAATGAATATTGCCTTAGGAGGCACCTTACTATGTTCCAAAATTTAACTTTCTAAATTTATAGAAAATTAAGTTATTCAAATTTTAAGTTTTCTTTCGAAGAAAAAAAATTTTCGCCGAAAATTACAAAGTTATTTTAATAAAATTTGGTGGATATCTTGCCTTAGGAAAGACCTTACTACATCCAAAATTAAACTTCCTAAGTTTATAGAAAATTGAGGTATTCAAATTTGAAGCATTTAATAAAAATTCACTACCATAACGCACTTGCTGCGTCCCAAACTTTTTAAATTCCCGAAGACAACAAAATAATTGGTTTTAGAAACTAAAAATTGGTAAGAGGAAAGCTATTTTTTTCTTTAGAAGAATTTCGTTTTCTGGGTTGTCTAACGAACCTATGAGTACAATTTGGAAAAGTCAATTCATCACGATACAATTTTCAGGCTTGATGATCGTTTCGCTAACGGGGTTAGCGTCGTCAGAGGCCAAATAAATTAAACGTATAAAATATAGAACTACTATTTATACACCGTGTCTATAAAGTAACACATAAATTCAAAAAAATTGAAAGTGACCATCATAAAAGATAATTCAAAACAGGATGATTTTTATTGTCAAAAAGTAACTTTTTAGTATAAAAATCTTATCGCTATCGACATAGCTCTTCCAAGGGTAGCTACCCCTTCGAAATTTTGAAATTGGATGGTTGGTAGTGTGATAAATCCTTTTAAAGCTAATAGGGTAATAACATTTTTATTATCAGTAACGCCTAACCCAAGTGAATGCCCCCCCCCCTACACTTAGTTATTAGGGGGGAGGCCAGGCTAGTACTATACAGACTAGCCTGCAATGGCAGACTGAAGACCAACCCAGGCTTCAGGGGCCACTGCAAAACTGAGGAGATCGTGAATGAGCCCATGCTTGAAATGAGGTCAGACTTCGCGAGCCCGCGAACCTGCACGGAAAACAGCTTTACAATGCAAATCCCCGACAGCGAGGCATGGCGGGAGGAGACGCCGGGCATACCACGGGACGCGCTCGTCTGATTCACGAACGGATCCGGCGGGGAGCGTGGGACGGGGGCAGGTGTTTACTCGGAGGGACCGAGGGTAAGTCATAGTATTTCCCTCGGAGCCCATGCAATGGTGTTTCAGGCCGAAGTGTACGCCATCCTGCACTGTGTGCGGAAGAACAAGAGGAGGGGCTACACCAACAAGCGGATCCTCATAGTCACCGACAGCCAGGCAGCCCTTAAGGTACTAAGTAGCCCACAGGTAAATTCCTGGCTGGTGAGTGAGTGCCGAGACGAGACGAGCGACCTAGCTGGGCAGAATGAGGTGACCCTGATCTAGGTACCGGGTCACTCGGGGTCAAAGGCAATGAAGAAGCTGACAGTCTCGCGAAGAGAGGGTCATCAGAACTATTTATGGGACCAGAACCAGCTCTGGGCGTGACAAAGTGCACTGCCAGGGGAGCTATTAAGTCCTGGGTCAGAAACCAACACAAGGTGTACTGGGCAGAGTGTCCAGGGCTCAGACATGGGGAGTCAATAATGACCGTGAAGAAACACCTCCATAAAATGGGGCGGACCTGACATGTAGACTCTGCGGCGAGGGGGAGGAATCAGCCCAGCACATCTTGTGCGAGTGTAAAGTTCTGGACCGCAAAAGACAACTGATCTACGGTCAGTCTAGACCGGACACAGAGCAATATAAAACTTCACCCTACCAATCGCTGTGCAGACTAGTTCAAGGGACAGTGATTTTGGAATGGGTGGAGTAAGACTAAGGGTATGCACAATCAACCAAAGGTTGCAGTGCTATCGGGGCAGCATGGCCGCGGACGAGCCCTGAGGGAAAAAACTCAAGTGAAGCCTGTAAAGAATTACATAGTCCAGTCTTATGATACTGATATTATACTTATGATACTTCTAAAAGTCTATAAACACTGTTCAAAATATTGGGATTCTTGTCCAAAAGAACTCTAGAGAACAATCGACTCATAAAAACAATTATCTGCTGTGACATGTATCATTAAAAGTAATCAAGCCTAATTCGATATTTTCTTCCAAAACGGCTTAAAAGCTCTCAAAGCATAGAAAACTCGAATCTGAAACGAAGATTTGTGTGTCTGTTGGTCTGTCGGTCGGTCGCTCTGTCGGTCTGTACGTTTGCCTGTTAGTAGGCGGAATTACTTACGAAGAAATTGAGGTATCATCTTCAAATTTGGTATCCAGTTAGCACCCGACAAGGTAACGCTTCGAGCTGTTTTTGGATGAGACCGCTTTAGAAAGTAAGGAATAAATCAGAGATGATTTTGTAAAAATTTACATTTCTTCGTTAAAACTCGAGTAATATATAACGTTTCAGGAGTTTATTGGTACAGGAATCCGAATATTTCTTTGTGGTGAACTTAGCGACCTTAAATAAATTTCGCGAGGATGTCTTTCTGAGGAGAGTACATTATCACAGCTGTGTGGAAGTCGTGATTCAGTTTTCATGAATATTTACTTCCAAATCGTCAATACGTGTGGAAATATGGCATCAGAGACAAAAATTAACGTCGTAAAATGTGTCAAAACATATAGAAAACATCATTTGGGAACGAAATTTCTAGCACCCGACAGACGAACGCTTTGAAATGTTTTTGGGTAAGACCGCTTTAGGGGGTAGGGAATAAATGAGGGGTGATTTGGTGAAAATTTACATTTTAAAATAACAAGGCAATAACAACTAAATTTGGAAAATACGTTTCCACTATCAAATTTAACCTACCCGCCGAAATTCAGATCTGTGCGTTAAAAGAAAAATAAGTTATAGGCATTTAAAGAAACAAATTTTTGGTGCCAGTGGTGATCAGAAGAAAGCGCAAGAACAAAATATCTTGTGTGGTTCACAAACCGATTGAATATTACATCCCAAGGATGAGTTTTCCTGGCGCAAAAAGGTCAAGAAGTAGCAGAAAATATATTTTATAGTTTATTTTATAGTCGCGATTTTAAACGTCAAAATTTGCAATTTTCAGACAAATAATATGAAAAAAAATACGGATTGTGAAGAATAAATGTTTAAATAAGTGTGTTTTACAAAACCTTAAGTTTCAGTTTCAACCATCATTGTCCTTCATTTTATTAAAATATTTTCTGAAAATCCATTTCACATAGACCCTCTTTTTGCTGCTTAGGCAATAGTTTCCGCTATAGAGTTTATGGTTTAACAGTCTATATTTTAGCAAATTTTCGTAGAGGTAATTCGTTATTGAGAAAACCGCGACTTAGGAATTTTGAAAAGATTTCTTCAAATGAGCGCGAACTAGAACCCTAAAACACATATACGGGTGAGTTTACGTTTTTGTCTGTTTACAGATATAGAGGGTCGCGCACTTCTACGGTAAAACTCAATATTTTCGTTTATATACAAGATACAAGCAAAAATTGTATACGTTAAATAGAGGGCGTTTTGAGCTGCATCTCATAAAATTATTTTGACACTCACAGGCTGGCCCATAAGTCGTTGATGATACACACTCTTTTATTTAATAGAACACCCCTTATTTTCTTGCATTTTTGCGTTTTCATTTAATTGTCATGCATGTTTGTAAGGAAAAAAATGTATAACGTTCATCGTTTTAAGTTATTTCAATTGTTTTGCAACTTTTCACGTTTTTGGCACATTGCACAAACACATATCAAAAATTGTGAGACGGCGTTTTTACTAATAGATAGCGGAGCCCCATGCAAATGACGCATTAAGAGAGCTTTTTGTTTGTATTACTCGTCGAAATAATCGAGCTGCCATATACAGGCAACTCTCAAATAGTGGCTGAATTTGAACAGTTTTCGCAGAAATGTTTTTTTGTGTTTCCGTAGAAATTATTTTTTGTAACATTTTTGTGAATGGTTGGTAATCAATAATAAATGTTTAGGAAGTTATTGTAAAAAAAGTTGTCGAGTTTTTGTGAGAAATATAATTTAGTGTAACATTACTGAACGCAATTTCGGCAAAAAAAAGGGGAATTTTTGTAAGAGAAATTTATGCCAATTCTCATCATTTTTTTTAAAATTTGTTTGTCAAGAATTACATTTTGGCAGGTGTCTAAATAGGTTGAAGGGGTTCTTTGGTCAGGAAAATCGGACCAGTTTTTTTCTGGAACTTTTTCTTTTATTGTCCGAAAATATTTATACTTTCTGAAACAACAAAGCTATTTTAATGAAATGTAGGACATTGTTATTACTATATAGATTAAACTGCCAACCGAATGTCCTTTTAAGAACAAGACATATTTGCCATTAAAAACATTTTTACGAAAATTCGCTACCATAATGCACTTGCTGCGTCCATACTTTTTTGTTATAACTCGACTAATATAACGTTTCAGGGATTTATGAGTACAGAAATACGAATATTTTCTTGGTGGTCAAGTCATGGAGCCTAAATTTACTTCATGAGAATGCCTTATTGAGAATAGTAGATTATAACAACTATGTGCAAGTTATAATTCAATTTGCAGTACTATTTTTATCCGGGGAGCTGAATATTTTGTCTGTTGCTGCACTTGCTCTCATGCCATCCCTTTTGGTAGAAATATATTCGTTTTTTTTGGTCATGATAGAATATATTTTTTAAGTAAAAAATTTGACATATCATAAAAGATACCTTATCATTAGCAAATGTTTTGTTCACAATTACTGGCGCAATGAATCCTAAAGATGTGAAAACTTATAACTATGACGAACTCCGTAAAATACAGAAATTAAACCATTTTAATTTGGGATTTATCACACCCCACATGTCGAGGATCGTAATAAAATGTCACCTATCGGATGCCGAGTTCAGTACGTACAAAAATTGAATACTACAGATTCTTGGTTCATATAGGGTGGCGCATTGAAAACGAAACAGACCGATTTGCGTCCAGATACATTTCTTTTAAGAAACGCTGAAACACGTCAATTATAATATTGAGGGGGACATGTTTTGACATAAAACTCAACTTTGTCACATCAACCCCTTAAGGGTGGTGATAACAACCCTTATATTTCAATTAGGGAATATGGGTCGCGTGTTACATCACTTGAAAGCTCTTTCTTTTCTAAATTCAGCACACTAATTTTTTGGAAGTTTTATCAACTCATTTAAAAATTATTCACCGTTGAAGATGCAAAAACGCATCTCACTCATTCCGATAAGAAATGTGCTGATAGTCAATGTTTTGTTGGTTTGTAAACAAAAAAATTACTACAGAATATTTCTTATGGGAATGAGAGAAATGCGGTTTATTATTTTAGTTGATCGGTCGGTTTGATACTTGATAGTACTACCGAAAATTAATTTCACAATGGTGTATTCTGTAGAAGAAAGCGTTGAAATAATTACTCTTTTTTTTAAACGATGACTGTGCCAACCGTACCGCAAATTAATTTAATGAACGACATCCGAACAATGAACAACATCCGAACAGACATGTTAACAGAAAATACATTTTGGAGTTATTTGTAAAGTTTCGACAAAGTGGTTCAGTAGGCAACAAAAAAACGGGATCCTGAACGTGAATTTTCGACTAGAAATCAGACTACTGAGATTGAAGTTTTAGGACAAATTGCTACAGACTCAACTGTGAGCACGAGAAAATTGGCCACTGTTTCAAACATCAAAAGAAGAACTATTCAGTGAATATTGAAGCATCATACATTTTTCCCGTATAAAATTCATCTTGTACAACTGACTGAAGATGATTTTGATCGGCGGCTGGAGTTTTGTGAAGCTATGACTGCACGAATAGCTGACAACCGGAACTTTTTGTTCAATATCTGTTTTTCAGACGAGTGTACCTTTTTATTAAACTCTACAGTCGATCGTCATAATTGTCGTTATTGGGCAGATAATAATCCGAGAAATTTTCACGAAGTCCACACTCAAACTCCACAGAAATTGAATGTCTGGACTGGCATTTTTGGAGACCGTTTAATCGGACCAATTTTTCTTGATGGCAATTTGAATGGTGAAACGTATTTGGAGTTACTAGAAGATATCGTTTACCCTCTACTAATTGACATTGTTGAAAATGATGATCGCTATCAAGAAAATCAATTAGTTTTTCAACAAGATGGAGCTCCTCCGCATGTTCCACAATGTGTTAGTGAGTTTTTCAACAGAGAGTTTTCAGGACAATGGATTGTGCGTAGAGGTGCTATTGAGTGCCCCCCTTGATCATCGGATTTAACTCCTTTAGACTTCTTTCTATGGGGCCATTTAAAGAGTAGAATTTACGCAACAGAAGCGGAGTCTCTGGAAGAATTACGGCGATGCATTGTTGAAGAATTCCGTCTAATAACTCCACAAATGATCCAGAATGTCAGAGCTCGTTTTGAACAAAATTTATACTTTTGTATCGAAGCTGGTGGTCAACAATTTGAACACCTACTTAACTGAATAAACATTTTTGAATGTTTGGTTTTGTTTTTTAGTTTTTTTTTAACGAAAAATTAACTAATTAGTGCATGTCTGATCAAAATGAATAAAATACGTTCTTGTAACTCCAACTGTGAATAATTTTTAAACGAGTGAATAATACTTCGAAAAAAAATAGTGTGCTAAATTCATAAAGGAAAGAGCTTTCAAATCATGTAGCACTCGGCCCATGTTCCCCATTTAAAATATAAGGGTTGTTATCACTACCCATTAGGGGTTGATGTGACAAAGTTGATTTTTATGTCAAAACATGTCCCCCTCAATATTAAAATTGACTTGTTTCAGCGTTTCTTAAAAAAAATATATCTAGACGCAAATCGGTCTGTTTAGTTTTCAATGTGCCACCCTATATGAACCAAGAATCTGTAGTATTCAATTTTGGTACGTACTTTCTTTAAAAAAAATTCTCTGGACGCAAATCGGTCTGTTTCGTTTTCAATGCTCCACCCTGTATAAAATCATATAAACAAATATTTTTTCAAAGAAAATTCGCTAGTATAACGCACTTGCCGAGTCAGGAGTTTTATTTATTGTCATCACTGTTGACGGCCAATTAAGCCTCAAGACGATTTCCTTCTCAATACCAAATCATAGACTGAACCGACAGCCGCTAATAGATGTTTCTTATATTAATGACTTCCTGGAATAAGAGTGCTTATGTGACACCATAACGCCATCACATATTTTTACTCGGAGCCGCGTTTTTGTCTACATTCTCCGAGTTTGTTAAAACCCATTTGTTTGCATAAATTTAACATTAGTTTGTTATGTCGCTCGTGGATTGAAAATCGATACATCGGCGTCTCCTGGATGCACGACCAGTTCTTCAGAAGAAACAGATTAACTCGTACATGAACTTCAATCACGTACGTATTACGAGCCGTAGAAGAGGTTTTAATTCTAGTTTTTAAATATCCACTAGAAACCAGATACACACCAATCAACGACATACTCAAACATGCGTATGCAGAAGCTATGTTAAAAAATGACAGGCCTTATAACGTTCAGAGAAATTGTGCATAGTATCGAGATGGTTTAAACTACACTTTAGCACGTAAACATGAGGAAGGCAATTAGGGCAAAAGAGCAAATGCACAAATAGCATCTTTGTGGAAACCCACACACGCTACTTTGTGTCTACCTGGAGGGTCAAATCTATCGAGAATGATGGTGTTTTCTGCTCAGACGATTAGCATGAATTGCAAATTAAATCTAGAGCAACGTTCGCAAGCAATGTTTATTGTGTATGCTAGAATTAAAGAAACATTCCATATCTTGAGCTTAAGGCAGACATTTTATTGGCTAGTTTCTAGGCAGCAAGTTAGAGTGCGAATTAATAAAATAGAAAATGTTGTTTCAGGCCTGTACACGATGAGGTTGCGACCAAGTAAGAACCTTTGGACTTCAGAATAAAGAAGTCAAAAAGTATAGGCGCAGCATGTGCGTTACGGTAGCGTATTTTCATTGAAATGATCTACACTTATTTGCGAAAATTATCTATATATATATATATATATATATATATATATATATATATATATATATATATATATATATATATATATATATATATATACTAATGTTTATTTGCAAAAATTTAAGTACAATGAAACGGTTCTTATATAAAGCCTCGACGCAGCAAGTGCGTTATGATGGTGAATTTTCATTGAAATGACCTGACATCAAATACCTTTTATAACTGTTTCTTCTTGCAACGTAGAAATCTAGATTTTGGTGTATAGTTTACTTTTTATATCGTTTAGTATTGAGTTTTTAGTATGTATTACAATACGTGTTATGATTAAATGATCAACTCCGTATCTTGTTCGTTACAATAGCGTACTCGCTGCCTCAGTATTTCTTCCATTATGCATATTGATACGACCTTTATTATTGCCATAACGTAATTCCCCTGTCAGTGTTTTCAAATTCATAAAGAAGTTCAGGAAATTGAAGAGAACAAAGTGGCAACACGCGATAAACTTGAACACAGAAATTCGTGTGCGCGAAACCTAAAACTAAATTGCATGACTACACTAACTTGGAATAGGAATCTTAGTTCACACTACTCGTAAGAAATTTTTCAAAAGTCTTAAATCTCATCAAAGGTTATTTTTTCTGGGCAATCTGGCTTAAAAAGTATTTTCCACGAAAATTAAAAACAAAATCGACAATGATTTGCCAAAAAACATTCTCCACAAAAATTCAATACAACTTTCTTCCGCGAATATTCGCAAAAACTACTACTTCTCTTCTTTTAATACCAGGAAAACCTCTGGCCTTGACGAGATCGCAGCAATTGTTTTCAAAAAATGCGCATCAGATCTTGCTCCTGTCCTGACTCGTCTGTTTCAGACATCTTACAATAGAGGTATATTCCCTAGTAACTGTAAAACTGTTCAAGTACAAACCGTCCCCAAGAAAGGATCCAAAGCGCTTCCCAGCAACTATAGGCCCATCTCTTCCCTTTCAGTCGTCTCTAAAGTGATGGAAAAGTATATAAACACCAAATTACAAAAAATTTCTTGGAAAACACAGTCTAATCCACGACAGGCAGTATGGATTTCGTCAGCGTAGATCAACTGCCGACCTCCTTTCCTTTGTCACCCATTCTTGGAACAAGTCTATGTAACTACGCGGTAAATTCCAGATTGTCGCTCTAGACATATCCAAAGCATTCGACTAGGTCTGGCACGCAGCGCTGCTCAATAAGTTTCAGGCCTATGGCCTACTACCAAAGCTCTGTACCTGGACAGCAAATTTCCTCTCCAACCGGAGCATTTCTGTTGTCGTGGATGGCCATTCCTTAAACTGTATCCAATTAAGGCAGAATCCCTCAAGGTGCAGCTTTAGCCCCTACTTTGTTTCTTCTTCACATCAATGACCACCTCTCTAGCACATCCAACCCAGTTACGCGGGTGACAGCACCCTCCCGTCAAATATACAATATTCTAAGCCTGTCTCTCAATAAGATGAGGGTCGCAGACAGGGTCCTGTCTCTGTGGATTTCCAAAAATATTAGACTGGGAAAATAGAAATCTTGTATAATTCAACCCCACCAAATCTCAGTCTTGCTTTCTATCTCATAAGAGATACACCCGCCCTAGACCCATCACAATGAGCAATCAAGTTATTCAAAGTAATGAGTCCTTTTCACTTGTTGGCATTTCTGTGGATCGAAATCTCAATTGGCACTAACATGTCACATCAATTGCAGAAGCGGCTGCTAAGAAATCAGATTTCTTCTTCCGGGCTCGCAAATACTTTTCACCAACTAAAATCTCTACCTTATATACTTCACAAATAATGCCAAACCTCGAATACTGCTTCCATATCTGGAGTGTCGCTGCCGCTTCTACACTCTCCATCCTGGACACCATTCCAAAGAGAGTTATACGTCTCATCGGTGACCACCGACGTGCCGTTGATGTCCTCTCTCTCTTTTATAGATATCTGCACGGGCACAGCTAAGAGTAGTTTTCTTCCATAGTTCCTCTACCTACTGCCCCCAACAGATCTACCAGGGGAACAGAGCAAATGCACCCTTTTACTGTCCAGGTTACCAGACATAGAACATGTTGTTATGCCCGCTCTTTTGTCCCGATGACTTCCAAGTTGTGGAATTCCTTGCCGCCACATGTTTTTCCTTATCCTCCAAACCTCCAAACCTTCAAGTCCAGAATTAACAAGTTGCCTCTTTCCTTCTTATCGATACCCAGGGTACGATATTATTTAGACTGTGACCACTCGTGGTGTGTTGTTGAATCTTAAAAAAAATGATGAAAACAATTTCACTCAAAAATTCAATAAAGTATTTTTCCTTGAAACATTTTTCTGCACCAAATTTCATTAAAACATAGGTAATTGCTCATGGATGTTTCTATACCCAACAAAACTTTCATAAATAGTTTTTCAGACAAAAATTCAATCAGCTATGATTTGCCAAGCAATGCGCCATCTACATAAGCGGGCCGAAAAATGTATTGAGGCTGCTAATGGTCATTTCAAAAATCTGCCAATTTTATAGTTTCATCGACTTATTATCGTAGTCACACAGATCATCTACGAGGGCGGGTCAATAAGTCCGAGACTTTTTTAATAAAACACAGGTTTTTTGGAAACAAAATCATTTTATTTCTCAACATAGTCTCCTTTGGACTCTACACACTTCATCCAACGTTTCTCCAATTTATTTATCCCTTCCGAAAAATAATATTTGTCGAGATCCTCAAAATTTGTATTTTTTTAGAGATGATTTCATCATTGGGGTCAAATCTCTTTCAGCCGAGCCATTTCTTTAAGTTTGGAAACAATAAATAGTCACTCGGGGCTAAATCCGGAGAATAGGGCGGATGAGGGAGCAATTCGTAGCCCAATTTATGCAATTTTGCCATGGAGACTACACATATGTGCACCCTTGTATTGAAAATAACTTTTTCCTTGGCCAAAGGCGGTCGTTTTTTCTTAAAATCGTCATTGAATCGGTCCAATCAATTGGTATAATATTCGCCATTGATTGTTCTTCCCTTTTGCAGGTAATAAATGAGGATTATACCGCGTGCATCCCAAAAAACGGTCCCCATGACTTTATTGGCTGACAAACCCGCCTTGGCCTTTTTCAGCGCCGATTCTCTCGGAGAAAACCACTGTTTGACTGCTGCTTGGTCTCTGGTGTGTTGTGGTGAATCCATGTGTCGTCCACGGTTACGAAACGGCGCAAAAACTCGCCCCTATTGCCGTTGAACAACGCCAAATACTCCTTCGAAGTTGTCACACGATTGCGCTTGTGGTCGATTGTGAGCAAACGCGGCACACATCTTGCAAATAGCTTTCTCATACGCAAGTGATCATGCAAAATCGAAATCACTGAGCCATGTGATATGCCTATGGTTTCCACAATCTCCTGCATTTTCATCCTCCGACCGGCCAACACCATATCATGATTTTTTTTAATTGTTTCGGGTGTAACCTCAACTCGGCGTCCAGAACTTTCAGCGTCATTTGTGCTTGTACGGCCGCAACGAAATTGAGTAAACCACTTTTTACCATGAAAATTGCTGGTTCAAAGTTCCCATAGTATTTATCAAGCTTAGACTTAGTTTGAGTGGTGGTTTTTGTCCGCAAAAAAATAATGTTTGATTAGCACACGAAATTCACTTTTTTCCATTTTTGTTATAACTCCACAGGTTGTCTGCTTTCAATGGCTCTCTAACACAAACTAGATGACGCAACTTGTTCAAAATTTGTCAGTAGTCAACTGACAAATGCTTGTTGACAGGAGCAGTGTTGCCTTTCTTGTGAAGAGGCGGGAAATTCAAAAAGTCACGGACTTATTGGCCCGCTCTCGTATCATCACAATAGTGCAGGCTTCAGCATAAATTTATAACAATATAATGTCATCTCTTGTTGTTTATCTAGTACTCGCTTTATTTTATAATTATTGTAATTATACGAATCTTATAACGGTGTTAGTAAATTTTCTTAAAAAAAATTAACCAATGAGGAGATCGCGACTTTTGATTTTTGAAAAATTTTCTTCAAATGCACGCAAACTAGGCGTCCTGGTACCTACATCTAAGGTAAATAGTTTCAGTTATGGAGTTTCTTTAATCTTAACAGCCGATCAGATTATGTGATTATTTAGCGATTTTTTTTAATTAGGCAAAGTGGGAGTTTTTCACGGAGAAACGGTGTGGTGGGTTAGGGCCAGGACGGTTGGTAGAGAGTTCCTCTTTTCTATGTAAGGTGAGTTTTTTACACTTTGCAGTTCTAGCTACTTTGCAGCTTGTGTACCCCGCATAGCACCCCAAATTTGCTTTTTGTCCCTTACCATAAAGCATCTCACTGATGGTTAATGCATACAGGTGTTTCTCTCAGCACGTTGCTGATTTTTTCTCGAAAAAAAAAAACCAACATTGCGCTAATCTACAAATTTACCTAATAAAATGGAAATAACCCACGCTACTCGACTAAATTTCTCTTTTAAGGAATTCTAGCAGAAAAAATTCACTAATGACCTCACCTGACCTGACCTGACTTTTGCATTTTGAAAAAGGTTCTTTAAATGAGCGCGAACGAGGACCCCTAGAACCCATATCCGGGGTCAGTTTTAATTTATATATATAAATATATATATATATATATATATATATATATATATATATATATATATATATATATATATATATATATATTGTAACTTTAAAATCGCTCGATGGCTCAATAAACTACTTGTAATGCACAAGCCATTGAAGCTCAATGGGGAGAAGGTTTAGCGTAACATATCGTGATTGAAACTTGTGAATTGATTTGTTGCCATTTTTAGGGTATACCTTTAATGGGATTTGTAAATCTAAATATGAATATATCTCATGAATATTGTCGACGAAATTGATAAAACTCAAAATGGCTACAAGGTTTGCTAGTTCATTAATTAAAAGCAGAACCTGAATATACCACAACATTCGCCACAGTGAGTCAGAATCTACTGGTAATGTACAGTAAACACGCGACGCTGTCCACAATAAATTTTACATTTTCTGATCTTAGTGGCAGCACACACCGTTTTTTTAATAAGTTTTTTCATATACATACATAGATTTCAACCAACTGAATTAAATAAAAGTATGGGCACAGCAAGTGCGTTATGGTAGTGAATTTTCATAGAAATGACCTGGCACCAAATATTTTTTATAACTTTTTTTCTTGTAACATATAAATCTAAATTTTGGTGTATAGTTTACTATTTATATCGTAGATATGCATACCAAATTCGGTTGCCATAGCTTTGCCGTTAACGAACTTGTCCAAGACAGTTACAAATGGAAGGCGCATGCCAAATTTGATCACAATTGGCCCATTATTTTTTGAGGTATCTGTATATATATATATATATATATATATATATATATATATATATATATATATATATATATATATATATATATATATATATATATTTATTTATTTATTTATTTATTTATATAAAATTAAAACTGACCCCGGATATGAGTTCAAGGGGTCCTAAGTCGTGCTCACTTGCAAAAAAAAATATTCAAAAGTCGGCATCTCCTTTTTAACGAATTTTTTCTACGAAAATTCACTAACAACGTATTAACAATATTATCTACAAAACAGTCGTAAAATAGTTACTCGGTCACGGGGGTATATTGATAATAAGTTGCCTTGGAAGCTATCCAATTATCAAAATTCATTTTCGTAGCTGTGGTAAAAAACATGGTGCTTTGTAAATACGCTGTCAAACTTTGACATCCAAAAGTTGAATAGGGACAAAGCAATAAACTTTTGAAAGCGGAATAATCGAGAAAATTACAGTCCGCAGCAAGTGCGTTATAGTAACGAATTTTTATAAGAATTGTACACTATTATTATACGGCATATTATCAAAGTTAATACTTACACCGACCTTAAAGATTGATTTTAGAGGTCCTAGTACGCGCACATTTGAATAATTCTTTCGAAAGTGTTACCATCAATATATCTCTATTAATAAAAAAAATCTTGCGTTCTAACTTCTTTTGAGAAAAATGCCCAAAACTGAATTTTCTATGAAGCTAAAGAATTAAAGTTTGCTTTATCTGTAAATAGTGTAAGTGTCTTTAAAAAAAACTTGTATTACAAACTTCATTAAAGTTATACAAAATATTTTCAGAAACTTAATTCATATTTAGAAAAGTAAACCATGTGCCAAATTACAAAAGGAGCAGCTACTTTTCTTTATTAATCACCAGTATGATTTCGTTTCAGTCAACCTAATCAAACCGGTTTTTTTGATATCAATAACAAAATTATAAAATCAGACTCAAAGGTAACAAACTTATTCAGGCGTTTTAAACAAAAATGAGATCTTGTTCAAAACGTATTAAATCTGTGCACTATTGTTTCTCCACATGTCAAAATGAAACATAAAAAAACATAAATTCATCAAGCTGGATTTGATCGCGTGGCCTTCTGGTTATGAGGCAAGGGCGCGTCCTGGGCGCTATCTGAGTATACTTCAACTAACGTTTTATTTTCATGATACTTGGATCGGCTTCACGCCCGGTATATTATATAATGTTGTGCTGTTTGCGCTTACTTATTTTTTGCGTTAAATATTAAAAGAACCAGATTTTATTTTAAGATGCCTTTTTGTATACTATGTAAATTTAAGTTGCGTAAGTGAACTTACTTGTGTTTACTATTTTGAATAATGATATAGCTACTTGGCTATAGGCTGGCAAAAATTTGTTTTTTTGGTTAAAATTGACATTGAGGTAAGTTCTAAATGAAGGTTTTCTCGTTAGTTTAGATTAACCAAGTAAACTTGCTCTGGAACCCAAATCCGAGGTTGGTTTGAGAAAACCGGACTAGTTTTTCCCTGAAAATTTTGTCTTTTCTTTTGGAAAATTTTTACATTCACGCACTTGCGACGTCCAAACTTTTATTTTTATTTGAAGTAAATATATACCTGGTTTTGCATTGGCAACAATTGTTTTTTATAAAGTCGGGAATTAAGTAAGTCTTAAATAAAGTTTTTCATTTTTCTTTCCAAAAGTACTGTAATATCTCCCAGGCATTTCATAATGTCATAAGCATACGAAGGTCAAATTAAGTAATTTTTACACAAATATTTTACAGAAAATTAATTTCGAAAATCAACTTTACAATCAAGACTTACTTGGTTTCTGGTTTGTATGGCAGATGCCCATTTTTGATAAAAAAAATCACAACATCTTGAGTAATTAAGTACCATGCTTTAAATATTGGGATCAATAAGTGAAGGTTGGAACCTGTGACGAGCACTGATAAGCACACTTGGAAAGCCCAAATCACCACAACAAATGTTAATTTTTGGTGTCGGTAAACCTCTCTAAATCGTTAGTGACCGACTATCTACAGAGGAATATAAATAGAGCTGCGGATATCAGATATTTAGAATTATGCATCCTCTGGTGACGGTAACTTGGTTAGTGAAATGATCGTCACGTTTTTTTTTAATTCTTTTGTGGTGATTTGGGTTCTTCAAATGTGCTTATTGGAATCGATTATGAAGATGGATGGCACCATACAACGGAAAAACTGCTGCAGTTGCTGAGTCCCGATTCTTTTTTAGTGAGTTTTTATTTAAAAAAATTCACTAATAGAGAGGTATCGATGGTGAGACTTTGCAAAAAATTGTTCATAATTTGGGCCCCTAAAACCCATATCCTGGGTCAGTTTCGATTTTTATATGTTTATATATATATATATATATATATATATATATATATATATATATATATATATATATATATATCCAATGGATAAATCAAAAAATAATTAACCGATTTTGATGAAACTCGGCAAGTGCCTTTTATTTATTAATAGCTTGGACCAATTCGTTATTGAGGAAAATCGGGCAAGGTGTTCCGGGAAAATTTTGAGTTTTCTTTCAAAAAAAAATTTTTCTCCGAAAATTACACAGATATTTCGAAGAAATTTGGCGTACATATTGCTTTGAGAAAGACCTAACTATGTGCCAAAATTGAGTTTGCTAGGTTTACAGAAATATATATATATATATATATATATATATATATATATATATATATATATATATATATATATATATATATATATATATATATATATATATATATATATAGGTATCCAACCAATAACTCAAAAAATAATTAACCGATTTTGATGAAACTCGGCAAGTGCCTTTTCTTTATTAATAGCTTGGACGAGTTCGTTATCGAGGAAAATCGGACAGGGTTTTCCGGGAAAATTTTGTGTTTTCTTTCAAAGAAATATTTTTGCTCCGAAAATTACACAAATATTTCGAAGAAATTTGGTATACATATTGCTTTGGGAAAGACCTAACTATGTGCCAAACTTGAGCTTTCTAGGTTTACCGAAATATGAGCTATTCAAATTTGAAACATTTATTTTCAATATCACCGCGTTTGATTGACAATGGCAAACCTGGCTTTTATGAGATCTAGTATGTCGTTGCCTGGCAACGGCACATTTGATATTATTGCGTAGGTCTGTTAGACGCTGTAACTGACGTTTATCGTATGGTATGAGATTGTTTATATGTTTATCTGTTTGAGTCGACAAATTATTTGTGTTATTTGGGAAATGTTTATATACAAGTGCAAATTATTCCTTTATTGATGTTAGTGGGTGGACTAAACAGTGTTTGTTATGTTTTATCAACACATATAAAGGATCGAAGTTTTACAACAAGGGCTGATATGCAACAGGTTAGTTATTTTCTATCTGATGCTTTGGCGGTAGTTTTAGTTAAGTTTATGGTTTAACGGTCCATAATTTTTAGCTAATTTTCGTAAAAAAAAAAAAAATTCGTCAATGGGTACACCGCGACTTTAGAATTTTAAAAAGCTTTCTTCAAATAAGCGCAAACTAGGTCCTCCTGAATCCATATCCGGGTTTACGTTCAGTTTTGATCTGTTTACATATATACAGGATGACGCGTTTCTACGGTAAATCTTAATATAATTATTATTATTATACAAGAGACGAGAAAAAATTGTATAAGTTAATTATAGGGTATCTTGAGCTACATCTTATAAAATTATTTTGACAATCACCAGCTGGCTCATAAGTCGTTGGTGATCGCTACAAATTTTTTTTTCGAACAGCCCTATTTAATTGCATTTTTTATCGAAATATGTTTGTAAAAAAAATCAATACGCAGTAAGTGCGTTTTGGTAGCAAATTTTCATTAAATGCTTCAAATTTCATTAACTCAATTTGCTATTAACCTAAGGTTTGTTGGCTAGGATACCAACGTTTAAAGTTTATTGTCGGAAAATTGTTGTACATTAAGTTATTTTAATAAAATATGGCGCATTGTTTCTACTATATAGGTTATACCGGTAACCAAATTGATGACTGCTTGCATTAAAAAGACATATTTGATATTCAAAGCATTTTTATAAAAATGCACAGCCATAACGCACTTGCTGCGTCCAGAGTTTTTAACATTTTAATTCAGCCACATTTTTTAATAAAAGAAGCAAAATAGTTTAGATTCTACGCTTTTTATTTTATTTAAAAAACTCAATTTTAAGTAATCCCTTTTTTCAGTCAACAGATCAATAAACGGGCAGATTATATATATCAAATTGTAAAAAAATCCAGACGCAGCAACTGGGGTATGGTAGAGCACTTTAATATAAATTTTTATGTAATTTTTGTACGTAGCCTAATTTTTTTCTCAACCTAGAAAATTCAGTCTTTGAAACTGGATACATGTTTTAAATTTCAACAAGCTGTCTATATAATTTTAGGAGATATGTAACCTTTAAATTTTTTGTGATTTTTCGTTATTTGGCAGTTTTTTTACAAAAATTCACAAAACCACAATACGCTCGCTGTATTCAGACTTTGCTTACCCCATAGGGATGCATAAAGTTAGGGCCGATATCAAGTAAGAATTTTTTGTTTCCTTTTTAGCCCTATCTCCAAGGAACATAATTAAGAATATAGCAAGTGCGATTCTATGCTATTCCTAAATATAAAACAAACTCAAAAGACAATAACAACTTCGTGATACTTTACGATTTCTTCCAATATCTTAAAATGGTGTAATCCATCTTATAGATAACGAGAGAATACCTAATTTTCATCGGATGAATTCGATTTGTCAATAAGAAAAGGAATGAATTACGTCAAGTCTTTGGGATCGTGATGAAATGTCAGGGAATTATTTATATCTTGACATACGGAGAACATTGCTTGGATACGTGGAGATCAATCAGTGTCACTTCTTCTTGTTTATGAACGTTTCACTTGGAAGCCGTTACGCTTTAATTGATGCGGCTTCTGTCAAAAGTTATTATAATAAGACCTTCCCACTTATCAATCAGCAGATATTCAGAATATTTTATGATTATTAGAAAACGAAATTGTTTGTCAAGATGTCAAGTATAAGTTACATAAAAGTATAATAAAATACGGAACGCAACGGTGATTGACAACATCTTTTATACAAAATAATACCTGCACATCTGGATTATAGTCTCAGTCGAACTAATAGGCATACGTTGTATCTCTAGCGTTTTAGCAAATTTTCGTAGCAAAAATTTGATATTGAGATCACAACTTTGAGAAAAAAAATTTATAAATGAGTGTGAATTAGAGACCCTAGAACCTAGACTGGAGGTCAGTTACAAGTTTTATATGCTTCGGCGTATACTGCCATGGAATACTTGAACTGCCACAAAACTAGAGATGGCGCTTCGCGCTTTTCCCTATTACAGTGACTTAGTGGGCCATTGGGTGGTATCATTTTCTATTGGTTGGCCAATCCCGTGGTACGAAATCCGCCATGAATTCTCCAAACTGTGTGTTTTGTTTCTTTAACGTCGGTCTATTTCCGCGACTATGGCCAATCACCGAGAGCAGTTTCACCTCACTATCCTGGAAATTTTGCTGAACACCTGCTGTTTTGTAAGGAGGGTAGGGATATTTAACGTGCTCAACATCGCATGGACACGGGACCGACGGCTTTACGCCCCCTCCGAAGGGCGGAACGTGCATATATTCAACTTGCTTAAATACAATGCCAGAACCTCGGCTGATGTTAATGTTACAGTTTGTACTGAAAAAGTGGAAGGAGTAGCCTGAGATGGAACCCAGTACCCTTCGGTTCAGAGGCACACGTTCTTACCGCTGAACCACCGAGGTTCTGCTTCAAACTGTGTTTGTTTCATTCATTATTCATTCATTATTTACGTTATCGAAGTAGTGAATGCCGTAGTTTTTGAGTATTTTTTATGTTATTACGTGTTCATTGATCAATTAGGAGTTTAATTAAAGACATTTGTTTCTGCTTACATCATTGCATCTCTGGAAGAGGTGAGTTAAATGCAATACGTGTTAATCGTAATAAAATCAAAACATAATTCATTGTATATAGCTGGGCATTCATGTTTGAAATTAAATTCTTTCAGTGAATTTCCTAATGAAAATTCACTAAGAGAGAGGTATTGATGGTAAGATTTTTGAAAAGTTTCTTAAAATGAGCGCGAATTAGGGCACCCAGAATCCAAATCCAAAGTCGGTTGAAAAGTTTATATATATATATATATATATATATATATATATATATATATATATATATATATATATATACATCGGAAAAGTCTAGGGATATTTGTAAAAGTGCTCGTATTTTTTTCTTGATATCATTTAAGAAGAAAACAAAAAATGTACGGTATATGTAAATGTTTAATATTACATAAAATCAAATGTTTTATTCAAAACACCTAGAAGATTTAAATATATATATATATATATATATATATATATATATATATATATATATATATATATATATATATATATATATATATATATATATATATATATCCTGAAACACACTATTTTAATAATTTTTCAAAAACTTCCGAGCATGTGAAAAAAAATTCAATACAAAGTATGACCTCCACGTTGAGTAATTACAGCTCTACATATATTGCTCATAGACAAAATTAGATTGTCAAAGTCTCCTTGTGCTAAACGTGCCCACTCTGCTGTCAGAAGCGCCTGGAATGTAAACGCATTGTTGATGTTACCCATAATACCCGTAATTCTTCGTTGAAGCATATCCCAGAGATGTTCTATCGGATTCAGGTCCGGGAATTGTGCTGGCCATGTTTAAGCTTCAATTCTTGCGTTATCCAATCAGTTGGTTACGATGCGTGCGGTATGTGGACGGGCATTATCATGCATTAGGCAGAAGTTTTGACCAACAGAGCCTGCAAATGGATCCATGATAGGTTGAAGAATGGTATCCAGATATATCTGAGCTGTTAGGAAGCGATTTGGAAAAACGAGTTCAGTTCTGCCGCCAATAATTATTCCGCTCCATGCAATTATTGTACCAGCTCTGTATGTGTACACTTCCTGAATATATCTTAAGCGTTCCGCATTTCCAGATCGTCTCCACACCCTTATTCGTCGAGAATCCAGGTGGAAACCAAACCTAGATTCGTCTGTGAATAAAACTGTAACCCAGTTATCTGCAGTCCAATTCATATAATTTTGACACCAGTCCAATCTTGCAGCGCGACTGCATCTGGAAATAGGTGGACATCTAAGTGGAGGTCTACTAGATAGGTTTGCTTCGTGAAGACGATTTCTTACAGTATCTTGGATAATGGTTACATTATGCGCCCAATTTAGGTGCCGTAATTGTAGGCTGCTTTCTGGCAGTTAAACATAAAAATATATTCTGACCTGCCGTGGTAGAGCGTTCTCGTCCTGGATGTTGCTCTACCGGACTGCCAGTTTCCCTAAAACGCCTCCATAAACGCCTTATTCCACTTTGGGAAACATATCCGCTCAGCTACTTCATTCTGTCGCATGTCCGCTTGAAGAAGGCCTACCGCTCGATTCATTTCGTCTAAAGCCAAATGTCGCCGTTCCACGGTAAAACACAATATTTTATATGCAGCTACTAAACAAGAACTGAGGAATGACTGAATTCGAAACTAAATTCAACGGTACATATTCTACTTTTATCATATATCGGGTTTACCAATTTTGATATCATTTAAACTTTTTTTTTAACAACAAATGGTTTTATATTGAGCGATTAATTAAATACATACACCGTGAGTGCAATTTGACCGATTCTAAAATCAATTTGTTTCCTTTTTTGTATTATTTAAAAATATGCCTAAACTTTTCCTATGTATATATATATATATATATATATATATATATATATATATATATATATATATATATGTATATATATATATATATATATATATATATATATATATATATATATATATATATATATATATATGTATCCAACCGATAACTCAAAAAATATTTCACCAAGTGTAACCAAATTTCGCAATTCCCTTCATTTTCTTAATAGCTTGGATGAGTTTGTTCGTCAGTTTTGACTCTTACATACTTTCAAAAAAAAATGCGAAAAACTGTTTGAAAACCTTTTAAATTACGTTTTAAATTACTAGAAGTATAAAACTTTACACGCAAGAGGCAACATATCAGTGATCCTTTCTACCAAATTTGAACTTAATCGATTCAGTAAATTTTGAGTTATAACCAAATAAAAAATAATAAGTACACTTGGAGAACCCAAATCATCACAACACATATTTCAGACCTTACGATCGTTTCGTTGACCATGTCAACATCTTCAGAGGAAGAAAAATCCTAAAAATAAACTACTAGCTACCGTGTATTTATATCGCGTCTAGGTAAACGAACTAATCCCAAGTTAAATTGTCGTCGAAGACCCATCGTTTGTTTATTGTGTAGTGAAACTACGAGGTCGAAGAACTGCTTTAATCTTCTGGTCGACAAATTAATGAGCCCTTATCTAATATATAATAGGCTCAAAAGGAACGGTACCGAGTTGTTTAAGGAATCTGCACGTTCCCTTTCAATCTAGAAATTTACTATGTGGATATTAGAGAAAGCCGACACCACATCTAGGGAGATAAACAAAATAACCTCCGCTTATCTTTTTTATATATAGAAAACTATACCCGGGTGTTTGGCTCACATTATTAACTCTAAGAAAGAATAAATAATTCAACTAAAATACTACATAATATTTATATTGATTTTAATTTTTCGTAAACAGTATTTATATTGACTTCATAGATACACCGAAAACGAAAGGGTCTTTAAATCTAGACAAGCGTAGAGATTAGTAAATGTATAGACCGGCAGAGTTATTGACAGTAATTAATTATTATACCAGACAAATTAGGAGTGTTTAAGTAGTCAAATGCAAAGTGAAAATAAAGGGCTTGAAATTTAAGTTGCCGCACGATTCAATGAAGTTTTGTTCTTAATCGACCTTGATATAAAAATAATTTCTAATGAATCAAGCATAGTTTGATGTCTAACATTTTTGGCCAGTTACAAATTTTCTTTATCAATGTGGTGATTATTATCCCATATATGTTGTGCCACACACGGTTTGTTCACAAATCGTAACGTATCGTAACTGATGTTCACAAAATCTGGTGGCTATATTTCTCCTAGTTTGACCCACGTATTTAAGATTGCAATCTTTGCAACTTATCTCATAAACACCGGACATTTCAGTGACTTTGTCTTTATCCTTCGTATTACCCAACAAATTTCTTAAATTACTTTTCGTGGAAAAAGTCAAATGTAAATCGGCTTTCTTAAAAATACTTTCCAACCCCTTTGTGATTCGTGGTTGATACCACACAAATTGTGTGTGGCACAATATATATGGGATAATAATCACCATATTGACAAAGAAAATTTGAAACTGATTAAAAATGTTAGACGTCAAACTATGCTTTACTCATTAGAAAGTATTTTTATATCAAGGTCGATTAAGAACAAAACTTCATTGAATCGTGCGGCACCTTTAATTTCAAGCCCTTTATTTTCACTTTGCATTTGACTACTTAAACACTCCTGATTTGTCTGGTAGAATAATAAATTACTGTCGATAACTCTGCCGGTCTATACATATACTAATCTCTACGCTTGTCTAGATTTGAAGACCCTTTCATTTTCGGTGTATCTATGAAGTCAATATAAATACTGTTTACGAAAAATTAAAATCAATATAAATATCATTTCTAAACGTCACACTGTCTGGGATTACCATAATTAAACGTTGAATGTAGCGGCTTCTCCTCCAGACACCAAAATTTACTTCACGCCCGACGCGTTTCGACCCTCAAAGAGGTCATCCTCAGGGGAAAATCTTAAAACACAAACAAGACAGGTCTGTTTGTAAATATTATGTAGTATTTTAGTTGAATTATTTATCCTTTGTTAGAGTTAATAATGTGAGCCAAACACCTGGGTTTAGTTTTCTATATATAAAAGAGATAAGCGGACGTTATTTTGTTTCTCTCGCTAGATGTGGTGTCGGCTTTCTCTAATATCCACACAGTAAATTTCTAGATTGAAAGGGAACGTGCAAATTCCTTAAACAACTCGGTACCGTTCCTTTTGAGCCTATTATATATTAGATAAGGGCTCATAAGTTTGTCGACCAGAAGATTAAAGCAGTTCTTCGACCTCGTAGCTTCACTACACAATAAACAAACGATGGGCCTTCGACGACAATTTAACTTGGGACTAGTTCGTTTACCTAGACGCGATATAAATACACGGTAGCTAGTAGTTTATTTTTAGAATTTTTCCTTCTCTGAAGATGTTGACATGGTCAACGAAACGATCGTAAGGTTGAAATATGTATTGTGGTGATTTGGGATCTCCAGGTGTACTTATTAGTGCTCATCACAGGTTCCAGTTTTCACATAGCAAATAATAAATTATTAATTTACTAGGCAGATTTTGCTCGCTTTGTGTATTCATTGCATCGGGACCTTTTTTCAGACTGTGTTGATATCGCGTTGCACTACGTTGCTGTCATCAATTTTGTTTTGCCGTTCAAATTTTATCTCTTAACTGCATTCTTTTTTCGCACAACGAGCTCTTCAGTAGTCAAGGAGTTGGGACAGGTGAATTTTTGGTATGCAAATGCGAATGATACTTAAATACCTCGGGATATTTTCGAGATTTTATTAATATCGCCGCCCACTACGTTTACATAATTATTTTTTTTAGTCATTGGTCGACGGAGAGGTTTACGTTCATTTTTGGTATACCATTCTGAAGAATATTTCTATACCTCGCAGCATTTCTGAGATTTTGTTGTAATCACATTCGACTACGTTGCTGTCAGCAAATTTGCCTACTAAGTTTCTCACATAACGCGCAACACAATGGCCACGAATTTCGGTTAGGTAAATTTTTGGTATTCAGTTGAGAAATATTCAATACTTCGTGTCATTTCTGAGATTTTGTTGATATCGTAGCCTACTAGCTTGATATTAGTAATTTTGTTTCTTAGTAGTAAAATTAATATATTAGTAGGAAACTTTTTATTTTACTCGTAACACAAGCCATGACTGACACATAGATAAATGAATGAATAAATAACGCCACAATTATGAAAGAACGTAAAAATCAGTATCTTGTAGGTCCACCACGATCGATGATCAGACCAGTCAGTCGTCTGGGCATGCTATCCACCAATTTTCTCAACAAATCTTGGAGAGTAGCTTCCCAGCCTTGCCCTATAGCAGTAGCCAATACATTCAAGTCACGAAAACAACTCTCTCGCTCACTGAATCTTTATTTGAACCTACTCCATACATGTTCAATCGGATTCGTATCAGGTATCCTGGCAGGCCATTCCATTCTGTCTATATTGTTCACCCTAAACATATTCGTAACAATTTATAGTCGAAGAGGCCGAGTATTATCATCGACCAAGATAGAATCGTTAGCGAAATTAATGGCATAGGAGATTGCAACCCCTCTCGAACACAAATCTCGATATCTTTCAACCATTCACAAGTCTATGGAACTACACGGTGAATCCCAGATTGTAGCTCTAGACATATCCAAAGCATTCGACCAGGTTTGGCACGCAGCGCTGCGTAATAAGCTACCGGACTATAGCCTACCACCAAAACTCTGTACGTGGAGAGCAAATTTCCTCTCCAACCGGAGCATTTCTGTTGTCGTGGATGGCCATTCCTCTAAACTGTATCCAATTAATGAAGGAGTTCCTCAAGGTTCAGCTTTAGCCCCTACTCTGTTTCTTCTCCACATCAATGACCTCCTATCTAGCACATCCAACCCAGTTCACAATTACGCGGACGACAGCATTCAAATATACAATATTCTAAGCCTGTCTCTTTAGCCCAATTAGATGAGGACCGCAGACTCATGGAGGGTTCTATCTCCATGGATCTCCAAAAAATATTAGACTGGGAAGTAGAAATCTTGTACAATTCAACCCCACCAAATCATAGTCTTGCTTTCTTTCTCATAAGAGATACACCAGCTCTAAACCCATCACAACAAACAACCAAGTTATTCAAAGTAATGAGCCCTGTTTACTTGTTGGCATTTCTGTGGATCGAAATCTCAATTGGCACCAACATGTCACATCAATTGCAGAAGCGGATGCTAAGAAATTAGGTTTCCTCTTCCGGGCTCGCAAAAACTTGTCACCAGCTAATCTCTATACCTTATATACTTCACAAATAAAACAAAACCTCAGATACTGCTCCCACATCTGGGGTTCTACTGCCGCTTTTACACTCGCTATCCTGGACTCCATTCAGAAGAGAGATATACGTCTCATCAGTGACCCTACCGTCACCCAAAGACTGCCATCTCTTGCCCACCGACATGCCGTTGGTGACCTCTCTCTCTTGTATAGATATCTGCACGGGAACTGTTCAGATGAGCTTTCTTCCATAGTTCCTCCACCTGCTGCCCCCAACAGATCTACCAGGGGAACATAAGGAATGCACCCTTTTACTGTCCAGGTCACCAGACATAGAACATCTTGTTATTCCCGCTCTTTTGTCCCGAGGACTTCCAAGTTGTGGAATTCCTTGCCGGCACATGTTTTTTCTTCTCTCCGAACCTCCAAACCTCCAAGTCCAGAATTGCCTCTTTGCTCCTTGTCATTCCAGCAAACCACGAAATACTTTAACTTTCAAATACGAATACTTACTCGAAAATTCGCCTACCCATGGACCTAAAGTTACTCTACCTATCAACGTAAAATAACTCTACTTTGCACTTGTATACGTCACAGAGATGGTATAAATTTAACCCTCGTAGCGCAACTGCATAGGAACGTTAGAGTTTCTGTAATATATATCGCATGGAATATTTTTGCTAATAAAAAAATGTGTCGATATTTATCAATGAAGTAGAATAATAATTCACTAAGTAAATACTGGAGCCTGCGATTAGCACACATAAATACACTCTGAAGAATATAATTAACCAAAATTTAGTTTTCAAACATGACGCTTGTTTCGCTAGCAAAGTGAGCGTCATGGATGAATGAACTGATGATGCTAACCGAAACGATCGTCAGGTCTGGAAACTTATTGTGGTTAATCGAGTTTTCGAAATTGTATTTATCAGAAAAAAAATATGATAATAACAGATTTTTCTAATCTAAAAGCTCTCGTAATAATTACGCTGGTAACATATAATTTGATTGATTCAGCTATCCGCAAAATATAGAACATTCATTATAATCATTGATTTGACAAAATGAACGGTTTTGAAAATTTGGCGTCACATTTATCATTCCTGGTCACAAATAAATTAATTTATAACAATTTAATTACACAAACCAATGCATTATATAAATATTATTTATATGAAAAGTTTTACATATTTGCAAATAACTACATAATACTATAATCGATTGCCTTATGTAAATACATTCCAATAGTAAACAAGTTATTACTTTTATTTACATGGTAAATAAATTAATGTGATTATGTATTCGTTCCAAGAATAACGAGTAGGTATGTTATACTTTTAAAATAAAACAAAAAAATGTGTTACAGTAGAAATATACGGCTTAGCGTGAACGCTATCTGGTGTTAAGAAAGTGCAAAAACGCACCTACAAAGAACACTAGAGGAAATACCGAAAGAGGTTGGAAAATGTATCATGCTAGTGATTTTTTAAGATCTATCTTGTCTAATGATGCCATACAGTAATCATTACACACACACACACACACAGAGAGAGAGACACACACACTCATAAAAATCTTCCAAATCACGAAAAGTCCCGCAAAAAAAATTAAAATTTGAGAAGTTTCACAAAATAATGAAGTTGGGATAGTGAAATTCCGTTCGATTGTTGCTTTTATAAAGAATGTAGCGTACCAAACTTCAATCAAAAGGTTAGGTTATGATTATGCTATTAAAATTGAAAAAGAAAATGATTGTGAAAATGCGGTACCATAACGCACTTGCCGTGTCTGAATTTTAACTAAACAAATCTTCGCTCGTTGGTTTAGGAAACCGAAGATTTAACAAAGTGCAGAAGTTGCATAATATCACAAAAGTTATGGCCGCAACAAGTTTGAAATTTTCATAAAATATTTCAAATTTTAACCGTCTTATGGTCACGTCAATTTGTGGTACACTTCCGGTCAAATTGTGAGATTCCGTCATAAGCGAATGTTCTAAACACAAAAACTTCCTGCACACACAACATGAATGCATGAATGTAGGTCAATTCTTCTTCCTATCACAAACGGAACAGCGTCCATGCGGTCTGGAAGCAACTGCTTGTGGACTGTTCCTCTCTGTCGTAGTCCCTATAAGCTCATCCAACTTCATTGTCAATATTCTTGAAAGGATTTCAGTCTTGACCCGCCTTTCAAGTTGTTCACGGGCCAGTTAGGAAGACAGCTCGAAAAAATTATCTTCTTGTTGTTATATCTGAGTTATTTGCAGCGAGGATTACGTATGAGTTGATTCCAGATATATTGAGTAACAAGCAAAATACGATCATAGGCCAACGGCTGAATTGTATAATGCAGATATTTTATCAGTATTGTCAACTCCACCTTAGCTTTGTTATAATCTTCTATCTAAATATGCAAAGGAATTAACTTATTGACTGACTGACTGATATATCAACGTACAGTCAGAAGTACTGAGTCAAGAAACTTTCAATTTTGCACAGATATTTCTGTTATAACGTAGGCAAACACTGAGAAGGGATTTCTAGCGAATTTTTTTTTAATCGCTTATGGGGAGATGAGTGTTGCAGAGTACCTTCCTTTTGCAAGTGGCTTGGATAAGTTCGTTAGCCAGGAAAATCGGACCAGGTTTTCCCGGAAAATTTTGTGTCTCCGGAAGTAACAAAGTATGGGCAAGTGAATTCTGTACCAAAATTTAGGTCCTTAGCTTTAAAGACACAGAAGTTATGGGCAGTTAAAGCAATACATTTTGGAGTTTTCCTCAAAACGTCAAACTCGCAATTTTAAACGTCAAAATTGGCAATGTTTAGGCAAAGAATGTGAAACAAATACCAATTGTGAACAGAAAATGTTGCAAGAAGAGTGTTCTGCAAACCCTTAAGTTTCAGATTCAACCGTCGTTGCCCTTCATTTTACTAAAATATTTACAGAAAATTCATTCCAAATAGACCCTTTCTCTGATGCTTTGGCTGTCGGTTTAGAAGTTGATGATTAGCTCCCGAACGCATTTCTAAACACTGTTTTCAGAAACCTGCCTAGGCCACCACCCCCCTGGATCCACAAACCCCAAGAAAAATGTCTTGTTCACACTCCCCAAGGAAGTTATGGGACCAGGAGTGAGTAGGGGTGCATAATTTTTTTAGCTAATTTTTGTAGAACAAATTCGTTAATGCATTTTTTATCGAAATTTTTGCATTTTTTATCGAAATATGATGCGTTTGTTAGAAAAAAAACTGGACGCAGTAAGTGCGTTTTGGTAGCAAATTTTCGGTAAATTTGCAGTTTAGCTCCCGAACTCTTTTCAAAAAACTGTTTTCATAAACCTGCCTACGGCCCTCCTGAATCCGCAAACCCCAAGAAAAATTCCTTGTTCACAGCCCCCAAGGAAGTTACGGGACCAGGAGTAAGTGGGGGTGCTGAGCAGGGTAGGTATTAAAAAGGAAATATGAGCAGAAAATTCGAATAAAGCGGGCTTGAAAGTTGTCTTTTTCACATCTTGAAGCCATATCCCCCTTAAACCCTGCCTACCCCGCACACAACCCCTATTCACTCGCAGTCCCATAACTTCTTTGGGGGGTGTGAAAAAGAAATTTTTCTTGTGGTTTGTGCATTGAGGTGGGGTCCTAGTAATGTTTCTGAAAACAATTTGTTGAAAAGCGTTCGGGAGCTAATCTGCAAATTGACCGAATTTTCATTAAATCCTTCAAATTTCAATAACTCAATTTGCTATTAATGTAAGCTTTGTTGGATAGAAAACCAACATTTAAGTTTATTTTCGGAAAATTTTCAAACCATAAGTAATTTTGATAAAATATAGTACATTGTTTCTATTACATAGGCTATACCGGTAATCAGATCGATGCCTGCTCGCATTTGCTATTAAAAACATTTTTATGGAAATTCACTTCCATAGCACATTTGCTGCATCTAGACTTTTGAAAAATGTTATATATTTTCAAACAATAAAGTTATTTCAATGAAATATGGTACATTGTTTCTACTATATAGGCAACCAAGTTTGATGCCTGCTTTCATCAAAGAAAGACATTTGCTATTAAAAATATTTTAAAGAAAATTCGCTACCATAACGCACTTGCTGCGTCCAGAGATTTTTGAAAACTCAACCCATTTCAGTTGTTCGGTTGCTTACTGATTGTAACCGGATCTACTCAAGGAGAAATTGTATTTACTCCGCGTATCCCTTTGATTCCAAACGATGTCCCTTTTTAATTCAGCAGATTGCAGTTTTCCCTTAAAGTATGCTTCGCTATGACAATAAATAAGTCACAGGGCAAACTCTAAAATTCTAACTCCGCATATAAAGAAATATTATAAAAAAATTATATTTTTTCTTTCTTTTTTTGTCACCTCTAATTACTGACTGAAATTGTGAGTTTCTTCTTCTGTAATATTAACCGTGGTTTTAGGTTTAATTTGTAAGGTATGATAGGCGTATACAGCCTGAAAAATATGGCTATCATTATTACAACTGAGTTCCACGCGGACGAAGTCGCGGGCTACAGCTAATCAATTATAGTTTTTGGTTTCCCAGTTGCTTTATCATCATTGTGATGAAGTGTCGATATTAGCAACGCATTTTTGTTTCCCTTTTGGGACTAACGAAACAAGAGTACATTTTTTTAAATCCAAACATACCAGAACCAACTGATCGTTCAATAATTGGGTTGGTACATTCAATCGGTAGCTCTCCCTCATTCTTTCGTATTGTGTCAATCAAAGCTGGTTTGATATCTTGTAAAAATACTTCCGCCAGTTGTGTACTGCCGAACCAATCAACTGTAACATTTTTCGAGGTTCCTTTGATTGTGGTACATAGTAACTAAGTTTGGTTGGGTCCCCACATAAACTTCCAAATTACTATTATAATTCGTCTTGGCATCGGTAAGTGCAAAACCTTTCAATCCATATTTATTCGGATTACTCGAAATGTATTACCTGAATTGACAATGTCCTCAAAAAGCTTCCAGCCTCCAATCGATTGTAACCTATTTAGATCCACAGTAGACGTGCTGATTTTTTTTTACAAAGTGGTCAACAACGTTTAGGACTGGTGCCAGTTTATCGAACTGTTTCCTATCTTCCCTGGTTGTTAAATCATCGAACCTGATCAATCTCAACAGGAATTTGGATCTACGTTGTGACATTGTATAAGGACCTCTCAGACCTTCTACTTGAGCTCTGGAGTCAGGCAGCGTTTTTATAATATTATTTTGTCTTATTCCTTCTTACTGGTTGCATATTCCATTTTGTCCTTCCATCTTTACACAAATAGTAAGCTTCACTGTGTGTTAACTGGTAGTCTGTAACGGAAGATAAGTTTACAGCTTCTAAATCCGAAGCAGTGTATTTGTATCACTATTGCCAAACATCTCCTTGACGTGATCTTCTTTTTCTTCGCTCTCATCATCGCCAGTTACAACTACATCTTCATCTCTCATAATTTCATCAACCAACCGCTGTATCCATGCTTTATGAGATTCATATGTAGTCATCGTACTGTAAAAGTTATATAAAGTAACGACCGAAGGAAGAATCATTAGCAGATAACACACCTGTTGATAGAATAGTTGATCTCCCAAAAACGAGAAATGGAAATAATTAGTTGTGTCCGAAACCGGCACACATATACAGCGAAGAGTAAGTGCAGCAATAGTAGCGCGCGGAGTTTCACTGCATTCTGCCACCAACTGTACTGGCTGAGTACTATGATGGACCTAATAACCTAGTATTAGATAGATAACGTATTTTTATGAAGCTACCATGCGCCACAGGTTCAGTAAGTATAAGGAATCCCCGGTATCGTCTAGTCTTGAGTATGTTACTGTGGAGTATTACTCCGCGGCACGACGACTGCCAGGTTAATAACTCAATTAGCTATAGGTCTAAAAATTTATATAAAAACTAGTTTTGGTATATGGTAAAGTCTCTATCAGGGCAATAAGTACACCAAATCTCATAAAAATAAAAATACTCTAAGGCCTCAATCTGCCTACTCCTTAGAGCGGTGGACAAAGGTAAGTTGGGTTTTTGTAACTCGTTTGCGGGGCCTCAATCTGCCTACTCCCCAAATCTCGCCGGAGATCGTCTGTGAGGTCTCAGTGTGTTCAACGCTAGGCCTCAGATCTCCCTGAGGCCTCTCTGAGGTATGGAGTTAAACACACTGAGGTGGCTTGGGTTGTTGTAGCTCATTTGCGGGGCCTCGATCTGCCTACTCCCCAAATCTCGCCGGATACAGTCTGTGAGGTCTCAGTGTGTTCAACCCTAGGCTTCAGATATCTCTAAGGCCTAGGGTTGAACACACTGAGTCCTCACAGACGATCTCCGGCGAGATTTGGGGAGTAGGCAGATTGAGGTCCCGTAATCGAGCTACAACAACCCAACCCACCTTTGTCCACCGCTCTAAGGAGTAGGCAGATTGAGGGCTTAGAGTGTCCTTACATTTACCCACCTTTGTCCACCACTCTAAGGAGTAGTCAGATAGAGGCCTTGGAGTGTCCTTACATATTTCCTTTACCTCTTGAAAATGGCTCCAAAACAGGAGCCGAAACGTCGAGTTTTCGTAAATTCTGGACACTGTTCAACCAGAGAACCAAGTGTGTCTTACATTAAAGACCGCGGAAATCTTTCTGAACATATATATGCCAAATTTCACGCCCAAAATTTTAATTTGACTTGAACTTATTCGTGAAAAACTGACAAAAACAAAAAACTTCAACATGCTGTATTTAAAAAACTAAGCATTTGCGGATCTATATTTATATGAAAAAAATTAAAAAATGGTCTTATTTTTTGTGCTGAATGTGCACCTGTAACATAGACCATCATTTATTTTTTAAACACCCTATATATATATATATATATATATATATATATATATATATATATATATATATATATATATATATATATATATATATATATATATATATATATATATATATACAGGGTCGCTGATAAGTCTGGAAACGGTCGATTATCCGGGAAAATATACAAGGTGTCGAAAAAAGTTTTATACAAAAGTTTTTGGGTTCTTCAATGTCTACTAGGCGGTGATAATTTTATTTATACAGGGTTGGTCATACAGGCGTGGCACACCAATATTAATAATTTTTTTAATGGAACATCCTATATATTATTCGATATTTCAATCCTTCTCTTAATTTTGAGCAACATTTATCAGAAGCATGATGTACATAAACTCAATTGTTTCCGGGTAAAAAAATAAATAAAAATAAACGCTACTGTTTTTAAAATCTATTGGATGAAGAACAAAAATAAATGAAAAGTAGAATATCTCTTGAAAACAATCTGTGAGTGTGAAAAGAACCGGTTGCGATGTTTTTAACATTGTTTGAAATCCTATTTTATAAGATGTTCAAAGTGTTCTCCATTGACCTCCTGACAATAATGAATTCGCTTAACAAAACATTGCACTGCATTTACAAGAGCGTTTTGAGGAATGTTATTAATTTCATGCACAATCCTTGCTTGCAACTCTTCAATATACTGCGGTCTATTTTGGTAAATTAAATTTTTTACATGACCCCACAAAAAAAGTCAAGCGGCGTCATGTCGGGAGACCTAGCTGGCCATTCAATAGTTCCCCTGCGCCCTATCCATCTGCCAGGAAAGGTTTGATTCAGATATTCCCGTACCTCAATTCCAAAATGAGGGGGTGCCCCATCCTGCTGAAACCATATTTCTTCCGCTGGTAGATTTGGGTCGTTATTGTTCGGAAATAATCGACTAACGTCTGGAACAATTGATTCTTGCAAAAGTGTCAAATATCGAGCAGAGTTCAAATTACCGTGTATAAAATAAGGTCCTATGATATGTCCACCAATAATAGCACACCAAACATTTACTTTTTGCGGTCTTTGGGTGTGAATTTGTTCCATCCAATGTGGGTTTTCGTCTGACCAGTACCTACAGTTGTGTCGGTTGACTTGTCCATTCAAACAAAATGTAGATTCGTCGGAAAACAAAATGTGGTTGGCAAAGTTAAAATTTTGGCGTAACTTCTCCATAATAAGTTCACAGAACTCGATTCTGCGATCAAAATCGTCTTCACTCAGTTCTTGCAATAAATGAATTTTATATGGACGGAACTTTTCCCGCTTCGTAAACTTTTGAATTGAATATCGACTCATATTGTGATTTAAAGCCAATTGCTGTGCCGAAGTTTTCGGATTTTCCACCACATCCAATATTACATTCAAAGAATTTTCTTCATTTGTAACGGTTACTGGCCTTCCAGTTCTAGGTTTATCCTTGATACCGCCAGTTTCGTGAAAACGATGCAAAGTTTTCGAAACTGTGGATTTGGAGATCGATTCCCGCTCAGGATGCAACTCATTGAACATAATCACCACTTGAGCAAAACTTCGTGTTCTATCACCGTACCCTATCATCATTAAAATTTCGATACGTTCGGTTTCACTTAAACTTGCCATTTTGCACAAAAACTGTTGACACTAAATTACTAATGTTTCAAAACTGTTGACACTGAATGAATGTTTGACATTCGTTGTCCTGGAAACATTTTAAAACAAAAGAATAATACTGCGTTTCTTATGGGCATCTTATCTTATCTTGGGATTCCAAACAATGTTAAAAACATCGCAACCGGTTCTTTTCACACTCACAGATTGTTTTCAAGAGATATTCTACTTTTCATTTATTTTTGTTCTTCATCCAATAGATTTTAAAAACAGTAGCGTTTATTTTTATTTATTTTTTTACCCGGAAACGATTGAGTTTAGGTACATTATGCTTCTCATAAATGTTGCTCAAAATTAAGAGAAGGATTGAAATATCGAATAATATATAGGGTGTTCCATTAAAAAAAAATTAATATTGGTGTGCCACGCCTATATGACCAACCCTGTATAAATAAAATTATCACCGCCTAGTAGACATTGAAGAACCCAAAAACTTTTGTATAAAACTTTTTTCGACACCTTGTATATTTTCCCGGATAATCGACCGTTTCCAGACTTATCAGCGACCCTGTATATATATATATATATTAATGCACCGATAACGCAAAAAATATTAGGCTGATTTTGATGAGATTTGGCAGATATCTTGCCTTTCTGGCTTGGATAAGTTCGTTATCTGAGAAAATACCGGATAAATTTTGAGTTTCTTTCTACAAAAAAATATTCATATCCGAAAATAACAAAGCTATGGTAACCAAATTTGGTATGTAGATTTACAATATAAAAAGTAAACTACACACCGAAACTTAGATCTGATATATGAGAAAAAGTCATTAGCACTTAAATAAAACAAATTCTCCTAAGTTTACATTTAACAGTGAGACTCTATTTTTGAAATACCCAATGTAATAAGATTTGTTGTATAATACTTTGTTTGCGTCACAAAATAATATTTTTTTAAACGAGCAGAAAACTGAGCGTCGGTAAAAAATATTTTCCATGCATTTTTTTTAAATCTAGAAACAAAATTGTAATTTTCAAACCATTATTTTAATTATTACATATAGAAGAGCTCTGCGAAGGTTTCATATTTGATGTAATCTAATTCATTCCTGAACGCAGAATTTTTCAATACATAATTTTGAGAGAGGCTACATTAAACTATATTTTATACATAATATATAACTTTCAGTGCTGCTCCATAATTTTAACTACCTCATAACTCCTAAATCAAATCCTCTGGCTATATTTATTTTTAGTAAGATTTATGTGTAAAATCGATAAATCATTTTGAGCTGTAAAATTTATGTTCTTTTATTCTACAACCCATTGCCGTATCTTTGCCCCTCTCTTAAAGAAATTCAAATTATTTGCAATTCTTACAGAACTAAAAAAGTCTGAAAACAGCGAGTGCGTTATAGTAGCGAATTTTCATAATTTTTCAAAACATAGTGTATTTATCTGCTGCTAAGCATTCCATTTGACTTGAGTCAGCCTATTAGGTAATGTTTGTAAGGAGGACGTTTTTTTTTCAAACATATTGAACGCAACCCTTCGATGACCTAAGGTTACAACCCTCTTAGGAAACAACACAAGTAACCTATCATAATAATAACAATCGACTAACGGTCACATAATATAATTACATAGCTCAACAATCAATCGCCAGTCGCTATATTACTTAGCAGTTGTGTTATCTACTTAAGAGTAATCATGCTAAAGGTTTATTACTTATCAGAATGATGGCAACCTTATCGGCAAAAATTTGTTGAAAAAATGTGTAAGGTAATACTGAAATGTCAGATAAATTGCAAAGATTGTAATATTAAATACGTTGGACAGACTAAAATAACCATTGATACCAGATTCAAGGAACATCTGGCACAGCTGAGATACGGTAGTGTAGACAAGTCATGCGTGGTACAACATATTTGGGATAATAATCTAATAATCACCATATAAATAAAGAAAATCTGAAACTTATCAAAAATGTTAAACTACCAGCGAAGTTATCGATGCGTACGAAAGTAACTTTTGTTCCTAAGGAAATAAAAAATAAAACTTCCTTAAACCTAACCCCGCCATTGATTTATAGCCCTTTGTTTCCACTCTCTGTTTTACATAGAAGGGAATCCCAAACTCGGCAGGTAAAGTTATAAAGGTATTTCAAAAACCTCGTTCGGCAACTAAAATACAATACACAGAAAATAACAAAGGGATCTAGTATTTTGTTCCTCTCTTTATCGGTTTTTACCTAAGACGTAATATAAAAGGTGATGTTTAGTTGTAAGCAGTGTAGAAATTTTCATCCTTTGATGAAGCTTACTTTGTTAGCGAAACGATCGTCAGGTCTTTAAAAGCTGTGTTGTGGTGATTTCGGTTCTCCAAGTGTAATTACCACTGCTCATCACAGGTTCCAATCTTCACTTAGTGTATAAATATAATTCATTGTTGAATGTCACACAGTCTGAGATTGGCATAATTGGATATTGAATAAAAGGCTTTTCCTCCAGACACCAAATTTATTTTAAACTTCACTCCCGACGCGTTTCGACCTGCAAGAGGTCATCCTCAGGGGATAAATTTACAAACATAACAATAAGGGTCTTAAAAAAAAGTTTTTCCGGTAGGCTATTGTGCATGTCAGAGCACAATGATGACAAGGTAATCTCTATAGAAAACGTCACAGGCTAAAAATCACAAGTCACACAGTAAAATTCCAACCAACAATCAAGTTAAAATCTAAGAGCTACAGATACAGTAACACTAGTTAAAAATATGCTAAGTTAAACATGCAATTAAACTAAGAAAAACTAACAACAGAGCAAATTGAAAAGCGTTAAAAGCCACAAAATTGCAAAAGTCTAATATTTGAACACTAAGAATTCCAGCCTATTCAGAAACATAAAGCACAGCCAATATGTGAAACTGACAGGTTCAACAACAGAAGAGGCAGGCACAATCAAGCAGAAACCCAATGAGAACCGCTGGGGTCAAGAAACTATGAAACATTAAATGAAAAAACAGAACAAAATGAGCACTACTCACTTGAACAATTCTTAAAAAATTGAACTCGAAACTGTACAAAAAGATTCAACAGGTCACAACTTCATCCATTGTGCCAGGGGCCCTACAACAATACATCTGCATTTGCCAGAAAACTGTCTTCAAAACAAAAATCAATGAAAAATATCGGCGATTTTTTAACGACAGCAATTATGACGGGCGGCCGTTATGCTAACCTTAACGGCCAGGATGCACCGGCGCAGGTGCAGAAAAGCAAAACAGGAAGAAGTGTCAGAAGCGAAACCTGTCAATGGCAAAAGAGCAGAGAATGGAAGGACAGCCATAGATCAGCCATCTTCAAATCATCATGTTTATGGTCATGTAGAAAAACCATAGAGTTCAGTAGCACTGTTACACCAATTTGCTATAGAATGAAGCAAAGTTAGTTACATCACCCAAGCAACAAATTAAGGCATGTTAACCAGCACTCGAGTCCAAATAACCTAACCTAGTTGTAATTTAGTAATAATTAACTAAAATCTTGCCTTGATTGTCATAATGACTACAAATTTGGAAATGCGGCTCCGAACTAGCTTATTTTTGACTATTAAAATTACTCCAAAGTCAGTAACTTACAAATAACTAAATTGGGAAAAAATTGGTTTAATTTTACTCATAAAATATACTTGAATATACTTTTGTGTTTCAATTTCAGAGTTAGTAATTTTTAGGTCGAAGTGTGCCCTAAATTCGACTGAAAATCGACTACTAAGCCCAGATACCTGAAATACCTACTTTAAGGTAATTTATTACCTAATATTAACCTGCAATATGTCTCTGTGGTATAGTAAATTGGATGTCTTCTTATGAAGTCTAGCTTACATATATATTACCAATTTCATTGCAATACAGCACAGGAAATATTTTGGGCACTGAGCTAACCTAAAATGGCTTTCTGATCGGCTATAAAGTCATAATTACTGCAGAAATGGTCTTCCAAGTCAAATTGCCTACCTTCAAGTTGAAAATACCCATAAAATCTGACTTGAAATAAAAATTGTCCTCAAAGTTCAAAGTGTCCAGCAGTGAAATACATTTGTGAATCTTAAAGGTGTGTCAGTTGATAAACTTCATCAATAAAAGTTTATTCTTGTTGTTAATGTGCGTGCACCAGTAACAAATATAGTGTTACAATGCCCCCTTTGAAACCAATAAAAGCTTACTGACATACTACAAACTATTATAGAGTAGTAAAGAATGCTCACAGAAAAATAGTGATAGATGCTGATCATTCAAAGTGGCTTACATCAAATGAAGAACTCATTTTTCAATCCTAAAAAAAAGTATGATAACTTTATCGGCCACTACTACTAGGTATATGAAAGTAAAACTGAATTTCAATTCTATACTGGTATCAAATCAGCACGTTACCCTCTTCAATATAATACATCTCTTTTCATGCCAAATGGAGTGAAGTATTGGCAACACGGTCAGCTATCATGTTTATGTTTATTTACTTATTTTATTTTGTTTTTCTATTTTCTATTAATGTTTATATATTATGGAATCAAAGACCAAAAACGCTATATATATCATTCCTAGATGTCTCTCCGCTGTGCACGGATATAAGTAATATATATTTATACACACGAAAATGTTTCATTTCTAATAAATTCAAACAAAATTCGTTTACCATATAGTTGAAATTCCCATAATATGACAAAATGCCTTCAAAGTTTAGTTAGTTTGCCCTGTCATTAGGAATTGTGACTTATAGGTAAAAAAGTAGGGCAAAATTAACTTTCAGGTCAATAATGTTAGAAGGGCAGCCATATTAAATTAATTTTGCGGTATCCATCTTGATTGTATTGGAAAATGAAAAATAATATTTTGTTGAATATAGTGTAATCAAATTTTAGTTCGAAAAAAACATTAAATAATGATTGTATACCATGACGACAAGATAGTTTTGTGTTGTTTACATCACCAATCCTTCAAAATCAGAATTTCAAGAATTTTGAATAATTTTTTATTTTCACTAATTTTATCTTTTACAAGGGCGCTCGAATTTTATCGAAGTATCATCATCATGTTAACAGAAAAAAACATAACCGCAGTGGTTTTTTTCTTTATACAGTGCGAATCACCTTTATCATTGTTGCAAATATTTGAAGTAAGTTCTTTGATCATTCAAGATGTCATTTTTTAACAAAGATGGACAATATCTCTACTACTCTACTGTTTGTTTATACATACATAACCACAGATCCTGCAGAACCGAATAATGTCACATGCGTATGCGTAGTTCGTTATTAAGAACGTCACGGCACTCGGCGCCTAGATGTCAGATTCAAGTAAAGCGTAGCACATATTTACCAATATATTACGTCCATTGGCCCAATGTTGAATGAAAATGCCCTAAATATAACTAAAACGCCTTGGTCGAAACGCCTTGCTGGACCTATTATCGACTTCCATATTACTTTGACTTTATTCCCCACATTGGTAATATACACTTAAATTTTACTTGAAAATGACCTGTGGTGATTTGGTCGCCGACCTATTGGTAGGGCGATTTTACGTCAATTTGACTTTAAATGTTGCTTGGGCAGTGTTTGACAAATTCAAAACTCCACTGGCTTGGCACTTGAAATGTTTGAAAATCTCAATTTCTTCTAAGACGAATTGTTCTACACCAAAGCTTGAAGGCTGCAAGATTTTAGCATCTGTATTTTTGTTGAAACAGTGGCCACCCTCCCTCAAATGGCAACCAAAGACTGACGTGTCATTGTTCAGCTGGTTTATACTTCTAAGGTGTTCTGTGACTCTGGTGCCCAATGATCTTCCGGTTCTTCCTATGTAGACAGCTTTACAACCGGGGGTACCACATTTTAAGCGATAAACACCGGACTTCTTTAGGTCTGGGATGCTATCTTTGTTGTGAATGAATAAATTGTTGACGGTGTTCAAAGACTTGAATGAAAACTTGACATTGTCACATTTGAGAGCTTTGGCAATGGCGTTGGACACAGGACCACAATAAGTGAAAGGAAAATATGATATCCTCTCAGGTTGGGCGAGGGGTAGACTGGTGCTCGCTTCTATCAAGAGCTGACGGCTCTTTTTGTTTACCATCTTATCAACTATATTGAGTGGATACTCGTTGACTGTGACTCTTATCGACTATATCGATAAGAATCGCAGTCAACAACGAGTATCCACTCATATAGTCGATAAGATGGTCAACAGAAAGAGCCATCAGCTCTTGATAGAAGCGAGCACCAGTCCACCCTTCGCTCAACCTGAGAGGATATCATATTTCCCTTTCATCTATTGTGGTCCTGTGTCCAACGCCATTGCGTAAGTTCTTAAATGTGACAATGTCAAGTTTTCAGTCAAGTCTTTGAACACCTGCCTTTAACTTAGCATATTTTTAACTAGTGTTACTGTATTTGTAGCTCTTAGATTTTAACTTGATTTTTGGTTGAAATTTTACTGTGTGACTTGTGATTTTTGGCCTGTGACGTTTTCTGTAGAGTACCTTGTCATCATTGTGCTCTTACATGCACAATAGCCTACCGCAACAACTTTTTTTTTCTGACAGACCCTTCTTGTTATGTTTGTAGATTTATCCCCTGAGAATGACCTCTTGCAGCTCAAAACGCGTCGGGAGTGAAGTTTAAAATAAATTTGGTGTCTGGAGGAAAAGCCTTTTATTCAATATCCAATTAAATATAGTTCGGAAAAGTTTTCCAGCCGTCCAAATGTTAAAAATTCGTCTTTAAAAGTCCCACTTATAATTTTATTCTTGTCAGAAAGAACTGCATCTCTCCAACACTTCTGCCACAAATGAAGGTGTTTTGTCGAGTATGCATTCAAATATGTTAAGTTCTTTACAAATAGGCAACGCATTATACTTAGTTTAGTAAACTCACTCTAAAGCTCAGTTGAAGCTTTTGTCGAACCTTTATTATTAAAGGTTGTTATGAATAAAAACAAACGTATCATTCGCATAATATATTGTATTTAACAATAAATGAAATTCATCATATATTTAATTTACTAATCTGATTTTTATACCTCTTTCACAAACTTATGTGTGTTTATATGTGGGTAGCACCTACGTACCATTTAGTTTTTATTGTTTATGATTCTACAACAAATTTATAACAAAAGAACCGACATCCAACCACACAATGTTTATGTAAATCTGTTTTATTTTTAACCTATGGATTCTAGAACGTGAGAAAAAATTGTACAAAATTGAAATGGCATGTACAACAATTTGGAAATGGTATGTGTCATACAACTGTAAATAAAATTCATTCATAATAAATTAATTGTTGAAAATTTCATCACAGTGGTATATTTAACGCTATATAATTTTACTGTTCGCGCTTGTGCTTGTAATAAACATAGTTTAAATTATAAAAAGAATATTCCAAATAAACTGACACATCTTCTTCTTGCTACTACCTGTTCTAAGATTTGATAAAACTTGCCTTCGTCCATATTTAGTATAAGTTGTTATTCTAAAGGTGAATAATAAACATAGAAAATGCTATGTTTGTGGTTCTACCAACGTGGTTGCAGCATTCATCAAAATCATTTATGAATCAAGTCTCGCTCTAAGCGAATTTTCACACAAAAAATTGATTTTAACGAGATTACGACTTTAAGACTTTTAAAACATAGTTTTACTTAAGGCTAGATGTATTCTCACCATAATTAAAAACGCATACCGGTTTCGCTCTAATTATAGCTCATCAGTGTGATATACTAAGTACAGCGAAAACACACGTATAAAATAATACGGCTAACGTAGCCACAGCCACCTGAAACATTGCGATATGTACGACAGGGTCGCCCTCTAGGTGCGGAACCAGTTATGCTGTCACTGCAGCTACAATTAACACAAAATATTATAAATAGATACTATGTAAAACAAACCAACAATTTTGTGAATTGTCAGCCCTGGCTCATTTTGTCCCTAATGCTGATATAATGTATGTAAGGCTAGATGTATTCTCACCATAATTAGAAACGGAAACCGGCTGTGTTCTGATTATAGCTCATCAGTGCGCTATACTAATTACAGCGAGAACACACCTATAAAGTAATCTGGCTCTCTATTTATAACATTTTGCGTTAGTTGGACATGCCGTTACAACATACTACCAGGTTTCGAACCGAGATTACGGCCCAGACGTACATTTCACAGTGTTCTAGGGGGCTGGCTACCTTATCCGTATTTCTTTATAGGTGTGTTCTAGCTGTAATTAGTATAGCGCACTGACGAGGTTTAATTGTAGTGAAACCGGTCTGCGTTTCCAATTATGGTGAGGCTGCATCTAGCCTTACACACGTTGTCCCGGCATTAGGGAAGAAAATGGGCCAGTGCTCACAATTTACAAGATTGTTGGTTGATTGTACACAGTCTCTATTTATAACATTTTTTGCTCACTGGAGCTGCCACGACAACATAGTACTTGGCTTCACACCAAGATGGCGATCCTCTCGTAGATCTCACAATGTTTGATATTTCTTTATGTAAGCGTCAACTAGGACCATTACCTTTAAACAAATCTGCAGATCTGCTGGTGTTAAAACGAATCTGCAGATCTGTTAGTGGTGAAGATATTTTTGAAGGAATTAAGATTTTATTAAAATTCTATAAGTGACATTTAGAGAGGTATTTAGGAATTAAACAACTTGGAGGTAATATTTAATTGAAATAATATTTTTGACATGTATAATCTTGTGCTTCTATGTAAGTATGTAGTATAATTGTAAGAAAACAAATAATATAAGTAAATAAAGTAAGTAAATAAATAAACTTAGCATGTGTGTTTCTTAAGTAAATGACTTAGGTTAGTTTGTATGTCAGGAAAATGAGATCAGTTTTTTCGGGAAAATTGGTTTGTCTTTGTAAAATTTTTATATCTTTATAAATAGTGTTGTTATAGTTTGGTACATATATCTAGAAAATATATTAAAGGCAAAGAGCGTGCACCAAGTACGGTTCAACGTCAGCGTCGACGCACACAGGATCAAGGACAAGTACTGCAGCGCCGCCAGAACCGCCAACCGCCCTTCAGTAGCAGTAGTAGGCAAGTTGAGCCAGAAATGAGTAACGGTATGCAAAGGCAGAGTAGCTAAAGAACATTTACGCAACGGCGATTCCTTAATATCTTATTCGTATTAACCCTTAAAGAATGCAATATTAATTTCTACTGTACATTTTAATCGATAATAAAGTATTAAGTTTAGATCACTTCTTTTAACGCCCCAATAACGAAATATAGTAATCTTTGTATGATGCTGAGATTATTTACAATATACTTGTGTGCACAGTGTTAGTAAAAACTATAGAAAGCCACTTGCACTTTCTGAGATATTCGTTATTCAAAAAACTGTGTTAACAAAAGTTTTTTGATATATTTTTTGCTACAAACAGGTAATATTAAATTTTTCCTAGCGTAGGTAACCTTGCTGCTATAGCAATTATTTCAAGTGGCAAAATACGATTATTTTGAGATTTTGAAACGAACGCCTCTTTTTTAATAGGGCAGTATAATCTTTAATCGGGTTCCATGAATACTTTTTAAAAAATTACCTACTTCGATTGGACTCCACTCTTCTACACATTTGTTTATTTTTTGAAAAAAATTCACTCAAAGAACATATCTTACAAATAATTGCTATAGCAGCGAAGATGTTTACGCTAGGAAAAATTGAATATCGCCAATTTGTAGCAAAAATGTTGTCGAAAAACTTTTGTAACATTCTCCGAATAACGAATAGCCCAGGATATATAAACGACTTACCCTACTTTCTGTTAACCCTATATAACGTATGAAAGAACTTAAAGTTATGTCTCTTAGTTAAAAGGATTGGTCACACTGTTGCTCAAAGGAGCGATATCTCGTTTTAAAAAATTTGCATTGTGTCAATATTCAACTTTTGAATGCAAAATTTTTAATAGTTTTCATTTACTAAACATAGCTACTACCATAGCAACGAAATTCGAATCCTGCTCACCGGAAGCTTTTTGGGCCAACTATATATATATATATATATATATATATATATATATATATATATATATATATATATATATATATATATATATATATATATATATATTATAATTTTGTGTAAATATAAAACATTAAAGTAAAAAATATAAACCAAGCATTTCAATTTTCATTACAAGCAATATATTAACAAGCACATTTGGAGACCCCGAATCACCGCAACACATTTTAAAAGACCTGACGATCATTTCACTAACCAAGTCGGTGGATAACTTGGTTAGTGAAGCGATCATCAGGTCTTTTAAAATGTGCTGTGGTGATTTGGCGCTTCTTAGTGCTCATCACAGATTCCAACCGTCGCTTAGTAAGCAACATATTTTTTACTGAGCTAACTTTTTTTGCAAAACATACATACATATATATATATATATATATATATATATATATATATATATATATATATATATATATATATATATAGTGGCGCATTGAAAACGAAACAGATATTTTTTTTAAGGAACGCTGAAACACGACAAATTTTAATATTAAGGGGAAGGGGACATGTTTTGACATAAAACTCAACTTTGTCACATCAACCCCTTAACGGTGGTGATAACAACCCTTATATTTTAAATAGGGAACATGAGTCGAGTGTTACATCATTTGAAAGCTCTTTCTTTTCTGAATTCAGCACACAAATTTTTTTGGAAGTTTTGTCAACTCTTTTAAAAATTATTCACAGTTGAAGATGCAAAAACTCATTTCACTCATTCCGATAAGCAATGTGCTGATAGTCAATGTTTTGTTGGTTTGTAAACAAAAAATTTACTATCAGGACATTTCTTATCGGAATGAGAGAAACTCGGTTTATTATTTAGGTTATCGGTCGGTTTGATACTTGATAGTACTACTGAAAATTAATTTCACAATGATGTATTCTGTAGAAGAAAGAGCTGAAATAGTTAAAAAATTTTCAAAAACGATGACTGTGTCAACCGTACCGTAGATTTGTTTAATTAGCGACATCCGAACAGACACGTTAACAGAAAATACATTTTGGAGTTACTTGCAAAGTTTCGACAAAGTGGTTGAGTAGCCAACAAAAAACGGGATCCTGAACTTGAATTTCCGGTTAGAAATGACTACTGAGATTGAAGTTTTAGGACAAATTGCTGCAGACCCAGCTTTGAGCACGAGAAAATTGTGCAATATTTCAAACATCAAAAAAGAACTATTCAGCGAATATTGAAGCATCATAAATTTAACCCGTATAAAATTCATCTTGTACAACAACCGAATGAAGATGATTTTGATCGGCGGCTGGAGTTTTGTGAAGTTACGACTGCACGAATAGCTGATGACGGGAACTTTCTGTTCAATATCTGTTTTTCAGACGAGTGTACGTTTGTATTAAACTTCACAGTCAATCATCATAATTGTCGTTATTGGGCAGATAATAATCCAATAAATTTTCACGAAGTCCACACTCAAACTCCACAGGAATTGAATGTCTGGACTGGCATTTTTGGAGACCGTTTAATCGGACCGATTTTTTTTAATGTCAATTTGAGTGGCGAAACGTATTTGGAGTTACTAGAAGATATCGTTTATTCTCTACTAATTGACATTATTGAAAATGATGATCGCTATCAAGAAAATCAACTAGTTTCAACAAGATGAAGCTCCTTCGCATTTTTCACAACGTGTTAGGGAGTTTTTGAACAGAGAGTTTCGAGGACAATGGATTGGGTGTAGAGGTGCTATTGAGTGGCCCCCTGCATCACCGGATTTAACTCCTTTAGACTTCTTTCTATGGAGCCATTTAAAGAGTAGAATTTACGCAACAGAAACGGAGTCTGGAAGAATTACAACGACGCATTGTTGAAGAATGCCGTGTAATAATAATAATAATAATAATAACTCCAGAAAAGCTCCAGAATGTCAGAGCTCGTTTTGAACAAAATTTATACTTTTGTATGGAAGCTGGTGACCAACAATTTGAACACTTACTTAACTGAATTAACATTTTTGAACGTTGGGTTTTGTTTTTTAGTTTTTTTTAACGAAAAATTGACTAAAACTTCAAAAAAAAATTTGTGTGCTGTATTCAGAAAAGAAAGAGATTTCAAATGATGTAACACTCGACCCATGTTCCCTATTTAAAATATAAGGGTTGTTATCACCACCCTTAAGGGGTTGATGTGACAAAGTTGAGTTTCATGTCAAAACATGTTCCACTCAATATTAAAATTGAGGTGTGTCAGCGTTTCTTAAAAAAAATTCTCTGGACGCAAATTGGTCTGTTTCATTTTCAATGCGCCACTCTGTATATAACAACATAATAATAATAATAATAATAATAATAATAATAATAATAATAATAATAATAATAATAATAATAATAATAATAATAATAATAATAATAATAATAATAATAATAATAATAATAATAATAATAATAATAATAATAATAATAATAATAATAATAATAATAATAATAATAACACCACAGTAGACAAAGACACCACCCATAATGCATCACAACCGACCTTTTAACATTCGAGTGAAAAAAGCGAATGTCCGACTACGGGACCAGTCAATTTATCCGAAGTCATTGATAGTGAATGTTTCTTATTAAGTTCGTTTAATAAAAAAGGTTCTGTTGGCATTGTTACGTTTATCGACTCATCAAACAAAACTGATGCTGATGACATGGCATGGGCTCTTCGAGTACGTGCAGCAGATTGATACAATTGAGGACAACGTGTTTTTGACATACTTCACACACTTTTCAATGATAGATGAAAACTTCTCATTGCTATTTTACGGAACTCGGTGTAAGAGGAACCTACCGTCAACAACATATTTCGCATTGTGTGCAAGCTCCAACATTGACTGGATCGAACAGCTTGTACAAATCCTGTTTTCGTGTCTCGCTTATTCCACCGTCATCAAAAAGGGAAAACGGATACGGCGCTGACTCAAATGCTAAGCTGTTTTGATGACTTCATGTGGAAAGCAATTCTGCGAAAAATTGTAACGGGGCTTACAGCGACTACTTCACCATTTATTTTGGCTGTGCAATTCACGGCTCGTAATGGCTTTACTTGGTGTTACCTCAGGAACTACACTCCTTTAAAGTGATTGCCATGAATGCTGCATTAGCTAATTTGACCAATGTGATAACCTTTGTGGCAGTTGGTATCATCGCCTCCCAATAATCCAGTGCTAATACACATGATAGTTTCTGTGAGGGGGAATGGGTCGTGAGAATCAAACCAGTTACTAAATTTCTCCAGATCGGTGTTCTCTCCTTATTTGAAAATTTGTAGTATCAACGTGTTGTTGTGACGATTAGGAGGTCGCGGGTTCGGGAACCTCCTAATCCAACTCGAAAGGTTACTCACCTCGCGAACTGAGCTATTCAGCCTATATATATATATATATATATATATATATATATATATATATATATATATATATATATATATATATATATATATATATATATATATATATATATATATATCGTCACGAAGTGACTAATCCTTGAGGGATTATCTAGCTTGATTAAGAAACATAATTGCAGTCGCGTAATAAACTGCAATTACCATTTGCAACAGCTGAAATATTAGCATACGTTTTTAGCAGAATAGTACGCGAAGATCCGGCCGTCGAACCAAATACGTAGAGGACAGTCACCACGATCGAGACGGTACGCCAGACGCGAACGTCGGAGAATATTTGCGGGCGAGAACGCAGACAGCAGAGACTTGTAGAGTCACCGCGAACAAGCGAGTACGTCGACCGCAAGTAAGTGAAATTGTAAAAGTCCTCATCAGGGAGAGAACAGTATACCGACAAGCAGAAACCTTAGCGAGGCCGCCGATTCACGAGGCCAGCGCCGCAGCTTTTGTTTGGTGAGGATCGTCACCGGAGAGTACCCCAGGTAGGTGAAAGCCTAATACTATTTAGCGAGCCCGTGGTAGAAATGTTGAACGCTCCGCAATGACACTGGGAACCTTAGAGGGGACCGTTTCTTTCTTGTCTCTGTTAGCGGGCTGCTCTGGGGGTTAGAGGCTGCATTCCGAAGTTTCGGTCCTCCCTGTATCGCGGAGGCATTCGGCCACACAAAGGTGTTGAGAGTCTTCCCTGTCGTAGTGATTGCATTATCAGGGACAGTCAAAACAACCCTTCGGGTGGTCGCCGCCGTGCTCCGGAGGGAGGATCGTAGCCAGGATACTTCTGGGCTGTAGTGGATTCGTATTGCGGCGACTAGATTATATCTTTCGGTGCAATATATTTTACTACGCAGCTAGCTTATCTTTATGTAGTGTCCGACACACCCTGTAAGTTGCATGCTCGCTTGGGAACATCCGCTATTATTCACTACCTTGCCACAACCCCGCACCGCTTAAACCTTGCTGCTTTGACCCCCAGTGTAACCTGCGCGTAGCTTTGATAGTCAAATAACCACCTCTGCCTCTGGCTCCTCATATTTACTTAATTCCCTGGTAGCAGGGACCCGTTGTTTTCTTTTGTAAATAGTTAGTAATTATATTTTATTTTAAGTTACTCAGCATTTTATTTTAACACTGCAGAATATCCGCCCAAATAAAGTTTACCAATAGATCTCTAATAAAGACCATAACCAGATCTCCCGTGGGACTTCGTCTTAACTTAGGAGGACCCTGTCTCCACTAGAATCTACCCTGGGCTTGCGTGTACGTCAACAAGTGACTTGGGAAAGGGGTGAGAATCCCGAGAGAGCACGCCTACTCTTTGGAGAAAACTCTATAGGCGTTGGCGCTCGAGCATGATCCTGTAGTAATGCCGTGTCCCGGAAGTCATCCCGCAAATTCCCCAGCAGTAGTAACGCACGGCCACCCCAAGTGGCCGTTATTATATATATATATATATATATATATATATATATATATATATATATATATTCGCCCATGTGAATGCAAATGAGTACCTATATCATAAAAATTGAATACTCATACTGGAGCGTAGAAAGTTATAATTGAAAATTTAAGACTGGGAGCACAAATAAATAAAATTAAGTACCCGGAGCAATTTACCAGAGTTTCCAATTTGTGTGACGCCTTGATAGAACTGAAGTAAAAGATAAAAATTTATGCTGTAAATAAGAGAGTGTAAAATACATCGATCTAATTCTCAAAGAAATATGCTCCGTTCTATCACGTAAACAAGATCTTTACTTAATAAGATTTATGTTTATATTTTGAGCATTTTCTCGCAGGACTTATGGTCGCTATCAAATACAAAAACACGCCCGACTCTCACCTGAAGAAATTCCTTATCACAGAAAAAACTTCAAAGCGAAAAAGCGGTTCGAAATGAAAAATTACGATTGGAAAAGTTATTGCAAAAGTTAAATTAAATGCAAGCGGAACGGTTATTTAGATTTTACACGTTTTATATAATTTTTCCTTCGCAACTTACTTCTTGTGACGATTATTAAAAATATTCGCCATTAAAACAAATTTAGTCAAAAAGAGCTAAGATAAAATGTTCGTTTAATGTTGTGCTAAATAATAGTTGTTGTCAAAATGGATGGCACATATTTATTTTTAACATAATTTTTGCTGGAAAATACTTTAAAAAGCCGAATGCAGCAAGTGCGTTGTGGTAACGAATTTTCATAAAAATATTTTCAATTGGAAATAAGTTTTATTTAAAATAAAAGGCATCAAAATTTGTAACATTGTAACCTTTATAATAGAATCAATATACGATATAAAAAAAATGTTTACAAAAGCGTCAAAATTTTCCGAAAATAAGCTGAACCTATTCCCGAAAAAACTGGTCTGATCTTCCTGGAAAAAACAATGTACACACCTGCCAAGATATGATTATTCACAAAAAGCTTTTGGACAAAAATAAAACATAAAAAGTCTGAACGCAGCAAGTGCGTTATGGTACTGAATTTTCATAGAAATGATCTGGCACCAGATATTTTCTTATAACTTTTTTTCTTTTAACATAGACATATAAATTTTGGTGTAAGTTTCCTTTTAATATCGTAAACTTACGTGCCAGATTTGGTTACCATAGCTTTTCTATTTTTTGAGATAACATTTTTCTCTAAAAGAAAACCCAAATTTTCCCGGAAAACCTCGTTCGATTTTCCTGGCTAACGAAATTATTCAAGCCACTTACGTTGATAGCCGCCCCTAAAAACCCCTGCCAACTATAAAAGACCTAAAAATGCCTCTATTTATACTCTATCCGTTTCTCGGCATTCTACGAACAAACTTTTATGTTATGCTATTCACATTTGTTTCCTCAACTAGCAAAGTCAATATACTGAGGTTGAGGAATAGTAACCAAAAATCTACCTTATACTTGCAATTTTTTTGCTATTTGGGTAATAACTTCTGGAAATTTCACCAATACATTATGCGGGGGGGATCACGTAACTCTCCATGGAGACCATGAAGTTTTTCGCCATTCTGTACCACTCGACCTATAAAAGAGGAGGATAATTAATTTAGTTTAATGATTTTGTATAAGCACTTGCTTTGGTTATGTGCAATATTTATAAAACTAGAAGATAATTTGCATGAGGAGCACTAAATTCGCAAAGTATAAATATAAGATTAAACAAACACGTTTTAGTAGCAGAAAACAAATAATTCTACTTTAGTCTTGACCCACCACAGTAAAAGTTGTTACTTTCTTCGTCCTCCTCGACTTCTACACTTCCTCCGTTTATGTCATAATCTGTTTTCGAATCAACAGATCTGGTTTCCATGTTATCCTATCTTTCTGATTTATTTGACTCTTCGGCGTTTTCTTTGGGTATTAGGCCAGGGCCGATAATTTTTGAGACTAAAAAAATTTAGAACAGGATGATACCCATTGTAAATCAAAACTAAGAGGAAAAATAAATTACGGGCGATTTGAAGTCGGGAAGTGGAAGCGGGTGGACTTTTAAGGGTGGAAAACGGTTTATAACTATTTCCGGCAAAACAACAATTCCTATCGAAAAAAGTTAAATGGCAAAGTTGTAGGTAATAAAGAGATCTATAACCTTCGTAACTACACTTGTTTCATATAACCTAAAAATATCTGCGAAAAATCAAAATGACCGAGTTTTTGGTTTTATATTTTTCTCTCCCACAAAAAAATTGGTTTTTACCACATTTGATGGAAACTTACGTGGTTAAGTTTCAAATACGCTGTAATTTTTTCGATTAAAAATATTTATTTTTCCCCTTATTTTGATTTTATATCGAAAAAATAACCTCATTTTCAATCGAAAATTCTCAAAAAAAGTAGGTGCGCTTTTTGTTCACTGAATCCTCTACTTTTTGATGGTGTACAAAAAACTATACATTACTATGAAAATTATTTTCAGAAAATGCAAAAAAAAACGAAAAATCTCGATTTCGATAATCATTGTTAATTACTCGAACTTTGATTACTCGAAAAATGTAAGATTCCATGCTGCATTGATAAACTAAGAAATTGAAAATCCACGAAAAATACAGTTTACAAAAAACATGCGAAAATAGTTAGTTTTCTAAATATCAAAAATGGGATTTAAAGGGGATTTAATATAAAAAATGTGACTACTGCAATTTTTTTAGATAGAAAAGTTGATTTATTAAATTATAATTGCATTTATGGAATAGAAAATCTTATAATATATAAATCTATTTGTTAGTCATTTCAATTGAAAAAATTTATGCTTAAACTTGTACGATTCAATTTAAATACTTATGAAGTTATTTATTATAATATCTTGAAACACATTTATCACTTTATCTGGAATTCTAATCACATATACATTATTTTTTGCCTCTTTGATGGCATTTCTTCATCGCTAGATTCGACAAATCTTTCCGATTCTAGTGCATCTTCAAAATCTTCAAGACCATCATCGTCTTCGTCTCCAATATTTTCTTCAGTCTGGATTGGTTCTTCACCTACAATTTCATCTGAATCATTTACTTCGTCGTAGGTTTTTTCTTCAACATTGGAGCATTTTTCAGAACCATGACAATTTGAGCATAAGTTTGTGCATTTTAAACCATGTTTTCGGTAGCCACATTTTAGACTGTTACATCTAGTTTCACAGCTGCAGCAAATAATTTTAAGCAATATCTCTGGAACTAATTCTTTATCTCTCAATTTGGGCATAATGCCACGTTGATGTTGCTTCCAGCCCAATCAGTTGTGCCAGTTTGTTATCCAGTCAAGTTTAAAACTGATAATATGCCTGTAGCAATGTTGTTTTGCTGCGCCTTCAGTTGGTAGGAGATTTTCCAATATAAAAAAATCTCGGGACGCAGCAAGTGCGTTATGGTAGTGAATTTTCATAAAAATGTTTTTATTGCAAATATGTGTGTTTTCTTTTTAAGAAAGCAGACATCAATTTTGGTTACCAGTATAACCTATATAGAAAAAGCAGGCATCAAATTTGATTACCAGTATAACATATATAGTAAAAACAATGTGCCATGTTTCATCAAAATAACTCGATTGTTTGAGAACGTACAGAAATTTCCAAAAGTAAACCAAAAGTGTTACTGAAAAAATCCGTTTCCTGGTCAACCTTCTAGGTTAATAGCAAATTGAGCTTTTCAAATATGAAGCATTTAATCAAAATTCGCAACCACAACGCACTTGCTGCCTCCAGAATTTCTTAACTTACAAACATGCATTATATTCCGATGGAAAATGCAAAAAAATAAGGCGTTTTCGACAAAAAAAAATTATTTGTATCACCAACGACTTATGGGCCACCCTGTGATTGTCGAAATAATTTTTTAAGATGTAGCTCAAAACACCGTATAATTAATGTATACAATATTTTTTCATATCTTGTATAATAACGAATATATTGAGCTTTATTGATTTTTTACGAAAATTCGACAAAAATTATATATCATTAAACAATAAACTCTATAGCTAAGGCTACTGCCAAGCATCAGAGAAAGGGTCTATTAGAAATGAATTTTCTGGAAATATTTTAGTAAAATGAAGGACAATGACGGTTGAAACTAAGAGTTCGGTGCATGTAAAACATTCTTCTTGAGACATTTTCTTTCCATAGATCGTATTAGATTCAAGTTATTTGCCTAAATGTTGCGAATTTTGACGTTTTCAATTGTCACTTTGACGTTTTGAGGAAACCCCCAATTTATTTTTCTTTAAATGCCCATAACTTTTTTGTATTTTGACCTACAGAGCTAAATTTTGGTAGGTGGCACACCTATAACGATATAAACCAGCTTGCCAAATTTGGTTGCCCTTACTTTGTTAATTTTGGAGATATAAATATTTTGCGAAAGAAAACACTAATTTTTCCGGGAAAACCTCGGCGGATTTTCCTGGCTAACAAAGTTATCCAAGCGACTTGCGAAAGGAATGTACTCACCAATTTTGACGTTTAAAATCGCAATTTTGACGTTTTGAGGAAAATCCAAATTTATTTTTATCTGAATGCCTGTAACTTTTTTATCCTTTAACCTACGGGGCTAAATTTTGGTAGGTAACTTGCCTATAATGAAATAAATCCGCATATGAAATTTGGTTGCCCTTACTTTGTTAATTCCGGAGATATAAATTTTTTTCGAAAGAAAACACAAAATTTTCCGGGAAAACCTGGACCGATTTTCCTGGGTAACGAACTTATCCAAGCCATTTGCAAAAGGAATTTATTCACCAAATTTAATCAAAATCGGCCCATTATTTTTTGAGTTATCGGTGTGATACATATATATATATATATATATATATATATATATATATATATATATATATATATATATATATATATATATATATATATATATATATATATATATATATATATAAACATATAAAAATTTAAACCGACCCCGGATATGTGTTCTGGGGGGCCTAATTAGCGCTCATTTGAAGAAATTTTTTCAAAATTCAAAAGTCGGGATCTCCTCATTAGTGAATTTTTTTTAAGAAAATTCACTAAAAAGACTTTATTTTTGCCAGTTGATCTTAGGAAAGTAGGTAGTAAGACACAGAACCTCCCAACCCCTTCTCCACTTCTCTATGACATACCTTCCGATGGGCTAAAGTTTCCCGTAAGCCATTCAGGTATAGAAGTTTTCTTAGAATGGCAATAAATAGGCTCCTACGCATATAAATTAAAAAATTTTCTAAAACTTTCTCAAAATAGTAGATATCTTGTAAACTATTAAGTTTATAAACTTACCTGGTTATTAATTAGAGTTATATATATATATATATATATATATATATATATATATATATATATATATATATATATATATATATATATCGATTTGCAATTTCTTAGTTTATCAGTGCAACATGGAATCTTACATTTTTCGAGTAATTAAAGTGTAAATTTCAATAAATAGCGCCAAATTTTAAACAATGTTTAAAAAAAAGTATTAGAAATCAAGATTTTTCGTTTTGTTGCATTTTCTGTGAAAATTTTTATTCGTAATGTACAAATTTTTATACACCATCAGAAAGTAGAGGTATGAGCAAACAAAAAGCGCGTCGACTTTTTCTAAAAAAGCAGCTTTTTTGACGTGAGAATTTTCGATTGAAAATAAAGCTACTTTTTCGATATAAAATCGAAATTAGGGTAAAAAAATTAGAATCGAAAAAATTACAGCGACTTAGCAAGGTAAGTTTTCACCAAATTTCGTGAAATATTTTTTTTTGTGGGAGATAAAAATAAACAACAAAAAGGTTGGTTATTTTGATTTTTAGCAGATATTTTGAGGTTATGTGAAAAAGTGTAAATACAAAAGTTGTAGATCTTTTTATTACCTACAAATTTGCCATTTAACTTTTTTCGATAGGAATTTTAGTTTTGCCGGAAATCGTGATAAACCGTTTTCACTTTTAAAAGTCCACCCTTCCACTTGCCTACCTCAAATCGCCCGTAATTTATCTTTACTCTTATTTTTATTTTATTTTCTTCCTTTTCCAATGGCTGTCATACTGTTCTGATTTTTTGTTCACTTTTTTCCATTTTCAAAGGCTTCGGCCCTGGCCTATATGGCATTTGTATCCAAATGATATTTTTCGAAACCAAGACGATTAAGGTCTTTGACATCTAGAGGGTTATCCAAATTGAAAACCTTTTTACTCATATTTGGACGATTGTACCAAGGAATACAATAAGAAACTATTGCTAAACTATGATGAGATAGTCACAAAAATGTATTCTTATTTTCCAATTATGAGAATTAACACACAATATTCACGAGAGAAAAACGCACTGTAGCTGATAAGAAGCAAACACTGAAATGAAAAACTCAGACTCTAGCGGGCGTGCTCGGTCCAGCGGACCTAAACAATGTCTGGTCAAGTTTATTCGTCAATTTCCGGAAATTTATTATAGCTAGACGTAATTATACTCTTGTGAGATGTCGTAAACGTACATTCTGATATGCTAATGTGATCTTGGGATATTAACAAAATGCAAATGCTGGAGGTTAAGTTATGGCAGGAGAATGTGTACTTTTCCTTCACGTGATAGTAAAGGATTTTTTCACGCTCGAGGAGGTACCACCCCTCACATCAAGGGGCGTGAAGTCCCAACGGACGTTTCCGGTTCTGGTGTATGAGTCAGTTTCCCTTATAAACAAAAATGATGATGGCTCCTTGTACAAAAGATTCCGGAGATAAGATACCCCTCCATTCGGATCTCCGGGAGAGGGGTGTGCAGGGGACGCCGGCAACAAGATTTAACATATCCTTCTCGAATATATGTTGCCTAAATTCTAACCTAAACTTTGTCCACCATTTTCTCCAGGCTAATAGGAAGAAAAGATATACTTTGGATGAAACTATCTGTCAGGGCTGCAACTAAATTTATCTCTTGCATTTACCGGTCACCTTCTGACAACAACTTTGTCCAGCTCCTCGACTACCTTTCTGAAAAAAAAGACCATCTGATTTCTGAATATCCTTCCTTCGAGGTCACTATTCTTGGTGACTTCAATGTCCATAATGAGGAATGGCTAGGATCTTCAAAAACCGATCCTCAAGGGAGAGCAGCGGAGGCCTTTGCAGTCAGCAATTCTTTAGCCAATAATAAGCTTAATAAACTTCCGGCCTATGGCCTACCACCAAAACTCTGTACCTGGACAGCAAATTTCCTCTCCAACCGGAGCATATCTGTTGTCGTGGATGGCCATTCCTCTAAACTGTATACAATTAATGCAGGAGTCCCCCAAGGTTCAGCTTTAGTCCCTACCTTGTTTCTTCCCCACATCAATGAGCTCCTCTCTAGCACATCCAACCCAGTGTACAGTTACGCGGACGACAGCACCCTACACTCAAATGTAAAACATTTTAACCCTGTCTCTTTAGCTCAATTAGATGAGGATCGCAGACTCATACAGGGTTCTGTCTCTGTGGATCTCAAAAAAATATTAGACTGGGGAAGTAAAAATCCTGTACAATTCAACTCCACCAAATCCCAGTCTTGCTTTCTATCTCATAAGGGATACACCAGCTCTAGACCCATCACAATCAACAACTAAGTTATTTAAACTAATGAGTCCTTTTCACTTGTTGGAATTTCTGTGGATCTAAATCTTAATTGGCACCAACATGTTACATCAATTGCAGAAGCGGCTACTAAAAAATTAGGTTTCCTCTTTCGGGCTCGCAAATACTTTTCACGAGCTAATCTCTATACCTTATATACTTCACAAATAAGGCCAAACCTCGAATACTGCTCCCACAACTGGGAGGCCGCTGCCGCTTCTACACTCGCTATCCTGTACTCCATTCACAAGAGAGCCATACGTCTCTTCGGTGACCCTACCCTTACCCAAAGGCTGCCATCCCTTGCCCACCGACATGCCGTTGGTGACCTCTCCCTCTTTTATAGATATCTGCACGGGTACTGCTCAGAGGAGCTTTCTTCCACAGTTGCTCCAACTGCTGTCCCCAAGAGATCTAGCAGGGTAACAGGGCGAATGCATCCTTTTACTGTCCACGTCACTAGACATAGGACATCTTGTTATGCCCTCTCTTTTGTCTCGAGGACTTCGAAGTTGTGGAATTCCTTGCCGTCACATGTTTTTCCTTCTCCTCCGAACCCCCCAACCTTCAAGTCCAGAATTAACAAGTTGCCTCTTTCCTCCTTGTCGACACCCTCGGTACGATAGTGTTTAGGCTGTAAGCCCTCGTGGTGTGTTGTTGAAATATAAAAAGAAAATGTTTAGTTAACAAAGTCATTATCGATCTGTGTGGTATTAACTACGGGACAACTGTAGAATTTCATTGTCATGATGGACACTTTTGTGTTTTGTCAGATTGCGGTTTGATCAAATGTCAATTAGAGATATACGGAGAGTTCTCTTGTGTTTCTATTTATTCGGACGCTGTTCAAATTAATCCCCGTACACATACTGACCGAATGAAATAAACAAAATGCATATTCAATGAGCAATAATTTGTTTGATGTGGATGGAATAGAACGTAACAAAATTGGGATTAATCATTTAGCATAGTACGCCGCTTTACTGTGGTTCTCATTCCGTGTATCCTCAAACAAGAGACCGGATCTTTTTTGTTATTTTCAACAATTAAAATGCCATCTAGAGCTCATGTAAAATTGTTAGGTTTTCGTGGTGAGCTTTTTTTGTGCGCTTTGTTCTTTCAAGTCCAAACTTTATCAAAAATGTATTTTTACGATCTGAGACTGAGTAAGGACACATTTGAATATTGATGGGACTTTCGGTATTTTTACTATTTAAAATTTTAAATGCCTTTGATAAAACATTGTTTCCAGCTTTACATCGCCCTAGCTCTTGTGATGGCCCAAGTGTGGCAGATTGTGACTACTTGGACAAACACAAATATAAATAAATAGAAAATAAAAGGGAGCGCGTTGTGGTAGCGAATATTTATGAAAATGTTTTAAATACAATAGGTCATTTTTTTTAAACTGACCAACATCAAATTTGGTAAATGGTATAATTCATTGAGTGGAGATTTAAACCTGGGATGGGCACTGGTAGGTACCTAAGTGGTCACAATACAGTCTCGAAACCTAACCATCGTTTTGCCAACAAAGTTAGCGTCATCAGAGGGATGAATAAATTAAGCTACTTAAAGCTGGAACTCTTATTTATATTATTATTATTATTATCGACATTAGCCTGAAGGGCTTTCACACTCCCTCAAAGGGGAACACTCACTCATCCCAGGTATCTCAGATACCAGAAGAACTGTACTCGGATAGAGCTCTTTCCAACTCATCAGGCCCTGAACGACAACGCGACACATCATCATTTCCCAAGAATATCTACACGGTGTGGACAGTTTCAAGTTTTACCGTCTTCTGCATAATCTTATAAAGGTGCTCTCAAAGACCCAGTCTCTTAATGTTCTTTCGAAGATTCTTAGGAACCACACCAGTAGACGACATGACTATCGGAATCACTCGGACACTATCTGCCCTCCACCGTCTCTTTACTTGTATCTCGAGGTCCCTGTACTTAATGATCTTATCGTTGTACTTTATCTCTGGATTATTAGTATTCGGGATGGCCACATCAATCAGCGTCACTTGGTTGCAGGACTGATCCACTAGTATTATATCTGGCCTGTTGTGGGCAACTCGTTGGTCTGTGAGCATGGCCCGATTTCAGTACAACCTATATCCTGAGTTCTCTATGATAGGCTCAGGAGTGTGTCTATGCATGTTACTGAGATTTATAAGTGCGGGTTTCAGAGGCAGTTCTTGATTAAATATTTTCGCAACTGCGTCGGGCCTCACTTTACACTCTGTTGCAGAAAACGCTTGATATCCTCCGCTGACGTGCTGGATAGTTCCTGATGTCTGTTATTTGTCATCTGGGACCGGAATATCTCCAACTATATACTTCAGGTAGATTTTTCTTGGAATGACCTGATCTTGTATGGCCAGCAAAAACCCCTCTGTCACTGAAAACATCTATCCGGACACCAACTACTAGTTCAACGCCAATTTGCCGACATGTCGCCCATGGAGAGGGTTCTGCATCCAAGATTGCAGCTTGTCCTTATCAGTCCGATGGTGACTTTGCATTTCACTTTCTTTTAATTGTAGCTGTGTTAGTCTAACTTTTTACCAATATCCAACAATCCTCTTAAATCTTGGTGTCTACGTTGTGTAAATCGCTTGATCGCACTACGGGCGTGGTGCTTTTAGTGAATTTTCGTAGAAAAAATTCACTAATGGGGAGATCCCGACTTTTGAATTTTGAAAAAAATTTTGCAAATGAGCGCGAACTAGGACCCCTAGAACCCATATCCGGGGTCAGTTTCAATTTTTATATGTTTATATATATATATATATATATATATTTATATATATATATATATATATATATATATATATATATATATATATATATATATATATATATATATATATTTATATATATATATATATGTATCACACCGATAACTCAAAAAATAATGGGCCAATTTTAATAAAATTTGGCATGTACCTTTCTTTTGTTAATAGCTTGGATAAGTTCGTTAGTCAGGAAAATCGGACGAGGTTTTCCGGGAAAATTTTGAGTTTTCATTCGAAAAAAATTCATATCTCAAAAAGTAATAAGCCGATTTTAATAAAATTTAGCACATACCTTCCTTTTGTAAATGGCTTTGACATGTTTGTTAGTCAGGAAAATCGGACGAGGTTTTCTGGGAAAATTTTAAGTTTTCATTCGAAAAAAATTCATATCTCAAAAAGTAATAAGCCGATTTTAATAAAATTTGGCACATACCTTACTTTTGTAAATGGCTTTGACATGTTTGTTAGTCAATAAAATCGGACGAGGTTTTCCGGAAAAATTTTGAGTTTTCATTTGAAAAAAATTAATATCTCAAAAAGTAATAAGCCGGTTTTAATAAAATTTGGCATGTACCTTCCTTTTGTAAATGGTTTTGACAAGTTCGTTTTTTAGAAAAATTGGACGAGGTTTTCCGGAAAAATTTTGAGTTTTCATTTGAAAAATTTTTTTATCTTAAAAAATATAAAATCTATGATAACCAAATTTGGTAGGTAGGTTTACGATATAAAAAGTAAACTATACACCAAAATTTAGATTTCTATGTTACAAGAAAAAAAAGTTATAATAAAATATTTTGTGCCAGATCATTTCTATGAAAATTCACTACCATAACGCACTTGCTGCGTCCCGAGCTTTTTTGGATTTTGTTAGGAGTGCTCGCACTTTCCGTTGTAGATTTTCGATGTCCGTTTTGGTCCAGTTAACAACCCCAAATGAATAGCTAAGTGCCGAAAATGCATATCATTATTATTATTATTATTATTATTATTATTATTATTATTATTATTAGTATTATTATTATTATTATTATTATTATTATTATTATTATTATTATTATTATTATTATTATTATTATTATTATTATTATTATTATTGATATTATCATTATTATTTAATCTCTATTCAGACTGTCCAATTTCACGACAATGAATACGTAATATTACAAAGCACAAACACATCCCGACTTTTGAATTAAAAAAAAATGTCTTCAAATAAGCGCTAATTAGGCCCTCTAGAACACATATCCGGGGTCGGTCAAATTAATAAGCCGATCTTGATCAAATTTGGTGAGTACCTTTCTTTTGCAAGTGGCTTGGACAAATTCGTTATCCAAGAAAATCGGCCCAGGTTTTCCCGAAAAATGTTGTGTTTTACATTTTAAAAAAAGTTATATATCCGCAAATAACAAAGTAAGGGCAACCAAATTTCGTAAGCGTGTTTGTGTTGTAAGGAGTGAACCGTGTACCAAAATTTAGGTCTCTATGCTTAAAGACAAAAAAGTTATGGTGACTTAAAAAAATGAAGTTTTTCTCAAAACGTCAAAGTCGCGATTTAAAACGTCAATATTGGCACTGTTTAGGCAAAGAACGTGAAACAAATACGGACTGTGAAAAGAAAATATTGCAAGAAGAGTGCTGCGAACCCTTAAGTTTCAGCTTCAACCGTCATTGCCGTTAATTTTACTAAAATATTTACAGAAAATTCATTTCAAATAGACCCATTTTCTGACGCTTTGACTGTCGGTTTAGTTAAGTTAATGCTTTCGCTGTAGGTTTCGTTAACTTTATGGTTTAAAGTCTATAATTTTTAGCTAATTTTCATAGAACAAATACGTGAATGCATTTTTGCATTTTTTATCGAAATATAATGCGTGTTTGTAAGAAAAAATCTGGACTCAGTAAGTGCGTTTTGGTAGCGAATTCTCATTGACTCTTTCAAATTTCAATAACTCAATTTGCTATTAAAATAAGATTTGTTGGCTAGGAAACCAACATTTAAGTTTATTTCGGAAAATTCTTGTACATTTTCAAACAATAAGTAATTTTCACAAAATATAGTACATTGTTTCCACTACATAGGCTATACCAGTAGTCAGATTGATGCCTGCTCGCATTTTCAATTAAAAACATTTTGATAAAAATCCAGTTCCATAACGCACTTGCTGCGTCCAGACTTTTTTATTATGAGATACCAGCTTATAGGTTTCTATAATGGTTTGACATAGCGAAAATAAAATAGTGCTCAAAATTGAATCATAACTTCCACATAGCCGTGATAAAATACTCTCCTCCGAAAGGCATTCTCATTAACTATATTTAGGATCCATGACTTGACCACAAAGAAAATGTTCGTATTCGTGTACCCATAAACATCTAAAACGTTATATTACTCGAGATTTAACAAAAAAATATCAATTTTCACTAGATCACCCTCCCTTTATCCCCTAGCCCCTAGAGCGATCTTAACCTAAAACATGTCAAAGTGTTGCTTTGTCAGGTGCTAATGGGAGACCGAATTTGAAGATAGTGTCTCAATTCGTTCAAAAATTATCGCACCCACTAACAAACAGACGTAAAGGCCGACAGAGCAACCGACTGACTGCCAGATAAAAATTTTAGTTACAGAATCAAGTTTTGTATATGTTTTGGGACTTTTTACGCCGTTTTAACAACAAACATTTTTGGAATTTTTGCCAACGATATTTCACCGCCACACATTCAACCGATAATTCATTGTCAGCGCAGAATACCAGATAATTGATGAACTTGAAAATTTTCTAATAAACAAACCTCAAAACGTTATATTACTCGAGTTTAAACGAAAAAAATATCAATTTTCACCAAATCACCCCCCATTCATCCCCTACCCCCTGGAGCGATTTTACCCTAAAACAATCCGACCAGTTCGCTCGTCCGGTGCTAACTGTATACCAAATTTGAAGACAATATCTCAATTTGTTCTAAAGTTATCGTGGCTACAAACAGACAGACATACAGACCGACTAACAGACCGACAGACGGACGGTCAAAAACATTTTCGTTGCCAAATCATGTTTTCTATGTTTTTAGACTTTTTTTTTCAACAACACACCACGAGTGCTCACAGCCTAAATACTATCGTATCGTGGGAGTCGACAAGGAGGAAAGAGGCAACTTGTTAATTCTAGATTTAAAGGTTTGGAGGTTCGGAGGAGAAGGAAAAAACATGTGCCGACAAGGAATTCCACAAGTTGTAAGTCCTCGGGACAAACAAGATGTTCTATGTCTGGTGACTTGGACAGTAAAGGGTGCATTTGCACTGTCCCCCTAATAGATCTGTTGGGGGGAGCAGATGGATGAACTATGGAAGAAAGCTCCTCTGAGCAGTGCCCGTGCAGATATCTATAAAAGAGAGACAGAGACCACCAACGGCACGTCGGTGGGCAAGGGATGGCAGCCTTTGGGTGAGGGTAGGGTCACCGATGAGACGTATAGCTCTCTCCTGAATAGATCCCAGGATAGCGAGTGTAGAAGCGGCACCCCAGATGTGGGAGCAGTATTCAAGGTTTGGCCTTATTTGTGAAGTATATAAAGTATAGCGATTAGCTGGTGAAAAGTTTTGCGAGCCCGGAAGAGGAAACCTAATTTCTTAGCAGCCGCTTCTGCAATTGATGTGACATGTTGGTGCCAAATGAGATTTCGATCCACACAAATGCCAACAAGTGAAAAGGACTCATTACTTTGAATAACTTGGTTTTTCAGTGTGATGGGTCTAGAGCGGGTGTATCTCTTATGAGATAGAAAGCAAGACTGAGATTTGGTGGCGTTGAATTGTACAAGATTTCTAGTTCCCCAGTCTAATATTTTTTGGAGATCCACAGAGACAGAACCCTCCATGAGTCTGCGATCCTCATATAATTGGGCTACAGAGACAGGCTTTTTTTTGTTCCCTCAGGGCTCGTCCGCGGCCTTGCCGCCCCGATAGCACCGCAACCCTTGGTTGATTGTGCATAGAGAGACAGGCTTAGAATATTGTATATTTGAATGGAGGGTGCTGTCATCCGCGTAACTGTGGGATTGTGTAGAAGCGTTTTGTGAGCTTTTACCTTTTCAAGTCTGGCCTTGTCACAGGATTTTGAGAACCAGGGCTTCTGAGTGACGGAAGCGGTTTTCTGTGTACGTGAAATAAATAATTTCATGCCAGCTTGGATGATTTCGGTGACGTTTTGTGAGATATCAGAGGGGTCAGGATGAGAGAAGCAGACATACGCCCATGGAAGTGAGGAAAGTAGTCCCGCATTTTGTCGCAGTTCGCGGAGTTGTAGTGCCAAACGATACGTGGGCGTGATGACTGTGCGACCTCGTGTTGCATTGCGCATAGGACGTTTAAGGGAAAAAAATGAATTTCTTGTCGCCGATGCCATAGTTCCACACGTATTGACGATGTGGATGTAATAATGATACACTAAACAAAAATGCCTCAATAAGCAAAAATTATAAACTAAGCTAATGAAAATAACACAAAAATATCTATTTCAAATGAAGCGTTGTCGGCAAGGCACTTTACAATTAGGTAGTTCGTGAAGCGTAGCTCTCTCCCCCTCTCTCTACGCCTTATCCGGGACATCGGCATCAAATAGGCAAAACTCTGTTTGTTTGACGTGCGCTGATAATAATACTAGTTCACTATCGCGTTATGGGAAACTTCAAAGCACGTAAGCACAAGAAATCTCAGTTGAGGGGAAGTTAGCGGCATTCTGAAACGGCGGATTTCCCAACATTGCCTTGCTATGCCATTCAATTTCACAAGGTGGCTTAGCTGAAACTTATTACCTGGTTTCGTAGTTTTCAACTTAGTTTTGGTTAGTATTTGGTTAGAATGTATGACATGGTTTTAACAGCCCAACTTCCTTTGTTTTATGAAGTTCGCGGTGCTGCAGAAACATGGCTTTCTTACTATATAGCTAGCCCACTAATGCTGTGTAGGTGCATGTTGCCGAACTTACTAAGGGATTGTCGATATAACTATGTATTTTGTCACTTATTCTACTGAATTTTAAACCATATTTAAACCTAAAGAATCAAATCGGTTCTACACGCGTTCGCAAATACCACATCGTTGCATATAATGCATACATTACTAATGTGTACAGACTGGCAATTTAGAGTTTAAGTACAATAAACTAGCACAGCATTAGATCTGTAAAACTAGAGTGCATTCGTTTCTCTCTCTTTCTATTGTTCTCAGCCAACTACCTTGTTGTTAATTTCCAGGCTAACCGATGTTATCTCAGTTTTGATATCGAAAGATGCTCTTTTATTTTTGCTTAAAGTGGTACTTGTGTGTGTGTGTGTATGTTTTAAAAAAATACGTTTTTCACTTGAAATGGTAATACCTCAATAATTTTGTTATCGGAAACCAAATTTTAAAAGCTTTTTTCCTGTATGTGGAGCTTTTGGATTGTTGTCCCCTGTGGGTCCGAGGACTAACTAAAAGAATAGGCCCAAGGTAACTCCTGCCTGTCGCACGAGGCGACCAATCGGAGTCAAGCAGGTGGTAGTGGACTTTTCCTTTACGTAATAGTAAAGGATTTTTTCACGCCCGAGGAGGTACCACCCCTTACATCAAGGGGCCGGTAAAGTCCCAACGGACATTTCCAGTTCTGGTGTATATGTCGGTTTCCCTGATAAGCAAAAATGATGATGACTCCTCCAAGCACAAAGATTCCGGAGATAAAATACCCCTCAATTCGGATCTCCGGGAGAGGAGTCTACAGGGGGCGAATATATGTGGCCGAAATTATAACCTGAACTCCGTCCAACATTTCCTCCAGGCTAATAGGCCCCAACTCCTCTTCCTCGCCGAAACCCAAATCAGTGCCAAAACAGTCACTAATCATCTTAACTTCCAAGGGTATGAGCTCGTTACTTCCTTTAGATTTCATGGAGGCGTGTGCACATACGTCCGTAGCAATCTACCCTTCACCAGACTCCCCAATTTAGAGGCTGGAAGAAAAGACATACTTCGGATGAAACTCTCTCTCAGGGCTGCAACTAAATTCTGTTGCATTTCCCGGTCACCTTCTGACAACAACTTTGTCAAGCCCTTTGACTTCCTTTCTGAAAAAAACGACCGTCTGATTTCTGAATATCCTCCTCCGAGGTCACTATTATTGGTGACTTCAATGCCTAAAAGATTCCGGAGATAAAACATCCCTCAATTCGGATCTCCGGGAGAGGAGTGTACAGGGGGCGCCGGCATCAAGATTTAACATATCCTTATCGAATATATGTGGCCTAAATTATAACCTGAACTCCGTCCAACATTTCCTCCAGGCTAATAGGCCCCAACTCCTCTTCCTCACCCAAACCCAAACCAGTGCCAAAACAGACATTAATCACCTTAATTTCCAGGGGTGTGAGCTCCTTACTTCCTTTAGATTTCATGGAGGCGTGTGCGCATACGTCCGTAGCAATCTACCCTACACCAGACTCCCCAATCTAGAAGCTGGAAGAAAAGACCTCCTTTGGATGAAACTTTCTCTCTCAGGGCTGCAACTAAATTCTGTTGCATTTTCCGGTCACCTTCTGATTACAACTTTGTCAAGCTCTTCGACTACCTTTTTTGAAAAAAAACCGACCATCTGATTTCTGAATATCCTCCTCCGAGGTCACTATTATTGGCGACTAAAATGTCCATAATAAGAAATGGCTAGGATCATAAAAAACCGACCCACAAGGGAGAGCAGCGGAGGCGTTTACAGTCACTAATTCTTTAGCCAATATGGTTCAGCAACCTACCTACTTTCCTCGCGTCCCAACACACAGCTGAAATCCCTTGGAACTTCTTCTTACTACAACACCTGAATGCTATAAGATATCAGTCACCTCCCCCCTCGGTCGCTCAGACCATGGCATGGTCCCTGCTCCCAGCGCAGGGCAACCCGAAGTTGCACACTCATCACACCCACGTATCGTTTGGCACTACGACGAAATGCGGAATTGCTTTTCCTCATTGGGCGTCTGTCTGCTTCTCCCATCCTGACCCCTCTGATATCTCACAAAACGTCACCGAAACTATCCAAGCTGGCATGGAATTATTTATTCCACATACACAGAAAACCCATTCAGCCAATCAAAAGCCTTGGTTCTCTAAATCCTGTGATAAGGCCAGACTTGTAAAGGTCAAAACTCACAAAGCGCTTCTAAGCAATCCCAGTCAAGAAAACCGTCAAGCCTTTAAGGACGCGAGAAACCGCTATGCTCTATTGTCAGGAAAGCTTCTGACCTTGGCGCGATCATAGCAATTATTCTCAAAAAATGCGAGCCAGAACTTGCTCCTGTCCTGACTCGTCTGTTTCAGACCTTACAATACAAGCATATTCCCTAGTAACTGGAAAACTGCTCGAGGACAACCCGTCCCCAAAAAAGGATCCAAAGCGCTTCCTAGCACCCACAGGCCTATTTCTCTCTTTTCAATCATCTCTAAAGTGATAGAAATGTATATAAACACCGAATTACAAGAATTTCTTGAAAAACACAGTCTAATCCACGACGTGAAGTACGGATTCCGTCAGCGCAGATCAACTGCCGACCTTTCCTTTGTCACCCATTCTTGGAACAAGTCTATGGAACTACACGGTGAATTCCAGAATCTTGCTCCAGACATATCCAAAGCTTTCGACCAGGTCTGGCACGCAGCGCTGCTTAGTAAACTTCCGGCTTATGGCCTACCACCAAAACTCTGTACCTGGAATAAGCAAAATACACAAGAAAATATTTGTAACACTTCAGGTAAAATAGCAGTTTCTCTACTAAATTGCCATTTATTAATACGTCATTTCTAAATTCTTTTTCTATCGTTATTTACTAGTTTACGTAGAGCCTCGGTGGTTTAGTGCTAAGAACGTGTGCCTCTGAATCGAAGGGTACTGGGTTCAATCACAGGGTCTTCCTTTCACTTTTTCACTACATACTGTAACATTGACATCAACTGAGGTTGTGGCATTGGATTTGAACAAGTTGAATGTCTGCACGTTCCACCATTCGGAAGGGGCGTAAAACCGTTGGTTCGATGTCCATGCGAGGTTGGGCACGTAAAAGACCCCTACTGTCCATACAGAAAGGTATGGGTTCTGCAAAATTTTCAAGATAGCGGGGTGAAACTGCTCCCTGTTGTCGGTGATTGGCCATAGTTGCGGAAATACACCGACGTTAAGGAATCCAAAAGAACACACACACACTACTCTACGTACTTCAGCTGATGTAACCTCCCGACAGGCTTGGGTTCTTCTGTCACAAAATTCTTGCACATTTTTTGCCCGGTTTTGTTCACTTTTGCGTTAATATTTACCCATAAGGTCGAACGATGTTAGGTCGAGAGACCTAGGGTGATAGGAAACAAAAGGACTATTTCGGCATTTCCACCTTAGTTTGATTTAGCCATTGTCTGACCACCACTGCATTATGAATAGGTGCTCCGTCTAGCTGCAAATGCATATACTGTCGTACCTAAATTGGAAGCTTATGTAATGCAGTCCAAAAGTCATTGTTTAAAAACTCCATTCAACAAAAAATTAAAGTACAATTCAAAAAGAAGGGTCCCATTATTCAATCACCAAATATTTCCCACCATACGTTAATTTTCTGAGAATACTGCTTCATGAGATTAATAAGCCAGTATGCACACCAGTCCGCTTGACCGGCTCCATTGGTGTGAAAAGGGTCCCAGTATTTATCCTGTAGTATGTGGCGTATATACAATAAACATATTTAAGGTCTATGTATAAGCCTACATAGGGCTTTAATTTTAATACTTATTCTTAGTAAACAGCAATTTCATGGGGAGATACCAGAAATACGTTAAAAATAATGAGCTTGTTAGGTAATCGTTCACATCGCAGGTTTTTCCATTGAGAAGGGCAAGGTCAACTCCATCTCTATATATTTTAAAGATTGAGAGTGACTAAATGAGCCTGTTCTCAAAGTCAAAATAATATTCTTTTTTCTATTAACAGTATACTCTCGATTATCCGGTATAATGGGAGCGGGGGATAATAGGAACATAATTAAATGTATATATATATATATATATATATATATATATATATATATATATATATATATATATATATATATATATATATATATATATATATATATATATATATATATGCATATATGAGCACACACACACAACAAAATAAAAGAGGTTGACATGTTTTAGCGACATGCTGTATGTATACCGAATTTTACAGAAAATAGACCGTGAACACACAAACTCGCCTCGCGATCAAAAATCCACTGGTAAACTAAGTAATTTCTGTAGCCTTCATAAATTGAAAAGAAAGTGCATACATAATGTTTAGCAGCTGTGTCTTTCTCAAAAAAAGTTTATTTTTTTCCTTTCTGCCCTGCAGCCCATGCAATCGCGAGTGGTATCAAGTCTAAACAGATAGGAGCAATTAAAATTTATGAACCTAATATAAACATTCCCGGGTATAAATCTTTTTTGGCGTTCCTATTGTTAACAGTGACACGTTCGGAGATAAATAGAAATTCATCACAACAGAATAAGCAATGTGTGGCATTTTCTTTTGCATAAACATACTAATACACTACCTACAGGTTCATAAAACTTTTTTCATAAAATTACCTCTACGATCATGCACTTCAATTTGTCTATTGAGTTCCTGGACAATCTTTTTGCAGTGAAGCTTTAAATTTTTTTGTAATATCCAAAAACTAAAACGAAGGCGCCATCCTGAAAAAGCGGTGCTCCGTTATAAATAACTTTTAATTAAGTTAGCTAACGTGAATTTCAGATAAAATGTCGCTACTACCTGGCATTTTAGTTAGTTCTTTGAGTTGCTCGACAACCTGTGTAAACTGTGTCTTTATATCGCTACTATAAATACTGACTTTCCAAAAACACCCAGTAAGAGTCGACCAATTTAAATGAAATTTCCGATACTACTCTGCTCTGTCTCTGCTAAAAAATGATAACAATATGGAAAAAAAAATGCTAACAGGTGTACACTTTTTTAAATTTTGTTTCATCAAATAATCATCTCTTTAAATTTGCGTGTACTTCACTTTGAAGCAATATTTTGTAGCGATTTTTGCTATGTTTATTAAGCCATGAAATCAGTATATCTAGGCGCTTCTTACGGAACAACAATCATTTAAATAAATTCGAAAACAAACGCATTGTTGGTATGCGAGAAGCCGGTTTTTCAATCAGACAAATTTCCAACCGCATAGGACGCAGTGTGTTAACAGTGTTACTGTGTTGGCCCAGATGGTCTCTGAAGAAGAAATCCATAACAGTCGACATGGATCCGGACGACCTCGAGCAACTTTAGCACGGGAAGTTCTTCATTTGAGGGTTGCGAATTCAGAAGACAGAGTTTCCACAAAACGGTCGATTGGAAATTCTTGGTTGGCAGTTTTAGAACACAGAGTCTCTCTGGCAACGATATATCGCAAAAGACACGCTTTTGGGTTTCGTTTGTATACATCATTTTTATGTCTGATACTGACACCACGACATCGTGCTCAGTTTGGAGTGGTGCAACGGAAGATCAAATCGGGATGGTGAATGGAATCTTGTTGTGTTCTCTGAAGACTTCAGATCCTGCTTTTGGATTCACCGGGGTCGCAGAAGAGTAAGACCATTACGTGGAGAATGCAGAAATTTTATATTTGCTGTAGAGCGACATACGGCCCTTCCACGGGGAGTGGTGGTATAGGGTGAAATGATATACGATAGCAGGTCACCTCTAGGTTTTATTGAGAGAAATCTGAATGCAAATAATTAAAGTACTGCAGTCTGTTGTACCAACGGTGGTTAGTTCAACCCATTTTCAAATAAGACAATGCACGTTTTCATACCGGAATGGTTACTACAAGGTTCTTACAAGAAAATTTTGTCCCTGCTTCCACAACCTTTTAGCTTGTGACTTGTGACCAATCGAACATGTGTGGGATATGATCATATCATATGGTATGGCAATCGACTGGGTAATTTACCCCAACTACCAAACAACCTAGTTAACCTTCGTCACTGAATTCACCAAGCCTGGGATGGCATTCCTCAGGATACTAGAAATTGTTTAATTTCAAGCATTCCTCGAAGAGTTATCGGATGCCTAAGAAACCGTGGCAGATCCACTCATTATTAAAGAACTTTATTAATTTTTATTATGTTAATTTGAAAAAGTAATATTTTTTTCAGTTGCAGAAACACACACTATAAATTTTATCAACTCTTGCTGGGTGTTTGGATTTTTCGAAAGTCATTTTATGTGGGTTAATAAAAACGAAGTACTTAATAGCCATTTTTATCATTAAAATACATTTTGTATTAAAAGGTGTTAAAATAATTCATTTTCAGCCCTTAAAGTTAATAACCTACGAAGTAAATAACATCCCTTTTATTCAATTTCGCGTTATTATATAAGGCTATTTAGATAAGGGAAAACACACTTATTCACATATTTCATTAAATAACAGTATTTATGTGTGAGAAGTCGCAGAGGTGAAATCCAATATTAGCTTTGAATGTATGTATATCGCATCCATCCCCTGAGACCTTCTGTAAGCAGAATGATGCTTTCTGGTCTTGTTATCTAACACGACCTTGCCAGCTTCTATAAATACCGAAATATTCGTCTCTTTAGAAGTTCCTTTCAATCCACATGTAAGTCTATGTCTGTCTCTGTGCTCAAGCCAGCGAACTGACGAAGCTTCTTGCGCGTCGTTTGTTATTCAAGCAGCGTCGCGATGCCCTTTTTAGGTAAGGCACTGATTTGTCAATTCGAAGCACTAAAAGGCGTCCCTCGCTCAGATTTTGCTACTTCTTTTTCATCGTTTACACCGTATTATTTGCCGTGCAGGTACTTTATCCATTTAGATAAATCTGCTCTTTCTTTGAGCACCTTCCAGGGTTATAGAAGACAATCTTGAAATTATGTTTCCATTAGAATAGAAAATGTTAAAGCTGGTCACGGGAAGCCACTAATTAAATAATACATGTTTATTAGTTCCAGCTTTACTGGGTTTTATTACAGTTTTGTTAATTTCATATGTATTAGCGTTCTTTTCTATATAGGGCTTCGAGACTTTTTCTAAAGTTTCTCAAGTGCCTGTTTTCTTCTCTGCAACCGGTGTCACTTTTTCCGACAGTCAAACGAAAATTTTCTCTCTGAAGCTACAGAAAATGTACACTTGTAAAGTTCCTTTTCTCTAGGAGATACAAAAAAATGTTATTGAGAAAAGATGATCGGAAAGAAAAACTGAGTAAGAATACCAAATATTAAAATCCTAAGACTACTTTGATATTTTGAAATCCTGAAAACAAACAGTATGCTATGGAAGAAAAACTAATAAAATAATGGTTTGAGGGTTGTCAAAAATAGTTAATTGTAATTCTTGTAGTTAGCTGTGCTCTAAAACTGAGCCGAACGTAACTAGAAAATATAGAAAAAAGTCTGGACGCAACAGTGCATTATGGTAGCGAATTTTCATTAAAATGTTTTAAATAGCAAATATGTGTTTTTTTTAAGAAAGCAGGCACCAAATTTAGTTGCGAGTATAACCTATATAGTAGCAACAATGTGCCATGTTTCATCAAATAATTTTATTGTTTAAAAACGTACAAAAATGTCCGAAGTAAACTTAAAGTATTCCCGAAAAAACTGGTTTCTTGGTCAACCTTATAGGTTGATAGCATATTGAGCTATTTAAATTTGAAGCATTTAATGAAAATTCGCTACCATCACGCACTTGCTACGTCCTGAATTTCTTTTCTTACAAAACTTGCATTATATTTCGATGTAAAATGCAAAAATGCAATAACATAAGGCGTGTTCAACTAAAAAAAAAATTGTATCATCAACGACTATGGGCCAGCCTGTGATTGCAGAAATGATTTTTTAAGATGTAGCTCAAGACACCCTATAATTAATGTATACAATTTATTTTTTTATCTTGTATAATACCGGATATATTGAACTTTTTTAATTTTTAACGAAAATTCGACAAAAATTATATAGCTACCATTACACGATGAATTCTATTGACTACTTCCAAAGCATCAGAGAAAGGGTCTATTTGAAATGAATTTTCTGGAACTATTTTAGTAAAATGCAGGACAATGACGGTTGAAGCTACGAGTTCAGAGTTTGTAAAACATTCATCTTGAGACATTTTCTTTTCATACCCTGTATTAGTTTCTGGTTCTTTTCCTAAATGTTGCCAATTTTGACGCTTTAAATCGCGACTTTGACGTTTTGAAGAAAACTCCCATTTATTTTTCTTTAAATCCCTAGAACTTTTTTTTCTGTTAACCTAGAAAGCTAAATGTTGGTACGCAATTTACCTATAATGGGATAAATCTTTACACCAAATTTAGTTGCCCTTACCTTGTTATTTCCGGAGATATAATTTTTTTTTCGAAAGGATACAAAAAAAAATCCGGGAAAACCTGAGCCCATTTTCCTGGCTAATGAACTTATCCAAGCCACTTGCAAAATGAAGGTATTCACCAAATATAATCAAAAACCGGCCATTATTTTTTGGGTTATCGGTGTGATATATATATATATATATATATATATATATATATATATATATATATATATATATATATATATATATATATATATATATATAAGATATAAAAATTGAAACTGACGGATATGTGTTCTAGGGGGGCCTAATTAGCGCTCATTTGAAGAAGTTTTTTCAAAATTCAAAAGTCGGGATCTTCTCATTAGCGAATTTTTCTCCGAAAATTCACACAAATGAACATTATGCAAAATACAAAGCAGGCTTGGAATTTAAAAATTTTGCATCCCTACTCAGTTTTTCTTTCAGATCCTCTTTTCTTAATATCATTTCATATCTCCTATAGAAAATGAGCACAGATTGAGACTAAAATATTAGAAAATGAGCGGATGGCCAGAGTATCCGCAGCCAAGACATGACCTCAAACACACCCCTAGAGAAAAGGCAGTTTACTAGTGTAAAAATTTACGTTTTTGTAAATTTCCAAGAAATACTTAATTTTTGGAATATAAAATTATGACGCAAATTATTTTCCATTTAAGTAGGGCTTATTCCCAAAAAATTAAGTTTCAACTCAAAAAATTATAGTCTTTTATATCTCTTCATGCGTCGATCCGGGGACATTTTGTACATGAAAAGTAGCTAATAAAATAAATTTAAAACCGGTTCATAATTTTTTTGGCTATCGGTTGGATACATAAATATGTTAGATTGATTTTGATGAAATTTGGTGGGTATCGTTGTTTTCTCAGTGGTTTGGCAAAGTCAGCGAGGAAAATCAGACCAGTTCTTCCAGAAAAATAATCTGTTTCTTCCGAAACATTTTTCCATCTCCGTGAATAACAATGCTATGGCAACCAATCAGAATCTACAGGTTGATATTACAAAAGGTAAACAACACATAAAAATCTAGATCGCTGCGTTAAAAGGTAAAAATTTATAAGCATTTAAAAAAATTTGGTTCCACTGGTGCTCAGAGAAACAACTAGCCAGTGGAATAATAGTTATTTTTCTCACTAGATTTTTTCCCAAAGCTTTCTCTGCTGTACTGTGTATACACGGAAGCTGCTGTTCAATCCTAGAACGGCAACAGCAGCAGAGATGGCGCATTGCGCTATTCTACATTGCATATTGTGGCAATGACTGCCTTAAGGCCGACTTTTTGAAGCCTAGGTATGGCATATTGAAGTGTCCTAAGACGGACAAAACCGGTCTGCGTCTCCTGATTTACTTCGTACCACAAGTCCCACCAGGACTGTTGTGATGGTGGGTAGCGGGTAATGTAATTCCTGTCGTGGAATTAGCCAGGGTAGTTCTTGTCTTCGCTCGCTAGCTTTCTTTCCACAGCTTCCCTCTTGTTGTACTGTGTGTACGTGAAAGCTTCTGTATATATATATATATATATATATATATATATATATATATATATATATATATATATATATATATATATATATATATATATATATATATATATATATATATAAGAAATGCACTAATTAGTCAATTTTTCGTTAAAAAAACTAAAAAACAAAACCAAACGTCTTCAAATTGTTAACCACCAGCTTGTACAAAAGCACAAATTATGCTCAAAACGAGCTCTGACATTCTGGAGCATTTGTGGAGTTATTAAACGGCATTTTTCAACAATGCGTCGTCGCAATTCTTTAGAGACTCCGGTTCTGTTGCGTAAATTCTACTCTTTAAATGGACCCATAGAAAAAAGTCTAAAGGAGTTAAATCCGGTGATCTGGGGGGCCACTCAATAGCACCTCTGCGCCCAATCCATTTCTATGAAAACCCTCTAACTCACTAACACGTTGTGAAAAATGCGGAGGAGCTCCATCTTGTTGAAACACTAATTGATTTTCTTGATAGCGATCATCATTTTCAACAATGTCAATTAGTAGAGGGTAAACGATATCTTCTAGTAACTCCAAATACGTTTCACCACTCAAATTGCCATCAAGAAAAATTGGTCCGATTAAACAGTCTCCAAAAATGCCAGTCCAGGCATTAAATTTCTGTGGAGTTTGATTGTGGACTTCGTGAAAATTTCTTGGATTATTATCTGCCCAATAACGACAATTATGACGATTGATTGTAGAGTTTAATAAAAACGTACACTCATCCGAAACACAGATATTGAACAGAAAGTCCCGTTATCAGCTATTTGTGCGGTCATAACTTCACAAAACTCTAGCCGCCGATCAAAATCATCTTCATTCAGTTGTTGTACAAGACGAATTTTATACGGGTGAAATTTATGATGCTTCAATATTCGCTGAATAGTTCTTCTTTTGATGTTTGAAACAGTGGCCAAATTTTTCGTGCTCAAAGTTGGGTCTGCAGCAATTTGTCCTACAACTTCAATATCAGTAGTCTCATTTCTAACCGGAAATTCATGTTCAGGATCCCGTTTTTTGTTGGCTACTAAACCACTTTGTCGAAACTTTGCAACTAACTCCAACATGTATTTTCTGTTAACATATCTGTTCGGATGTCGTTCATTAAACAAATTTGCGGTATGGTTGGCACAGTCATCGTTTTTGAAGAATACACCATTGTGAAATTAATTTTCGGTAGTACTATCAAGTATAAAACCGACCGATAAACTGAAATAATAAACCGCATTTCTCTCATTCCGATTAGAAATGTTCTGATAGTCTATTTTTGGTTTACAAACCAACAAAACATTCACTATCAGCATATTTCTTATCGGAATGAGTGAAATACGTTTTTTCATCTTTAACTGTGAATCATTTTTAAACGAGTTGATAAAACTTCCAAAAAAATGTGTGTGCTGAATTCAGAAAAGAAAGAGCTTTCAAATGATGTAAAACTCGACCCATGTTTCCTATTTAAAATATAAGGGTTGTTTTCACCACCTTTAAGGGGTTGGTGTGACAAAGTTTAGTTTTATGTCAAAACATGTCCCCCTCAATATTAAAATTGACGTATGTCTCTGGACGCAAATCGGTGTTTTATTTTCATATATATATATATATATATATATATATATATATATATATATATATATATATATATATATATATATATATATATATATATATATATATATATATATACATAAAGATATACAGGGTGATTCATCTAACTGATTCATTAGAGTTTGATAGGGAAATGGACGAGACATTAATCTGATACTTCGGTTGCAGCTAGCAAGTTATCGCCATTTAAAGTGACAAAAAATGAACAGAAATACCAGACACCCCTCTATGACATTTTAAAATACTATCAATCTCTCCTGATAGGACATTCCTTTTTAACGTATTTACCAAGAATACACTTTTCAACGCTACAATGATTGGTCATAATGATATTTTAGTTAGTCACTCCGTCTGTCAAAATTTTTTGAAAAAATTAAATATCTCAAAAACAACTGAACATAGGAAAACGATTAAAAATGGAGTGGTTTCAGAATTTTTCGTAGAATTTAAATTGCATGTTTTATTTGAAAACAAAAATGTCACTTCCGTTCAACTGGAAGTTACAGCGCATTGAAAATAATATAGAAACATAGATCGCATCGTATTATACCTGCAACCAAAATATTAGATTGTTGTCTCTTGTATGTACCAATAAACCTCTAATGAATCTGTTAGGTGAATCCACCAATATATATACATATATATATATATATATATATATATATATATATATATATATATATATATATATATATATATATATATATATATAAGTGCAGTAATATTTTGATATCTCTCTTAATAGCTGATGAGTATTCTTATGTGCTTCCAGTCGTATACGTTTTTTTGCTTTGTTTGTAACAGCTGTGGCAAGCTAAAAAGGTAATCAACACCCGCGAGTCAATTATATTTCGCTCCCATGAAGTTTTTGTTAAAAAATTTGGTGGGTTGCGTTCTTTGGCAGCAGGTTTAAAACTTAATAACAAATAACAAGAAGATAATGAAATAACCTAATTATGAAACTGGACTCTATATAAGAGGTTTTTAGTTATTTTTAAATAGATATCATAACAGAAGGTTCAACTGACCCTTAATACAAATAGTTGTTTTAATGCTCATTAGCTAAAAGATACGCAAAAAACAAACGGGCCCCTCATATACGTACCGTTCATTAGAGCTGGTTATTGTAATTGCCGGCTTACCATGAAACCAGAATTGCCTGTATTTTATAACGATATTGCCAGTTGGTTTTTTAATTTTAAATTATGGTGGCCTAATTAGCTTTAGTAATAAAGTCACAATGGTCTGACATTTCCATTACATTCTGATATTCTTTATTTTAAATACTACAATTTAACGTAATTATTTGAAAAAGATCAGTTAATGGCTCTTATATCTTAATTAAATTACGATAAAAAATTAGGAAAGCATTTTATTTGGGCAAATTACAAGTTATATCTTTAGATCAACAAATATCTGTCGGTTAACTTTTAAAGAAAGTAATAGCCTCTAGCAAGATCATCATCGCAAGAGCAGCATTGGTGGTCTCATAGTAAGAAAATATGACTTTGAGCTCCCTGCCCCTGAGTTCGATTCCGAGTAAAAGCGTTACTATACATTAACATCCACCGAGGAATTGTATTTAGTCTAAACGTTTCTCCCTTGCGACTTGAGGCAAGGCCGTACATCGTGTATACTTTGCGATACTTTCCAGGAGTGTGAGGTAGGACTTTTTTCTGGCGTTGGTTATTGGCCATAGTCGCGGAAATAGATTAACTCTAAGGACAAAAAATACAATACAATCATCACTGGATCCAAAATAGTTCCGCGGTACACATTTATTTAATAAAGAATTTTTTTAAATCATTTGAAATATATACATACATAAATATATATATATATATATATATATATATATATATATATATATATATATATATATATATATATATATATATATATATATATATATATATGCATATATGCCGGGTGGCCCTTTGAAAACGAAACAGGTGCATTTTAGAGCACTAACTGGAATTTTGTTGAAACAATAGAAAGCGGAACAAAAAAAATTGTGTTTAATGCATTCCGGGTGATTGTATGCATGCAGAAGTGGAAGAAGAATTACCAGGACGAAGAGGGTTTCTGCCCCTCACACAAAAACACGGGAGTTCTCCTTCTCCTTGTCCATGCATAAAGCTACCTTCAAAGCATAAAGCATAAGAAAAATTTCTTGAGAGCAACCCCCCAGAAGGTTACTGGACCTGGGCGAATATGGGTGTTGTTCGGGGCAGGCAGAGTTTAAAGGAAGTATTGCTGCAAAATGTGAAAAACGCATCATTTCAAAGTCCGACTAAATGTTTTTTTAGCATTTTCCTCTCAGACTTTCTCCCCGCCCAGCAACCCTATTAATTCTTGGTCCCTTAAGTTACTTAGGGGTTGTTTGCACCAAATTTGCCTTGTGGCTTGTACACGAAGGAGGGTTCTCAGCATGTTTCTGAAAAAAAATCTAAAAACCCTCTTTGCAGTAAACTGTAAATTTACCGAAATTACATTCTACATTGTCGCCTATAATGTCTTTTTCAGATAATATTGAATATAGCACTAAAGTAAATAAATTCGCTTGCTGCTTCACTCATTTTTTTTATTTTTATATTACATATATAAGCACAAAATAAGAAAGTATAATAAAGGGGGAGCCTTAATTGAAATTGGGGTTATACAAACTTAAATCTAGAGAAGACATTTAGATCGTGTCTGTGTGCACACAAAAATTAGTAAAATTAATTAAGAAGTTAAATAAAAAACAACAGTTTTATGATATTATTTTAAATAAACCAATAGGCATACGTTTCGCGGCTATTTCGCAATTCGCGACTGTATTAATCTAGGTTTTGTACAAGACTGAAATCCGCTCGACGCCGAAAGCAACCACCTTTTAAATTAAGCTCGATACGGTTGAACGCTAAACAAACGTAGGTATGTCTAATTTCAAGCGGGACTGTACCTGTTTGAAACGTGCAATATGAGAAATGCAGAAAGTGCTATTTACTAAACTCACTAAAAAAATTAACCTGCGAAATCATCGATAATAAAAATGATGGATCTAGTAACTTATCTATCAGTATCGTTCTCATTTTTTGAGCAGGTCTTGATACTTGCAGAGAACATTGTGGCATGCTAAAATCTGGCACTTTTGACAGCAATAATTGTCCCGGTATTATAAAAGAAATGGACCAGGTCTGACATCTGCAAGATTGCTAGTTGATTTTACAAATGTCTTCATCTATAACATCTTGTGCGAACTAGCGTAGTTGTGACAACATACTACCTGGTTCCGCACCGAGATGGCGTCCCTGTCTACGTTCTGGCAATAATAGTTGTAACTTCATTGTTTAGATTTTTATCGACCATTTATTTAAATATCATAGCAGTACAGGTAACATCATCTGTCATTGTCCAACATTGTAGATATTGCATTACAGAATTTCGAGTGATGTTGAGGATTATTTTAATTTTAATTTCGAATAACATTATTTTTCTTTGATCCAAAGACTTGAAAATTGGTACAGAACCATGTTTGTCTATGCTCTTTAAATCTCAAAATTTTTGTTTCAATCGCTTAAAAATTTTTAGAGAGATATTGCGTTTTAAAAAATATTTTTTAAGTTTTTGTTATGATAAATGGGCGTTAAGATCTGATGAACCAACTCACCAAAGTTATTAACAAAATAAGGGTAATTCCCAATTATGGTTCAAATCAGTGAAGTATTTTTTGAGTTATCGGTTGGATACATACATACATACACACACACACACACACACATATATATATATATATATATATATATATATATATATATATATATATATATATATATATATATATATATATATATATATATATATATATATATATATATGTATATATATATATATATATATATATATATATATATATATATATACAGTGTGGAACAGCCAAATGGAATAAATTCGATAACGGATAAATGAGGACGTGTTGGGAAAAACGCTTGGACACGTCGATTTGTATTTTTAACTGCGCATCTTTTTCAAGAAAAAAAAATTATTTAGGGTGCGTCATGTGACAGTGGCCAATACCAACTTTCTTATTTTAAATACAAGCCCCTGTATATTATTAATTTTTTGGATTCTTCAGAAAATTCTAGACATAATTCATGTACAATGTCCTATACCTATCTTCAACTGTTTCGGAAATATTAAGTATTTTCAGATTTATTACAAAAATTAACATTAAAAATAGAAAATTATTTTATTTCACAAATTCTAATAAGAAATACTGATTATTTCTTAATAATTTAAAAAAACAAAAAAAAATTAATGTCAATGTAGTAAATGTTCAAAATGCTCGCCACGAACATCTTGGCAACATGCTAATCTGGTATAGAAATGTCTTCTAACATTACTCAACATCTCAGGCGTGACTGATCTAATCGCAAGCGTGATTCGTCTTTTTAAGTCATCTAAGTTGAGGGGCTTAGTTTTGTATACAATACTTTTGACATATCCCCACAAAAAGTAGTCTAATAGCGACAGATCAGGAGATCGTGCTGGCCATTCTATCGATCCGCGCCTCCCTATCCACCGATTTGGAAAAATTTGGTTCAGGTACTGCCGGACATTGATTTGGTAATGGGGCGGTGCTCCATCTTGCTGAAACCATATTTTATTGGCAGGAACTTGTGGGTTTGCTGGATCTGGATATAAGTTTGTCAAAGTTGGCACGACATTATTTTGGAGCAGTTCTAAATATTTATCCCCATTCAAGTTGCCATCAATGAAAAAGGGACCTACGATATGATTTCCAACAATTCCTGCCCAAACATTAACTTTTTCAGGATATTGCGTATGTTCCTCTCTCATCCAATGAGGATTCTCATTAGACCAATAGCGGCAATTTTGACGATTAACATGACCGTGAAGTGTAAATGTGCTCTCATCAGAAAACAAAACATCTTCTAATTGGATCACATTGTTATCTAACATTGCCATCATTTGTTCACAAAAATACGTTCTCCTATCGAAATCGTCCTCCATGAGCTCCTGAGTTGGTATCATTTTATAGGGATGCATTTTACTTTCCTTTAATGTTCGAAAAATTGCTGTGTGGCTAACGTTGAATAGTTGGGCTGCTTGTCGACCAGAAGTATGTGGGTTTTCTTGAAACTCAAGCGTAATATCCAATTTCGTATCATCACTTACTGCATTGGCAGCTACTTTTTTTATCTGTCTCACATGACCAAGCTCGCGAAACTGCTTTTCTATTTTGCTAATTGTTCCTTGGGATACAGGCGGCAAATTTGGAAATTTTTCGTGAAATAAGCGAGACACTTCCATCTGTGTCCGTGTGTTATCTCCATAACCAATCATTTGTAGAATGGTTATTTTGTGCATTTCTGTTAAATGAACCATTTTTCTGATATTATTACGTACAGTTAACGAAATTCAAACGACAATAGCACTGACACTAATCACTACTGTCATGCAGGCAGACAACAAGTTGCTAAGGCTACGAGTTTTATACGAACAGAAAGAAAACTGTTTTTGTTTTTGTTTCATTTCATATCAGTAAAAAGAAACGCAGGAATGGTTTTTGTTTACTTTCTCATTATCAAGATCTGAATGGGAAATAAGTATTGAACGCAATGTAGCGAATTTGTGAAATAAAATAATTTTCTATTTTTAATGTTAATTTTTGTAATAAATCTGAAAATACTTAATATTTCCGAAACAGTTGAAGATAGGTATAGAACATTGTACATGAATTATGTCTAGAATTTTCTGAAGAATCCAAAAAATTAATAATATACAGGGGCTTGTATTTAAAATAAGAAAGTTGGTATTGGCCACTGTCACATGACGCACCCTATATAATTTTTTTTTTCTTGAAAAAGATGCGCAGTTAAAAATACAAATCGACGTGTCCAAGCGTTTTTCCCAACACGCCCTCATTTATCCGTTATCGAATTTATTCCATTTGGCTGTTCCACACTGTATATATATATATATATATATATATATATATATATATATATATATATATATATATATATGTATTCATTAAAAAGATACAAGGTGTTGAAGTTGAATTTCAAAAAATAAGATTTCCCAATTTTTTAAAAAGTAGCACATATATTTTGCTCTAACTTCGCATGTGTAGGCTGCTATGTAAGGCGCGTAATCTACCATAACAATTGAATCGGCTAATCCAGCAGTGGCGCGCGTACCCACATGTCATCGGTTATCCCTCAAGAAAAAAACGGGTAAGCCAATGATATTTTTTATAATTTTTTTAATCTTACTTTCATTTGTGAACAAAATGACTCTCTGGGTAATTTTCTGTACGATGCTTATCTTACGAGTAAGCAATGAATCAGGAAAGTGTTTTAGAGCACAGTTCATGATTTTTAACCAGTCGTTGTTTGGTAGAAAATCGCAATGATACACTTCTATGCCTCAATTGGCCTGAATACACGCACGACACCTTTTTGATATGGAAAATTTAATGTCTTGATAATTTTTTTGTTCGACAATTATCTTTGTAGTATTTTAGTAAGTAGTAGTCTAGTTTGCCAAAGTTGTCATAAAGTGTCACTTGACGTTAAGGTTAACAAGTTATTATTTTGAATAGGTGTAAGTGGTAAACTTTATAAAATTGCAAAATTTTCTACTCTTTTACTTCTTATAATGGAGCACACCTCAGAAGAGTATGCAGATATAATTTTTATCTACGGATATGCTGATGGAAATGACCTAGCTACTTGTCAGGAATATCAACGTAGGTTTGCCACTCGCCGTCAACCTACACCAAGGGTTTTTTCTCGATCGTTTTCAAGACTTCAGCAGTGTGGTATTGGACAACGTCCTGACGCTGGAGCTAATGGTAAAAGACAACATCTAATTGAAGACGAAGAGAGAGTGGTCGATGCAGTGATGAATCAACCTTCTACAAGTACTCGGAGGATTGCCACGCAGTTACAATATTTTCAAAACTTTATTTAGAGAACTTTACATCGAGAAGCCTTACATCCATATCATCGACAGAATGTTCATTGCCTTCTACCTGGAGATAATGTGCATCGACGAGTCTTTTGTGAATGGACGTTGGAAATGATTAATCAAAATATCTTATTCCCTAATCTAATCTTTGGACCGACGAATCAACATTTACAAGAAATGGTATTTATAATTCTCATAATGAGCATGTCTGGTCATAGGAAAATCCACGTGCAACAAAGACTCGCACATTTCAACATAGATTTTCCATTAATTAATGGTGTGGTATTTTTAACGACTCACTATTCATGGAAGTCCTGCTACAACGTTTAAATGGATCTTCGTACTTAGCGCTCCTAAAAAACCGTGTAAAAAACATTCAAGATGACATTCCACTAGCAACAAGATGTATAATGTGGTACCAGCATGACGGTGGACCAGCGCATCATAATCGAAACGTTGTTACATGGCTATATGAACATTATAATGAAAGATATATTGGCAGAACTGGACCAATACATTGGCCTGCAAGGTCACCGGACTTAAACCCACTTGACTTCTATCTTTGGGGTGATTTTAAGCGACTGGTCTACAGTGAACAAATAAATACACCATATCAGCTACAACAACTGATAAATAATGCTTTTCGTCATATTCAAGCAGCAATGAATCCTCAAGACATTAAATTTTCCATATTAAAAAGATGTCGTGTGTGTATTCAGGCCAATGGAGGCATTTTTGAACATTTATTGCAATAAATAAATTACTATAAGCCTGATAAAAGTGCATCATTGCGATTTTCCACCAAACAACGACTTGTTAAAAATCATGAACTGTGCTCTAAAACACTTACCTGATTCATTGCTTACTCGTTAAATAAGCGTCGTACAGAAAATTGTTCACGAATGAAAGTAAGATTCAAAAAATAAAAAATAAAAAAAATATCATTGGCTTATCCGTTTTGTTCTTGAGGGATAACCAATGAGATGTGGGTACGCGCGCCACTGCTGGATTAGCCGATTCAACTGTTATGGTAGAATACGCGCCTTACATAAAAGCCTACACATGTGACGTTTCAGCAAAATATATGTGCTACTTTTTAAAAAATTTGGAAATTTTATTTTTTGAAATTCAACTTCAACACCCTGTATCTTTTTAACGAAGCATTATAGAATATTTTTTTATAGGACATACCCTCTCTAAAATTGTTCAAAGAACATGGGGTTTCATTTTTGGTCACCACTTATGAATCACCCTATATATATATATATATATATATATATATATATATATATATATATATATATATATATATATATATATATATATATATATATATATATATATATATATATATATATATATATATATATATATATATATATATAAACATTGTAGCTAACCTTGGATATGGGTTCCAGGGGGCCCTACTAATTCGCGCACATTTGAAGAAATTTTCCGAAAGTCTCACCATCGATACCTCTCTATTAGTGAATGTTATTAATGAAAATTCACTAAAAAACGGGGGAATCATTTACAATAAAATATCAATGACGTCGTATTAAAAATCAGGAATGGGAGGAAAGCAAATAGAATGTGTATTTTTGAAAACTGGAATTCACGTGTTTGAGCATTTCATCAAAACATAAATCGCTTAAATTTTAATGAATTTATTCCATAATTATATATATATATATATATATATATATATATATATATATATATATATATATATACATATATACACACACACACATATATATATATATATATATATATATATATATATATATATATATATATATATATATATATATATATATATATATATCATACAATTGAAACCTACCCTAAAGATGAGATCAAGGATCCTAGTTTGCGCTAATTTGGAGAAAAAAAATTTAATCTCCCTAAACGAATTTTTTCTACGAAAATTCGCTAAAAACAGATGTGTATAAATGAATACAGTCTCTTATGTACTTGGAGGCACCGAATACCTGCAGTCGATCAATTTTGTTTTCAACGTTTCATTTACCTGGTGAATCCGTTTTAACTCACTGATGTCCAATTTGCCAGAGGACGCTGCAATAAACGCTCTGATTGATATTCTGTACCATAATTCATGGAATTAGCCAAAAACTATCCGTGTTCAAACTGGTTTAGTGTTTTTTACGGCGGCTCGATCGACCGATATACATGGTATAGATAATAGGATTTGGGGGAGCTTTAGCATTTTTATATAGTCATGCTGTGAACCATTATCTTTGTCTTGCACGCGGGCAGTTTTGAAATTTAAATCGTGTCTAAACCCTCTTTAAATAAGACATCCACGGATTAAGTAAACTCTGCCGAAGAAATTAGTGTTATTATGACCCAGATAACCCTCTGGTTATCTGGTGCTGCATTAAGTTTTATTGATTTTTGTTAGAAAACAGCGCTCTCCCCTCACCGTAAACGTTATTAGAAGGCTCAAACATAAAAGCGCCTATCAGATTGTATACGCTGTGTTATGGAGAATAAGATCAGGTGTATTTAATAAAATTTAATTTATTAGTTCAGGAGATAATGCTTTTCCAAAACATAATAAATTTGAAAATTGCACAGGATGAAAACACACCCAAAAACCCACTAATATCTTCAAACAATTATGAGTTGTTAAATTGGCCAAGCCGCGGCTTAGATATATGTTATAGTCAGAACAGTTACCACCCTTAAATAGGTAACTATCAAATATTGCTCTCTTTACTTTAAAAAAATGTCGGGACGCAGCAAGTGCGTTATGGTAGTGAATTTTTATTAAATGCTTCAAATTTAAATAACTCAAGTTTCTATAAACTTAGAAAGTTAAATTTTGGTACGTGGTAAGGTCTTTCCTAAGGCAACGTATTTACCAAATTTCATTAAAATAACTTTGTAATTTTCGGAGAAAAAATTTTTTTCTAAAAAAAACTACAAATTTGAATAAGTCAATTTTTTTATAAACTTAGAAAGTTGAATTTTGGTGCGTAGGAAGGTCTTTTGCAAGGCAATATATATATAAAAAATTTCATTAAAGTAACTGTGTAATTTTCGGAGAAAAATTTTTTTTTCGAAAGAAAACTCAAAATTTTCCCGGAAAACTCCATGCGATTTTCCTGACTAACGAACTCATCCAAGCTATTAATAAAAGAAAGGCACTTGCCGAGTTTCATCGAAATCGGTTATTTATTTTTTGAGTTATCAGACGGATACATATATATATATATATATATATATATATATATATATATATATATATATATATATATATATATATATATATATATATATATATATATATATATATATATATATATATATATATAAATTGAAACTGACCCCGGATATGGGTTCTAGGTGTCCTAGTTCGCGCTCATTTGAAAAAATTTTTGCAAAGTCTCACCATCGATACCTCTCTATTAGTGATTTTTTTAAAATAAAAATTCACTAAAAACCTAATACATAATTGTCACGGTAATGATTGTTATTATTAATTCTCACGATGTAGGCTACTTTAAAAATTTATTTTATAAAAACAAACTATCAAGATTTTATCAAACGTCTGTTACACTGTATGACCGGTTTCGTTTCAAAGAAGTTCCATCAGTCTAAATGTAATAAAAATCTGTTGTATAGCCAAACATGTAGTCTATGTAATAGATATTTGTAAATTTCGGGACGCAGCGAGTGCGTTATAGTAGTGAATTTTCATAATAATTGTACACCATTATTATACGGCATATTACTAAAATTAATATTTTAAACTTACACAGACCTTGAAGATCGATAATAGAGGTTCTAATACCGGCACATTTGATGAATTATTTCGAAAGTGTTACCATCGATATTTCTATTTTATCAAAAAAATCTTGATCTAATCCTTTTTGAGAAAAATGCCCAAAATTCAATTTTCAATGAACCTAAAAAATTAACTTTGTAAACTTGTATTACAAATTTCATTAAAGTTACAAATTATTTCCACAAGGCAACTTAAATCATCTTTATAAAAGTAAAGTATCTGCCAAATTATAAACGTAGCAATTTTCATTATTAATCGCCAGGGTGATTTCGTTTTAGTCAACCTAAAACAGTTTTTTCAATAGCAACAATAACAAAATATGTGTTGACAGTTATAACTTCAGACTAAAAGGTGGGAAACTTATTCAGTAAACAAAAATCATCTCTTTTTCAAAACGTATGAAAAATGTACACTATTGCTTTTCCAAATGTCAAAATAAAACAAAAAGAAACCATACATTCATCGAGCCGGAGTCTATCACGCAACATTCTGTGCAGAAGACAAGAACGCTACCACTGAGATATTTAAGCATACGTTAACTAACGTTTTGTTTACATGATACTTGGCACCGGCTTCATGCCCGAGATATATTATATTATATTAGAAGTATGCATAGCAATTAATTACAGAATTAGTAGAAATGCCATTGAAACACACTCGATGGCTGTTTCGTTCGTATAAGACATCTTATGTTTAAGTCTAAAGATAACAAAAGAAACTATTTAAAAAAAATTATATACTTGACTTGATTTTCTTTACACTTTCACTATATTAACCCTACACTTTCAGTCTAAAACTGTATTTGGAGCCGTTCATCAAGACACAAATATAGTGTGCTTTAGAAATTGATTGAATTCTCCAGTTAAATAACAATCACTTGGCAAATTTTTAATTTCATGTCGTCAGTCATTTGCGATATGTGTGGCCGAGTTTTCAAGATTGTTGCTTCGGGTAGTATGTTTTATGCCTGTTATTTATTTTGTTTCATTACCGATGATGTATGGTTTATACATGTTGTATGAATCAATCTACGCGTGACAGTTAACTACTGTGTCTGTTAGGCTGGTCTTTAACCACTAAGTCGTTTCAATTCATGTCTTTCAGATTTTATTTTCAATTTAGAAAAACCTCTAAATATTGTGAACCAAATTACTTAAAATTCACAAGATAGGTTTATTTACACCATTTATAGCCAAATGTAACGTCTGATTCAATACTTACGAAAATATAGCGTTTTAAAAAATATTTTTTAATATTTTTGGAGGAAAAAATTTCGGTTATAGCTGATATACGAACTCGCCTGAGATCTTAATACAATGAAGATGTTTGCCAAGTTTCGTTCAAATCAGTTGTGTATTTTTTGAGTTATCGCTCGGGTACACACACACACACACACACACACACATATATGTATATATATATATATATATATATATATATATATATATATATATATATATATATATATATATATATATATGTATATATATATATATATATATATATATATATATATATTTATATTTATATTATATATATATATATATATATATATATATATATATATATATATATATATATATATATATATATATATATATATATATATATAATAATAATGTTTATTTAGAAACAAAATACAACAATACAAAAAAAGTATTTAAAAATGTGTACAAGTTCCAAATAAAACAATTTAAGTCACTGAGACAACATAAAAGTTGTCTTTGCGTGACTGACCTTCCAATGACCACTGGCAAAAAGGAAAGTGAATGTCCAAGCCAGGTAAAACGTCCAGTCCAGCTAAAATATCCAGTCCAGGCAATTTCCTCAGTTCAGTAACACAACACAAACAAACACACACTAAACACATCACTATCAACAATTCAGTAATCACACACAATACAAAATGATCACAATATCCGACATACCATATATCATTAACTATCAACCTGTAAATGTTCTACACGATCTTAAAAATATCATTAAATATCTTTCTGCCAGTTTCGATTATCCACCTCTTAGCCAATTTTTTAAATGATTTTGAAACAATTTTTCCCTTCAATTCCCCAGGCAAAATATTGTACAGCCTTGAAGCCAAATATTGGGGAGACCTCTGACCAATACTCTTGAACTTACGCGGAATCACGCAGCTGTTCTCTCTGTATCGCGTATGATGTAGGTGCTTACTAGATTCCAATTTTATTTTTTTCCTCGAAATATTCATAAGCAGACAGAGGCTGTAAAGCTGTCGAAGATCCATTATATCTGTCTCGCAATAGAGCAGTTCTGTAGAATACCTAATAATTTTCTCATATATAATTTTTATGATCCATTTCTGCACTACCTCTAATTTCTTCAAATAACTGTCTGCCACACCTCCCCACCCCAAAACACCATAAGCAAGCTGTGACTGTACAAAAGCATAATAGAGTGTTTTTAGTTGCCGTTGATCCAGGTATTCTCTCACAATTCGAAATCTGGATATAAGTGCTCTCAGTCTATTCGTGAGACACTTAACCTGACAGTCCCACCGTAAATGCCTATCCACTACAATCCCCAGGTAAGTAGTCTCCGTCGCTTCGGGAATCACGCACGTTCTACTAATTGAAAGTGAACCCATACTTGGCTGTGTATTAGAATAGGATGTAAAAGACAAGTACCTGGTTTTTTCGTAATTTACGGTCAATTTATTGGCTTTGAACCACGCATCCACGAACAAAAATTCTCGCTCCACCTTTGTCTTGAGCTCTGCCCAGGTGTGTGAAGTATAAAAAACTGCTGCGTCGTCAGCAAAACTCACAATATGTGAATCGGTATTTAGTTCTAAAAAGTCATTAATATACACCGTGAACAACAGTGGACCAAGCACAGAGCTCTGAGGAACACCGCAGCTAACAGAAAGAGGCCTGCTAGTGCTATTTCCCACCATCACCATCTGCTGTCGCTCTGACAAATAACTCCTCAACAAATCATGAGCTTTTCCTCGCAAACCATACGCTTCAAGCTTCCTCAACAAAATATCGTGGCACACAGTGTCAAAAGCCTTTGCCAGATCGACAAAAATACACAAAGCAGGAACACTATTATCAAGTGCATCATAAATATGTGATGTTAAATCATAAATTGCATCTTCCGTGGATTTATTTTCCTGAAAACCATATTGACGCTGCGACAAAACACAATGTTTACCAAGAAAGGATACCAGTCTAGATTTGATTAGCTTTTCAATTATTTTACTAATATTTGATACCAAAGTTATTGGTCCGTAATTCGAAATTTCATTCTTAGGTCACTTCTTATACAGAGGTTTGATAATCCCCACTTTTAGCACTTTTGGAAACGTTCCAGTGCTGAAACATTTATTTATTATATACGCCAGGACTGGTGAGATCTCAAGTACTATCTCTTTCAGAGATTCAGTTCTAATTAAATCGAACCCAGGACACTTTTTAGTCTTCAGTCCTGCAATAACTTTCTGAACCTCGGCATCATCCACAGGACGAAGATATATTGTATCCTGTACAGACCTTTTTACCCCTCCATATTCAATGCGTTCAAGTTTATCAGCCAAATTTTCTCCCACCCTACAAAAGTATTTATTAAACGCATCTGCTATATCTTCCCCACTTGTCAATTCACGCGAGTCTTCAACTATTATACTATCCACTTTTGTTTCAACCTTCCTTTTGTTACATATGTCAGCAACTACATTCCAGAGTGCCCTGCTGTTACTACATCCAGTTTCTTCGATTAAGTTCTTAGCAAAACGTCTCTTTGCGGCTCTAATTATTTTACATAGCTCACTTTTATAAAGGTTGTATTCATTTTTAACGCAAATATTATCGGGATCAACCGACAGACATCTATACAGCAGATTCTTTTTATTGATGCACCTAAGAATTCCAGGAGTAATCCACTTCTTTCTAATTTTTGTTGCATTCGCGTGTCTCACCTTGTTCGTATTCCTGTCAATGTGGAAACTAAGTCTAGTAATAAAATTCTCTGTGGCCAAATTAACATCATCACCATTATAAACACAGTCCCAGTTCTCTTCTGATAAGTCATACCGTAATTGACTATAATTAATGTACCTTTTGTATAGCTCTTTTGGACATTTGAAAGTTCTCCTGTGCACCGCCTCTATTACGAGCGCCGTTGGCCGATGATCAGTGATAATATGGTCAAATATAAAGGACTGTACTGTGTCACATACATCTGATTGTTCCACTTTAACGAAAAAATGATCCAAACATGCCCCAGATCCAGGACGCGTGGAGACATTAATACAAGAAGTAAAGCCAAAATAACTCATTGTGTTTTTATATATTTCTGATGTCTCTAGGTCTGACAAAAGATCTATGTTGATATCACCAGTTATGATGTGATTTCTGACAGAGCCTTTCTTTAAAAGATATTGAAAAAGCTCATTTGTAAACTTAGGTATATCAGAGCTTGGTGATCGATATATTCCCGTAATCAGATACTTGTTTTCGTCAAAGTTAATTTCGACCTCTAGACCTCCAATTCGTCCCAAATTAAACGTGTTGTGAGAAACATACAAAGATTGTCTTACAAAAATCACAACACCATCGCACTTGTTATATCTCCCATCATTATAGAGAGTCACATATCCTGGCATATCGTACAGTGAGAGATCATATACACGGTTCGTTTCAGTCAAGACGATCAAATCAAAGTCCCCTGGTATCACACACAAAAAACACATCAGTTGATCATGATTCTTACCAGGACTTCGTATATTTTGGTGGAGTATTTTCAAAGAAGAGCGGGCCTCAAAAGTCACCCCAAACTGGCGCAACTCTGCAACATGTATGGTCTCAACATTTCCAGGTCGGTAGCTTTGCACAATTGTATTCATCCCTAATAAAATATACCTATCTATCTATAATCTAAAGGACAGTTTCAGTTCTCTTTTTTCTTCCAACTCAGTATAAAGTTCACTTAGTTTACAATGCACGAACAAACGAAAACAACAGTCCGATGCACAACTACCACGAGACAATATCCCGCATATAGTTTCCTGTGCCTAAGATTAAAATTCCCCAATGATATTATTCAGAAAAAAAAAAAGAGTCAAAAACAACCAGGCATATAAGCATATATCAAAAATTGCATATCATTCTTATGTAAATAAAAAATAACCGATACAAAATACACCAAATAAAACGAGATAAAAAAGCAACTGTACAATTTTAAAACTTGTGCATAATGATAAACCACATCACTACACATATGGAACGCTAATGTATTCTGACCAAAACAACAAATAAAATGGTAATAATTCAAGACCCAAAACACACAAATATTCACTAACAATAAACGGAAACTATTTACAAAGCGAAACTAGATTAGAACAAATGTTTACTAAATAAAATCAACAAAAATCTAAAGTAAAATAGATAAAATTAACACAAATCTACTGTTAAACAAATACAATTCAGATAGATAAAAAACGTGTCAAATATATAAAACTATAAAAACACAAACAAAGATAAACAGATACATCTCCAACATCAATCCACCCAAATTTTACAAAGCAACACAATCTTCAGACAATCCATACAAAATTAACAACCTAAAACTACACTGCAGGAAACAAAGCATGTTCCCATCCTAAGTATTTCTCATATATTTGCTGCCTCAATAAATAACAGGAATCCGCAGCAACCAACAAACAATCTTTAAAAAGAAGACGCCAGAAAAGAGAAATTTCATCTTACCGACGGTTTATTTGTGCTTACTGAATGACTCCGCAGAGTTTTCTTTTCCTTCTCCAAATATGATTGAATCAGCTTAGGGGTATTTTTTTCTCTCTTCTTTGCCTTACTTTCATCCCCGTCTGTACTGGCCCTATCCTGCGATCCTCTAGATCCTTGAGTAATCTTCAGTCCCACCAATGTTGAACTCTTTTGGATAGGTACACCGAGAGGCGAATCAAGCAAAACTTGACACGGTTCCGATACCAATGGTAATTTGAATTCCCCAGGATATTCTGCACTCGGCGTGGGAGGAGCACTATTCGATTTCTCTGTCACTATTATATCTTCATCCAGTTCTGTACCGTTATCTATGTCTTCCAGTTCTCCTGCCCTGTATACCTTGTCATTGACATGCAGCACTCCACGCCTGATGAAAGCATTCAGTTTCTTTTCTCGGGCAGCTGTCAAATGTCTTTTTAATATGCGCTGTTCTTCCAGCTGTTTTTTTGTACAATCATTTCTAATATACACCTTTGTATCCCTTAACTTGTCCAAGTTTGCTAGAACCAGTTTTTTCTGCAGATATGAAGTAAATTCAACTATAATTGGTCGTTCACTACCTGTCCGACCAATTGGATAGGCATTATTAATCGCTGATATACTCAGGTCAAGATCCAGGAGTTTTTTAAACTTAGCTATTACAAACTGTGGCAACTCTTCTTCAATTTTGTACTCTACGCCACGTATTCCAAATATAATGATATTATTTTTCTTCTGCTTTCTTTCAAGAATTTCCAGTCTTGATGAAAGTTGCTCACCTAGATTTTCCAGCTAATGAATTCTCCCACAAAGTAAATCTATTTTTTGACATAACTTAATTTCAATCCCATTTAATAGCTTCTTTACCTCGCATAACAAGTTGTTATTTGTAATTTCTTCGACACTACCATGCATCTTCTATAAATCAACCAGGTGACCAGTTTTATTTGTTAGCAGTGTAGTCCAATATATTCTACCGTATATGTTTTATCTGTTTCTCGATAAGAAATATATCGGGAATTTCGCATAAAATCTCTAGCAAACTTGCACTTTCGCAGCAATATATGCATATGTACCACAACTAATAACACCCAGCCAACGCTAAAACACCCACCGGCATAACACCAAACATCCTGTCCCGCAAAAAACTTTTATTACTCGCTATTTCCACGAAAAAACAGCAGTTTACCGCAAGAAGAATTCACCACAACCTTTCCTTCTTAGTGTATTTACATATCATCTTATATATATATATATATATATATATATATATATATATATATATATATATATATATATATATATATATACCTTATACATATCTTGAATTGAGGTTCTAGGAGCCCTAATTCGCGCTCATTTGTAAAAATTTTCCGAAAGTGATACCATGGTTACTTAATGAAAATTCACTAATAAAAATCCTATTTATTGCTTTATTAAGAACATAAATTATAATTAGTTAGTATAGAGTGTCAGCAACATCTACAAAAGTTTTTTACTGTACGATGTTAAAATAAAATCTTAAGGTCAAACGAATCTACCGAAAGTGGTGCTTGATCTAGATTTCAGGAAGCTTCGTTGTTGTAAGTAAAATCGCAATACTCTTCCGCACTTCCTAAAGTTTCATTTCTCACTGTGTTGCAACAATAACTTTAAACCAAACTAAGTATTATATTGTATGAGCTAATTAATAGTAAACAAACTTATCTTTAAAATAAAAACATTAACCGAGGTTGTGGAATTGTATTTGAGCAAGTTGAGGTCTGCACGTTCCGCCCTTCGGAGGGGGCGTAAACCCGTCGGTCCTGTGTACCATGCGATGTTGGGCACGTTAGATATCCCTGCCCTTCTTACCGAAAGGTAGGGGCTCGGCAAAAATTCCACTATAGTGAGGTGAAACTGCTTCCTGCCGTCGGTAATTGCTGATAGTCGCGGCAAAATACCGACGTTAAAAAAACCGGAATGAACTGAACTCATTCTTATTTCCTTTATTTATTTACTGACTTTTATTTATTATGTGTATAGACATTGATAATGAGACAGAAGTATAGACTCGGCGCAAAAAGACTCCCGACACGCAACAGCCCGTTCCTGTAATCGCTTATGGCTCTTAACGAATGGCTGGTCGTGCACATGAGAAATTTTATGACGGGTGTTTACGACTGAATGGAAAGAAAGTGGTGGGTTTTTTCCTGTAGGCGTTCAAAGAAGGAACTGTATCAGGAATCCACATAATGTCTTAAAGGATGTTCTAGGCATCAAAATAAGTGGCGGTCACATATTTAGGTCAAAATAATAATCTTGTAAGCCTATAAAACATCAATTTACACAACCTGGCCATTCACTGCAAATGCTATGCTACAGGATACAAAAAAAATGCCTGGACGCAGCAAGCGTGTTATTGTAGTGAATTTTCATAAAAATGATGTGGCACCAAATATGTATCGCATCGGCGACAAAACTTCAAACATTTGTTTTCGATTAAACGTCGTAAAAAGGGTCAAAACATATAGAAAACATGATTTGGGAACGACAATTTTTTTGGTCTGTCGGTCTGTCTGTTTTTAGCCACGATAACTTTAGAACGAATTGAACTATCGACTTCAAATTTGGTACACTGTTAGCACCCGACAAACCAGCGGTTCAGATTGTTTTAGGATAAAATCGCTTCAAAGTGTAAGGGATGAATGGAGGTGACTTGGTGAAATTTACATTTTTTGGTTAAAACTCGAGTAATATAAAGTTTCCCGGCGGCCGTTCTGTTGCCTGAAGCCGGCGATAGGTATAAGTAGGAAGGCGGTCTCTGTCGCCTTAGACAGCTGGACCTAGGAAGCAATGAAGAGGCACTGGGGGTCAATTGGTGGCTGCAGGCAGGCGAGGGACTTTGTGGAGAGGTCGGACAGAGATAAAGCTGTCTGGCTACTCGGCAGGAGTCGACCTACGCTTAGGTGCATCCTTGGGGTGCTCACAGGCCACTGCGCCCTTAGAATACACCTCACATTGATAGGCGTAGAGAGGGATCCCATTTTCCAGGAATGCGGCGAGGATGAGAAAACGTCTCACCACTACCTGTGCGAATGCGAGGCTTTTGGAAGTCTTGGAGCAGAATTGTTCGGATCGAGGACTCTGCAGAGGAATCAGGTAAGTACCGTCCAATTGAAGACCGTCACGGCCTTCATCTCGAGGTCGAAGCGGTTTGGCGATGGAACCGAGGAGGGTAGAGCATGGTTGCTGGGTTGCTAGGGTTGGCAAAAAGAGCCCATGGTGGCCTACTTGCTTGGCGTTGGCCTCCCCACCACTGCTACTACTTCTACTACTACTACCACTAATATAACGTTTTAGGGTTTGTTTATTAGAAAAGTTTCAATTTCAGAAAACATCTGGTGTTCTGTGCTGAAATTAAATTAGGGTTAAATTTGTGGGGGTGGAATATCGGTGATCGAAATTTCATTTTTGTTGTTTTTTGATAAAACGGGGTGAAAAGTCTTAAAACATACAAAAAACTTGATTCTTGAACGAAATTTTGTTTGGCTGTCGGTCGGTTGGTCTGTGGGCCTGTATGTCTGTCTGTTAGTAGGCACAATAACTTTCGAACAAATTGAGATATCATCGTCAAATTTAGTACACAGTGAGCACCCGACAAACTAACGGTTTGGATTGGGTAAAATCACTCCGGGGGATAGGGGATGAATGGAGGGTGATTTGGTGAAAATTTACATTTTTTCGTAAATACTCGAGTTATATAACGTTTTAGGGTTTGTTTATTAGAAAACTTTCAATTTCATCAAACATCTGGTATTCTGTGCTGAAATTAAATTAGGGGTTAAATGTGTGGTGGAACAACGCTGGTAGAAATTTCGACATTGTTTTAAACGGCGTAATAAATCTCATAACCTACAGAAAACTTGATTCTGGAACAAACATTTTTTGTCTGTCGGCCTGTACGTCTGTCTGTTAGTACTCGTAATAACTTTCGAACGAATTGACATATCATCTTGAAATTTGGTATCCAGTTAGCACCCGACAAAGGAAAAACACGATATTACGAATTTTATGATTATAATTGTGTTTTTGCAACACACTGTCTCCTGAAAACAACAGGATTTTCGACTTATGCTTATAGAACATTTTTGTGATTATTCTGAGGCCATCAATCACCTTGTGGCGTATGCTCCACATATTTTGAAAAAATTCTACAGGGCCGTACTTACATTTTTTCCAACTTGTTTCTAACGCCTTGTTACTGACAAACCAAGACAAATATGGAAATAAGTCAAGACATACTTTTTGTAGAAAATTAAATGCCCTATTTACAACTTGCAACAATAGATTTCTGCAGGGCCGTACAAATTTTTTTTTATGTAACTGAATTATAAGGAACCCATATAAATCCGCCATTGGTTGCTTGCAAGGCTTGGAATTTTTACCAATTTTAGTGCCCTATGAGTGAATGTCGCGTACCAAATTTGGTTTGTCTATCTCAATTTTGTCACAAAATATGAAAAATAATCAATTTTTATTTTTCCAAACTTTCATCGCCCTGTATCTCATAAACAACAGGATTTCGGACATATGTTTTTGGATCTTTTTTGATGACTATGATATCCCCAATCACCCCATGGCGTGTATGTTTTTAATAATTATCTGTCTAATGAAAATAATTATAGCTTTGGATCGTTTCCTGCTATACCGGAAGTGAATGTCAACTTCCTTATTTCAAATTAGACATATAAGTACACTTGGAGAACCCAAATCACCACAACACATTTTAAAAAGACCTGACGATCGTTTCACTAACCAAGTTAGCGTTATCAGAGGATGAAACATTCTAAATACTTAAAAAACTAACATCAACTTATATACCGGATCTCAGGTAAAGAGATCGAACCGCGATGAGACACTAGTCGTAGGCAAATTCCACAGTGTATTGTATTTTTATCGCCTGACCAGGTCTTTCCGCTATCCTTATTGCTTTATCTAAAAGTGTCCATCTGTAATAGTCTTGTGAAAGTTCAACGACAGCTAAATTAACAACAGTTCCTTTGGCGGCAATAACTGTATACTTGTGTTATCGGTAAAAATGTGCCGAAAACGTGGGAATTTTATTTAGCAAAGTAATCTATCAAGTGGCTCGTAATTGGCGCTGGTGCACTGTTCATACATTCTTTGTTGCAACTATATTTCGCAATATATACGCTCTCAAACCCATTCAGCTGACCTGGTTTTCTAAGATTTTTTATTAATTTCAGATTTTCTTTATCAACGTGATGATTTGCTATCCCAAATATGTCGGGCGACGGCAGACTTATCTACAGTACCGTAACGTAATTGGGATACGTGTTCTTTGAATCTGATTCCAATCGATCTTTTTGTTTGTCCGACGTATTTAAGATTACAATCTTTACAACTTATTTCATAAATTCCCGAAATTTTTTCCGCGCTATCCTTGTCTTTTGGATTACCTAGCAAGTTTTTTGAAGTATTTGTTGTTGAAAATGCTACCTGTAAGTCGACTTTTTTAAAAATGTTGTCTAGACCCCTCGTGATTCTAGGTTCAAATGGTAAGCAAACAAAGTTTTTTTCCGATTTTTCTCTTTTGAACGTCGTTGATTCCGTCACCATTTTCTTTGTTTTCTGTTTGTTGATTAATTTTTCCACTAAGCCAGCAGTGTATCCGTTATATTCGGCCACGTTCCTAATATAATTTAATTCTTTGGTATATCTACTTTTGCTTAAAGGAAAATTAATTAACCGATTTGATGTGAGTCGCTCGGGATGTAGCTTAAGGTAGTGGTTTCTTTTCTATAGACATCGAATTCTAAAGTGTCTTTATTCTTGATAACTAGTACATCTAGAAAGGGTAGTTTATTATTAGTTTCTAATTCGTGGGTAAATTTTATAGAATCAAATTTATTGTTTAATTTGGCAATAAAATCTTCTATTCTGCAAATGTTTGTGTTAAACACCGCGAAAATATCATCCACGTAACGACACCCCACTCTAGGGAAGTAACCACTTTCACTTTCAAGATCTGTTTCAAATCTGCTCATGAAAAGGTCTGCAATAAATGGCGATAGCGGATTTCCCATTGCCGTGCCTTGTGTTTGTTGAAAAAATTCATTGTTGAATTGAAAAATATTTTGTTTGATGCAAAGGTTTGTTAGAGTTAAATACTCCCTGCAGACATTTTCATTTATGTTATTAATTTTTAGCAACTGCTCTAAATATGTTAAAGTTTGCTCCGTGGGAACGCTAGGAAACAATGAGGTTACATCGAACGAAATTAAAACCTCGCCTTCGGTCAATTTAATCTCTTTGATCTTATCAATAAATTCAAGAGAATTTGTTACTGAAAAACTTTTCTGTTTTACAGGCAAGCCCTTAAACTCATCTGTCAACCACTTAGCTAAATTATAAGTCGGGGAATCTATAGCCGAAACAATAGGTCTAATTGAATTTCCCGGTTTATGAATTTTTTCATATATAAAATTTACCCACGAATTAGAAACTAATAATAAACTACCCTTTCTAGATGTACTAGTTATCAAGAATAAAGACACTTTAGAATTCGATGTCTATAGAAAAGAAACCACTACCTTAAGCTACATCCCGAGCGACTCACATCATACGTACGCACAAAAAATGTCCAGTCTGAATTTTTTAGTAAATCGGTTAATTAATTTTCCTTTGAACAAAAGTAGATATACCAAAGTATTAAATTATATTAGGAACGTGGCCGAATATAACGGATACACTGCTGGCTTAGTGGAAAAATTAATCAACAAACAGAAAACAAAGAAAATGGTGACGGAATCAACGACGTTCAGAAGAGGAAAATCGGACAAAAACTTTATTTGCTTACCATTTGAACCTAGAACCACGAGGGGTCTAGACAACATTTTTAAAAAAGTCGACTTACAGGTAGCATTTTCAACAACAAATACTTTAAAAAACTTGCTAGGTAATCCAAAAGACAAGGATAGCGCGGAAAAAATGTCGGGAATTTATGAAATAAGTTGTAAAGATTGTAATCTTAAATACGTCGGACAAACAAAAAGATCGATTGGAATCAGATTCAAAGAACACATATCCCAATTACGTTACGGTACTGTAGATAAGTCTGCCGTCGCCCGACATATTTGGGATAGCAATCATCACGTTGATAAAGAAAATCTGAAATTAATAAAAAATGTTAGAAAACCAGGTCAGCTGAATGGGTTTGAGAGCGTATATATTGCGAAATATAGTTGCAACAAAGAATGTATGAACAGTGCACCAGCGCCAATTACGAGTCACTTGATAGATTACTTTGCTAAATAAAATTCCCACGTTTTCGGCACGTTTTTACCGATAACACAAGTATACAGTTATTGCCGCCAAAGGAACTGTTGTTAATTTAGCTGTCGTTGAACTTTCACAAGACTATTACAGATGGACACTTTTAGATAAAGCAATAAGGATAGCGGAAAGACCTGGTCAGGCGATAAAAATACAATACACTGTGGAATTTGCCTACGACTAGTGTCTCATCTCGGTTCGATCTCTTTACCTGAGATCCGGTATATAAGTTGATGTTAGTTTTTTAAGTATTTAGAATGTTTCATCCTCTGATGACGCTAACTTGGTTAGTGAAACGATCGTCAGGTCTTTTTAAAATTTGTTGTGGTGATTTGGGTTCTCCAAGTGTACTTATCAGTGCTCATCACAGGTTCCAATCTTCACTTAGTAAATTAGACATTCTATATATTATTACAATTTTAGATTATCCGTCAAATTTTGATATAACACATGTATCATAGGTCGTATTTATGTCTAATAATTTCCAAAATATGGCGACCTGAAGACAAACATTGACATCTGAAGAAGTTTAGTGAAACTGTTTTTGTTAACTGAGTTTTACCTCTTCAGCTATAATTTATTTACACCTTAATACTAAAATACTGCTTGATCTCAAGCAGTTGACAGTTCCTGATAAAATTATTAGGTGCTCCTAAAACATTATTATTTTTAGAAACTTGAAACAACCGTAACTTGACTTTTTCAAAAGAAACAGTCTGTATATTATTACATATTTGAATTTTGTGTTTAATTTTTGACGGAAACATATATTATTGTTTTATACTATTTTTGCCAAAATATTTCATTATTTTGTCAATCTGGGTCACTTTTTTATGTTATCTTACATTTGATATTAAGATAAAATCTGGGTGAGAAAAGGCACAAACTTTTTTGGAGCATTACTTTTATTTAGCTGTTTTGTAAAAAATTTCACAAAACATGCAGAAAATTGTGTAATGGAAAATAAATCAACTATTTTTACTAATATGCGTCCAGAACTCTCAACTTTTGCCTTCAGCAAGGTTGCTATTGAACAAAGACCAGATTTGACAGACTCTAACTTCAAGTAACAGTACTGTTCTTCACTGCTTCCAGTTAAGTGAAAATCATTATGGCTTTGTCTTTTGGAAGATATAGTAATAACGACCCGCTAAATTTAATTATTATTAATGGTGAATATCACATAACTGCTGACAGGGCGTGCAGCATATTTGCAGAACGCTTTCCAAGTCGCCCTAAATCTACAACGAAAATAGTTAAACAACTATTAAAAATCTCAAGGAATAGGGAACCCTCCGTGGCAAAATTCAAAAGCATACACCTCAACTGGACAACCAAGAATTCGCTACAACCGTTCTGGAATACTTTACAGCATACCTTGAATATTCTGCGCGACAAGCTGAACAAAAAGTAGGTACACCCAAATATAATATTCTTAAAATTCTAAAAAAATATAAATGAAAACCCTATCAGCCAACTCTTGTCCAACACATGTTGAATGAAGGCTTCGTGTTGAGTTCTGTCAATGGCTCTTGTTACGAACACAAGTTGATGCTCCTTTTAGCAGCAAAATAATATGGACTGATAAAGCCAAATTTACCAAAAACGGTAAAAGAGACCGCCATAACAGTCACTACTGGAGCCCTGAAAATACCCATATCGTGCAACAAAAAAACTTTCAAGACACTTGGAGTTTTAGCGTATTTTGCGCTGCCAAAAGAAATAGAATACGACGAGAATTTTATGACTCTAATGGATGTTGTGCAAGTTGCGTTTCAAAGTCTTCCAGGCCAGGGAGCTGCCGCATAGTGTCAGCTAGATAAGGTACCATCGCAGAGCATTCCAAATGTTGCCGATATTTTAGAGTATATGTTTGAAGCTAGGTGGATGGCAAATAGTGGGGACCTTTAGATGGCCAGCAAGATCATCTGACCTGACCCCTCTGGATTTTTTGTCTGGGGTTGTATCAAGTATAAGATATATATGATCTCTCCGACCAAAAAAGGAAAATAGGCAATCTAGAGGAAGAGGGGCATTTAATTCTTTCGAGCCACTGTGAACCATTTATTTAAGAGAATAATAATGCTATTATAAACTAATAATAGAATATAAATGGAATAATAGTAATAATAATAGAATAATAATAGAACATGTCGTGAAGTCAACGGAAATGTCTTCGAACAATTTATTTCAAATCATTCAATGTTTAAGTTTACTTTTAGTCATCTCTGTATCATAATGCGATTTGTTGGTCATGTATTTGTTAGAGCTAATAATTAAAGACATTTCAGTTTTATCATTGTGTTTTCATGTTATAACGGAGGTCATAATAATAATAATGGTTACGGTAATATATTTGTCAAAACATTTTACAATGTGCTGCACAAAGAAGCCTTAGCTTGTACTTGCTAAAACCTATACATCTCAAAACAAATTTGTATAAAAAAAAATTGTCATAACTGTTACATAGTTGGCAATAATAGAAAATAATGTTAATTAAAGCAGACATAATGAATTTAAAACAGCGAAGTATCGATTTTTTTAAATTTCACTAAAAAAACAATCCACTATTTTTGTTTGTTGAGCAAATTCAAATCAGATAAATAATATTGTGAATTCAATGTAGTGCATTAAAGTTCTGAATTCGCTGTTGACTAATTTATTTCCCAAAAAGTGGGGAATTGTTTTAGTGTAAACTGATTATGTTTATGTAATAAGTTATTCTTATGTGGTCCTACGACCAAATTGTAAAATCACGAACCGTCACTGGAAAACTGTTTAATATAAATGAGAAGCGCAGCGACGTCAACTTAAGATTGATCGCCTATAATGACGTCACGATCTGTGACTGTCAACACTTAGAGTGAACGCTCTCTATTCCTAGCTTAATAAGATATGGTCTTAGAAAAAATGCACTATGGGGAGATCCCGACTTTTGAATGTTGAAAAAATGTTTGCAAATGAGCGCGAAGTATAACTTCTAGAACTTATATCCTGGGTCAGTTTTGATTTATATATATATATATATATATATATATATATATATATATATATATATATATATATATATATATATATATATATATATATATATATATATATATATATATATATATATATATATATACCGCAGCCATGAAAGAAGATAACACACACTATATACATACAGTGCTTTCATTTCAAAACTAGCCACCCTTAATAATTTATTTATCAAGGAAATCTGGTTCAAAAAAAAACAGGTCAATTGGTATTTTAAGGGGCATGTTCAAAAACAGTATTTTCGGAATTTTACTTTTCACCCCCTAAGTCCCAGCCACCCCAACTTTATAATTTTAAATGACACCCCCTAGCTTGAGATACATCATTTTAAAGGTATTTAAAATCATAATCCAACGGCGTTAACGAAATTTAAATCCACCGTTAACTTTTGAATTCAGAAGAAAAAAACCTCATCAAATTCGAAATATTAAAAAATATATATTTAATAGTTTAAGACGAAAACCTACTTTACTAAGTGCTCAAAGTGCCCTCCGTTGTTAGCTAAACAATAAAATAGTCGACTGTAGAATTTTTTTCTAACAGTTTAATTGCTTTTATCAGTTCTTTTCTGAGCGTAATATTGTTGCAAATTTAACTCCCCGGTGCCATTTGCGGCTATCAATTTTCCTGGTATGAGGTGATATGGGAACGATAACGCCCATGTCTAAATTAACGATAAATTTCAGATAAACTGAGCCAGTTTTACTTTATTGATAACTTTGTTACTTATTCGTATTTAGTACTACATTTCTTGACGACTGCAACGAGTTAAAACCGAGTCTGTTGTGAGTAAATTTTTAAATTTTGAAAACTTTAAACTCCTTTAAATCATTTCAATTTAAAATATTCAATTTAAATAAAACTAGCAATCATGGTTTACACTACACAAGAAAAAGTTGAAATAGTTTACTTGTATGGTGCTCAGAATAGGTGTGCTCGTAATACCGCCCGAGATTTCAACGAAAGGCATCCTGAAAAAAAGGTGGGACACCAATATGTGCTAAGTCTTGCACGAAAATTTGAAGAAAGTGGTTCAGTGTGTAACAAAGCAAATAAGCAACCACGAGTTCTTAACGAAGCTGCACAAGTTGAGATTTTTGGATGTTTTGCCGCTGAACCTACAACTTCAAATCCAAAAGTCGCTGCATTAACGAATATTTCCGTCGGTTCCATACATAAAGTTTTAAAACTTTACAAGTTATTTCCTTATAAATTTACCATTCTCCATGAACTCGGCGAGGATGATTATGATAGAAGGATTCAATTCTGTGAATTAATGACTGCCAGAATTCAAGACGATAGGGATTTGGTAAAGAATATTTGCTTCAGTGATGAATCAACGTTCTTTCTGAATGGTTTTGTTAATAAACACAACTGTAGATGTTGGGATAATCAAAATCCACGAGTGTTCGTAGAGAGTCATACACAGTTTCCACAAAAAATTGATCTCTGGGCGGTAATTCTTGAAAATGAAATAATAGGCCCTTAGTTTGTTGAAGAAAATTTAACTGGTGACTAGTATTTAAATTTTTTGGAAAATTATATTGACCCACTCATAACAGAGTCCTTAGAAAACCAACTTAGTGAAGAAGGAAACCCACTGCTGGATGAACAAAATTTGCACTATCAACAGGACAGCGCATCACCACACTATGCCTTACGTGCTTGCGAGTGGCTTAATCAAAGATTTCCCGACAAATGGATTGGCAGACGAGGCGCCCTGGAATGGCGCGCTAGATCTCCGGATTTAACACCACTGGACTTATTCCTTTGGGGATATTTAAAATCAGTTGTGTACCACAATCCTCCACCAGATAAAATGCAGGTTCTAAAAGATAGGATCACCCAAGCTTGCCGACAAATTAATACAGAAACATTTCAAAACGTTAGACGAGAATTCGTCGATCGACTATTTTATTATTTAGCTAATAACGGAGGGCACTTTGAGCACTTAATAAAGTATGTTTTTGTCTTAAACTATCAATTTTGTTTTAAATATTCCGAATTTGATGAGGGTTTCTTCTTATAAATTCAAAAGTTGGCGGTGGATTTAAATTTCGTTATTTTCCGTTGGATTGGGATTTTAAATACCTTTAAAATGATATATCTCAAGCTAGGGGGTGTCATTTAAAATTATAAAGTTGTGGTGACCGGGACTTAGGGGGTGAAAAGTAAAATTCCAAAAATACTGTTTTTAAACGTGCCTCTCGAAATCCCAATTGACCTGTTTTTTTTTTGAACCAGATTTCCTTTATAAAGAAATTATTAGGGGTGTCTAATTTTGAAATGAAAGTACTGTATATATATATATATATATATATATATATATATATATATATATATATATATATATATATATATATATATACATGTATCCAACCGATAACACAAAAAATAATTAACCGATTTCGATGAAACTCGGCAAGTGCCTTTCTTTTATTAATGGCTTGAATGAGTTCGTTATCCAGGAAAATCGGACATGTTTTTCCAGGAAACTTTTGAGTTTTCTTTCAAAAAAAAAAATTTTCTCCGAAAATTACATGCTAATTTAATAAAATTTAATAGATATCTTGCCTTGGGAGAGTCCTTACTACGTACCAAATTCAACTTTCTAAGTTTACAGAAAATTGGGTTATTCAAATTTTGGCTTTTCTTTTAAAAAAAATTTTTTTCTCAATAAATTACACATGTTTTTAAGGAAACTTGGTGAATATGTTGCCTTGGGAAAGACCTTACTAGGTACTAAAATTCAACTTTCTAAGTTTATAGAAAGTTGAGTTATTCAAATTTGAAACATTTAATAAAAATTCACTACGATAATGCACTTGCTGCGTCCCGAACTTGTTTCATCACGATTTTGGTGAAAAATATTCTATAGAAAATTTGCTGTGTCAGTATCTTTTGTCATTGCGGTTTGACAGGATGCCTTAAAACTAATGCCGTACACAAATTAAATTAAAATTATGATTAAAATACTATACATTCCGCTACCTGCTTAGTGGAAGATATCAGATAATGTTTACCAATATGTAGAACAAATATTGATACCTTAAAAAGGAGTTGGTTAGATCAGCTTCTTATAAGACGCAAGGGATTATCGATGCTAATTCGATAATTACGTACACTTGTCAATCATTCTTAAGGTGTTAGTACAAATATTTAGTGAATATGTACAAACTTGCACAACTAGTATACAAATATTAACGATCTAACAAGACCAACACCATCAACTTGTTAATTATACTAAACTATGTGGAACACTGATGATATATGCAAAGTTCGACAACTGTAAGCTGCAAAGTTAAATCACCCAACACACTTCTCTCGTTCCTGTGAGTTTAATTTGGTGTTTCAATTCATTTGACACAGAAGGATATGCCTGGACGGCAGTTTCCAGTGATTTATGGAAATTTGGAGAAATTAACTTTGGCCGTTACAGGAGCATTAGAGCAAATCTTAAACACTAGAAGACTGGTTCAAAGAGATGGAGTTCGCTGGTGTGACCACAGTAAGAGTTCAACGTCTTTAGCAGGTATGTCGTTTGTTGATGTCAATTCATCGCCAACTAACGACTACAGGGTCGTAATGAAATATAACCCACAAAGAAATGATTTTGTTGAAATTAAGCAATACTTATAAGTACAGTTGGAGAAACACAAATCACCACAACACATCTTTTTAAAGACCTAACGATCGTTTCGGCACCAACGTTAGCTTCATCAACGGGTGAAATATTCTAAACTAATTTTTTCTAAGACCTGTATTAGTGAATTTTCATTAAGAAAGTTCACTAATATAGAGGTATCGATGGTAAGACTTTTGGATTTTTTTTTCAAATGAGCGCGAATTTGGGCCTCTAGAACCCTTATCCGGGGTCAGTTTCAATTTTTATATGTTTATATATATATATATATATATATATATATATATATATATATATATATATATATATATATATATATATATATATATATATATATATATATGTATGTATCCAACCGCTAACTTAAAAAAAACTTGACCAAATTTGGGAATTACCTTGATTTTGTTAATGGCTTGGGTGAGTTCGTAGATGGGCACCCTGCGTCTAATTTTTCTTAGAAAAAAAATGTAAAGAAAATTTTGAAAACGCAATATTTTTTGAAATAGTGAAGTGTTTCAAATGAAAATTTGCACATATATAGGAGACGTTACAATATAACAGCTAACCAAATTTCAAATTAGATGGCATACGAGCACAGGAGTTATTAACAAATCAAAATAATAGATGAATGAACAGTCTAAGATATCAGGTCAAATTTCATACAGCATTTTCCAGCTTCAATGTTGATATGGATGATTAGACTGTGAATGCGTAATTTTGAAGAGATAATTCAAATAGAGCCACAGTCACCTGACAATTAAATTTAAAGGAGCCGGGTTGTCAGATTTAATAAAAGTTCATTTAAATCTTAAAATGTAAAACATAGGGTAATAACACGTATTTGTACTTATTAATAACAAATAAAAGTTCGTCAAAAAAATTTATCCATCTAATAAATGTGGCTCAAGATTAATAAATGTTGAGTTACCAATAATTTCCCATTTGATTTATCATAAATTCTAATTTACTCAATCTGACACCACATGGTAGGGCAACTGTCACCGCTAAACGAGAGTCGCCGACTGCCGACGCTGAAACGTCAGACACTCGACGTGTTATTTACATTTATTGAAACTGAAATGTTTTGTTATCAAAATATACCAAATAGAAGTTTCACTTCAATGAAATGGTTTAAAACTATAGGATCAGTACTAATTTCCGATGCTTCAGCGCCAATAGCATTATAATCCAGAAATATATTTCTTCAACATCAATCTACCCTCAAAACATTCGAAGATTCGTTATTATTGTTTATGGTTTTATCTTGCAAGGCATCCTTACATGGAGCAGTAGCCACTAGCCACGTTTGTTGTTATAAAGCTCTTTATATTATATCTCTACATATTATGTTAGAGTTGTTATTAAAAAGTGTTCTTTTGATTTGGTCCTAAAGTTTCTGACACAATAATTGTTGATCAAATGTAAGTAGCACATGCTTATTGTTATTTGTGTGCTTCAATATTTTTAATAACCTGGCAAGTGAAACAAATACTAACTTATACTTATTGGTTATAGTATCACCAAAAACCGTTCTCCAAGGTCCATTTAAATTTAAAGAATTAGTTTTAATAATATATCTTACTAATAGTGTACAATTCTTATGAAAATTCACTACCATAACGTACTTGCTGCGTCTAGAGTTTTTTCATACTGATTCTTAGGTAGAGGAACGAAACCTAAAAGGGAACTTTTTAGTCGAAGGCGCCTCTTTTGTGTATTGTTTCTTTATTGACCGGACAAGGTTATTGAACTTTCTTTATTGCTCTAAGTGGCAGCTTTAGGAGTGTTTATCCAATTCACACGCAAAGAGAAAATAATAAGGTTAAGAGGTTCGGCTCGGGTTAAAGAAGTATTGTTCTTTATTGATCTAGAAATATGAACGCTTTCGTATGCATCAAGCATGGACTACTGCCTAACATTTTTAACAAGTTTCAAATTATCTTTATCAATATGGTGGTTATTATCACATATATGTTGTGCTACGCATGACTTGTCTACACTGTCGAATCGTAAATGTCCGAGATGTTCATGCAATCTGGTACCCTTGTTTCTTTTAGTCTGCCCGACGTATTTAGCACTACAATCTTTAGAACCAATATCCGACATTTCAGTTACTTTACCCTTATCTTATCCTTATCCTCTGCATTTTTCACAGCGTGTTAGGAAGTTTTTGAACAGAGAGTTTCCAGGACAATGGATTGGGCGTAGAGGTGCTATTGAGTGGCCCCCTAGATCACCGTATTTAACTCCTTTAGACTTCTTTCTATGGGGCCATTTAAAGAGTAGAATTTACGCAAGAGAACCCGAGTCTCTGGAAGAATTACGACGACGCATTGTTGAAGAATGCCGTCTAATAACTCCACAAATGCTCCAGAATGTCAGAGCTCGTTTTGAACCAAATTTGTACTTTTGTATGGAAGCTGGTGGTCAACAATTTGAACACTTACTTAACTGAATTAACATTTTTGAACGTTTGTTTTTGTTTTAGGTTTGTTTAACGAAAAAGTGACTAATTAGTGCATTTCTTACCACAATGAATGAAATACGTTCTTTCAACTCCAACTGTGAATAATTTTTAAAGGAGTTGATAAAACTTCTAAAAAAATTTGTATGCTGAATTCAGAAAAGAAAGAGCCTTCAAATGATGTAACACTCGACCCATATTCACTATTCAAAATATAAGGGTTGTTTTCACCACCCTTAAGGGGTTGATGTGACGAAGTTGAGGTATATGTCAAAACATGTCCCCCTCAATATTGAAATTGACATGCTTCAGCGTTTTTTAAAAAAAATTCTCTGGACGCAAATCGGTCTGTTTGGTTTACAATCCGCCATCCTATATATAGAAGTGTTTGTAAATATTAAGAGACTTTATATATTTATTATTAAAACTTGTTACATCGTTACTATGTCTGTCTAGCCTACAATTATAACAGTGTCACCCTACCCCCCTCAAATATCCTCCGCTCATTAGACAAAATAAGTTATATGACTAATACCTACTACATAACTACATCCATACCTACCAAACGTAGGTATTTGAAAAATAAACAAAATATGTATGCAGCCACAATGAACAAACTTCTATCATTTAATTATCCTCTTCCTCTGATTCTGCTAATCAGGTCATACCTGTATCAGAGGAAGTTCCAGGTCAAACATCTATGAACCAGATCTAGAACCTACTCAGCCACGGCTGGGCTCCCGCAGGGTTCTGCCAGCTCCACTCTACTGTACAATATATTTGTTGCAGACATACCGACACCGCCGCTAAACGTGACATACGCACTGTATGCAGACAACACCACCATCGACATCAGCTCCACGTAGGCGAGGATAATAACCCAACGTCTACAAACTGCCGTATACCAGCTGCAAGGCTGGTATAGGAAATCATGTCTAGCAATAAACCCCGATAAATGTTCAACAGTCATATTTTCTAAGAGGGGACACACCTCACGAACATGTATCATTAGGCAACAGTCTAATTCGCTGACACGACTCCACCTAATACCTCGGGGATTTCCTCGACAAACGCTTAACATGGCATCCCCATGACCAACATGCCCGACGGAAAGCTTTGATGTTCATCTCGAAGTTCTTTCCACTACTTAACAGAAATCCAAATTGTCCATGAAGCTGCTTATCTACAAAGTCAGAATCCGGTCAGTCTTGACCTATGCATCCCCAGCATGGGCCACCACAGCCGACACACACATCAAGACCCTTCAGATCATCCAGAATAAAATTCTGAGAATGGTTACCGGAACGCCATGGTTTGTCAGAAACAGTCAGATTCACTCTGATCTGAAATGCCTTCGATATTTGAGTTTATAACTCAACTATCCACCACCCAGTTCGCAAAAGCCGCTTTTCACTAAATGCTCTTCTCCATAGTACCACCGACTACGATGACCAACATCCACATAGGCACAAGCCTCCAAAGCTTATACTGACCCGATAACGCCCCCGGGGCAAAAACAGAATGGAAACATTCAAATCCCAACGTCACTGTGTGAAATCTTTCAGACGGAGGTATGGACTAAGGCCTGGTACTCCAGCGAGCGGAGTTTAGTGGGTAAGAGTCTCACAGTACCTCGATATCCCACACACTATGGTGTTGTGAATGAGGTCTGCATGATGCATTATCCACTCCTATATCCAAAAAACAAAACAAAAACAAACAAAATATGATATGTCACATACGATCTAATACAAGTGAATAAAAAGCACATAGAGGTAAGGCACTATTTTAAACAAAAACATGTGCATATAAAAAAGTCTGGAAGCGGCAAGTGCGTTATGGTAGTGAATTTTCGTAAAAATGTTTCTAATAGCAAATATGTTGTTTTTTTTTCATGAGAGCACGCGTTCAATTTGGTTACCGGTATAACCTATACAGTGGAACCAATGTACGATCGTTTCGCAAAATAACTTTACTTTTTCAAAAAATCTGGACGCAGCAAGTGCGTAGCAAAGTAGTGAATTTTCATAGAAATGATCTGACACCAAATATTTTTTATAACTTTTTTCTTTTAACATAGAAATATAAATTTTGGTATATAGTTTCCTTTTAATATCGTAAACTCACGTACCAAATTTGGTTAACGCAGCTTTCTATTTTTTTAGAGATAAAGTTTTTTCAAAAGAAAACCCAAAATTTTCCTGGAAAACCTGGTTCAATTTTCCAGGCTACCGAACTTATCCAAGCCACAAAAGTAAGGTTCACGCTCAATTGTATCCAAATAGGTCCATTATTTTTTGAGTTATCGGTGTGATACAAGGAAGTAAGGAGCTCATACCCAGGGGAATTAAGGTGATTAGTGGCTGTTTTGGCACTGATTTGGGTTTCGGTGAGGAAGAGGAGTTGGGGCCTATTAGCCTGGAGGAAATGGTGGACGGAGTTCAGGTTAGAATTTAGGCCACATATATTCGAGAAGGACATGTTAAATCTTAATGCCGGCGCCCCCTGCACACCCCTCTCTTCTCGGAGATACTAATGGAGGGATATTTTTTATCTCCGTAATCTTTTGTACAAGGAGGAGCCATCATCATTTTTCTTTATAAGGGAAACCGACTCATACACCAGAACCGGAAACGTCCGTTGGGACTTCACCGGCCCCTTGATGTAAGGGGCGGTACCTCCTCGGGCGTGAAAAAAATCATTTACTATCACGTAAAGGAACAGTCCACTACCACCTACCATTAGGTGTGAACAAGATTAGAGCTCAAGCGTTACAAAGAAGATTATTCAAAACGTTGTCCGATTAAATTAACCATCAATACGGTGAGCTACTTCTTTACTCTGAAGGCTGATGGTTAAGCAGAGGACGTGTCCTGAAACATTTTACTAATGCCCTATCTGCCAAAGTTCAATTTTTCAAGCAAAGCGATGAAACGATTCGGAAACTGAAAAACCCAATCTGGCTTAGAGACCTTGGTTTTCTTGTGGACATTCTTGTTAGCCAGGAGAATCGGCCCAGTTTTTCTGGAAAATGTTGTGTTTTCTTTCGGAAAATTTGTATATCTCCGGAAATAACAAAGTTACATAAAAAGTAAAGTAGTTACCAAAATTTAAATTTCTAAGTTTAAAAAAGTTATAGGCGTATAAAGGAAAAAAAAATGGGTGCCACTGATAACCAGAGAAACGAACAAAAAGGTCAATTTATGCCAGAAAATACACATTGAAAATTTTATACTTTTTCCTTTTAAAACGTCAAAGTCACGATATGAAACGTCTAAATTGGCAACTTTTAGGCAAAGAACCTGAAACGATTACGGGTTATGTTTCAGCTTCAACCGTCATTGGCTTTCATTTTACTAAAATATTTCCAGAAAATTTATTTTAAATAGAATCTTTCTCTGAAGCTTTGACACGTCAGGTCAGGTCAGGTCAGATTTTATTTATAGAGTGAAGAGAGAACTTTGTATTCCTTTTTGAGCACATTTTGCATCTGGCAGGCAGCGCTGCTTAATAAACTTCCGGCCTATGGCCTACCACCAAAACTCTGTACCTGGACAGCAAATTTTCATTCCAACCGGAGCTTTTCTGTTGTCGTGGATGGTCATTCCTACAAACTGTACTCAATTAATGCAGGATTTCCTCAAGGTTTAAATTTAGCCCCTACTTTGTTCATTCTCCAGATCAATGACCTACCCTCTAGCACATCCAACCCAGTTCACAGTTACGCGGATGACAGCACCCTCCACTCAAATATACAATATTCTAAGCCTGTCTCTTTAGCCCAATTAGATGAGGATCGCAGACTCATGGGGATTTTGTCTCTGTGGATCTCCAAAAAATATCAGACTGGGAAAGTACAAATCTTGTACAATTCAACTCCACCAAATCTCAGTCTTACTTTATGTCTCATAAGAGATACACCAGCACTAGACTCATCACAATGAACAACCAAGTTATTCAAAGAAATGAGTCCTTTTCACTTGTTGGCAAATCTGTGGATCGAAATCTCAATTGGCAGCAACATGTCACATCAATTGCAGATACGGCTGCTAAGATATTAGATTTCCTTTTCCGGGATCGCAAATACTTTTCACCAGCTAATCTTTATAGCTTACATACTTCACAAATATGGCCAAACCTCGAATACTGCTCCCATATCTGGGGTGCCGCTGCTGCTTCTACACTCGCCATCCTGGACTCCAATTAGAAGAGAGCTATACGTCTCATCGGTGACCCTACCCTTACCGAAAGGCTGCCATCCCTTTCCCACCGGCGTGCCGTTGGTGACCTCTATCTCTTTTATAGATATCTGCATGGGCACTGCTCAGAGGAGCTTTCTTTCATAGTTTCTCCCCTTGCTGCCCCCTACAGATCTACCAAGGGAGCAGAGCAAATGCACCCTGTTACTGTCCAGGTCACTAGACATAAAACATCTTGTTATGCCCGCTCTTATGTCCCGAGGACTTCCAAGTTGTGGAATTCCTTGCCGGCACATGTTTTTCCTTCTCCTGCGAACCTCCAAACCTTCCAGAATTAACAGGCTGCCTGTATCCTCCTTGTCGACACCCACGGTACTATAGTATTTAGGCTGTGAGCCCTCGTGGTGTGTTGTTGAAATTAAAAAAAATTACTACCAATGTCATAACGTTGTTTAGCTTTAGAAAAAATTCCACATAATGCTTGCAGATGAATAACGGCAGCAGAGAAATTGCGGAAAACTGTTGTCTTTACGACATAACGCTACCAGACCCTTATCACAACCCACCACAGTTAGAGCGCCATCGGTTGTCAAGCCTAGCATTTTCAAAATTGTAGTTTTCTTAGCAGAAATCATATTTTGTAAATGAGAAAACCATTCCTGTCCAGCAGTATGCCCTTTCAGCGGAATAAACCTCATGGCCACCTGGGATGTGTCAACCACATGTGAGCTACCAGGACTGCCTTTGCGAACTACCGGTTCCACGCGATCGACAGGTTGGTGACTATTGCGCTAGGAAAACGTATAATATTTTATGAGCTCTAATTAGATTACATATTTATCTAGAATGTTATGGATATCAAACAACCATATTAGATATTGGCTGCCAATCATTTTAAAGTTATAAATTAGTGTCTTCTTTGTTTTTCAGAATTTCAAAATGATTTGAAAGGCGCATTGCTTCGTGGACTCTAGCAAAAGGTAAGTGCCTTAATAATAAAATGACAGTAAGAAATTAGCATGACCGAAAATAGGGTAAATGAGATTAGTATACAGGCTAGACCAAGTGAGGAGGTTTTATGTTTCTGACATAACATTCGAAACTATTTTAAAATAATTAAAAGGCATTTTTTTTCGTTTCAACCATTTAAAACAAACATTTTTCTGTTACGAAATGTGTTCCACTGTTGCTGCATGGTACCTGCCTGATAGTTTCCCACCGTGTGGAATAACCAAACGAAATAAATTTAGTATCTCAATTTTTGTGTATATTTATATAAACAGATCTCGAAACACACCAAAAAAATTAAAAACTAAACGCGTTTTATTCTTGATAAGGATAAAAAATAAAAAAAACACTTCAAGCTTAATGTAGGAGATGTTTAAAATGCATGCCTTGAACGTCTTGGCAGCATCCTGATCGTGAATAAAAATATCTTGTCACGTTAATCAACATCCCAGACGTGCGACCGACTTAACCCCATCATCGTCATTCTGCTACTTAGGGCAGTCAAATTGGGTGGCTTAGTTTTGTATACCATAATTTTCATATACCCCCATAAAAAGTCTAATAAAGTATGATCGAGTGATCATGCTGGCCATTCTAACGATCCTCGCCTCCCTAACCAGCGATTTGGAAATATTAAGTCAAAGTGCTGCCGAACATTGATTTGGTAATGTGCCAGTGCTTCATCCTGCTGAAACCATATCACATACGCTTGAACATGTCGGTTTGCTCACTCAGGATATAACTTTACGAAAGTGGGCACGATATTATTGTGAAGCAGTGCTAAATAATTATCTTGATTTAAATTGAAATAAATTAAAAAGGGACCAATAACATGGTTTCTAACTATTCCTGCCCAAGCTATAACGTTTTCAGGGTATTGCGCATATTTTTCTTTCATCCGGTGGGCATCTTTTTAGATCAGTAGCAGCAATTTGCAGGAATAGCATGGCCGTAGAGTGTAAAACTTCACCCAGGAGAAAAAAAAACATGTTCTAGTTTGATAACAGTGTATCTAACATTTCCATCATTTGTTCACAAAAGTTTCTTCTTCTATTAAACTCGTCTTCCATCAGTTCCTCAACTTATATCAATTAATGGGGATGCATTTTATTTTCTTTATTTCTTTTAATATTTGAATAATTGATGAATGGCTAATATCAAATGTTGTAACTGCTTGTCGGCTCAAAGTATGTTTGTTTTCCTCAAATTCAAGCATAACATAACATTTGCTATGACTACTCAGTGTACGGAAGGTGTTGTTAGCTGGCGTGCATGTCCAATCTCGCTAAATTAATGTTTAATTTTACTAATAGCTGTCTCGTGAAATATAGGCGGAAACTTGGGAAATTATTTCTAAAGTAGACGAGCAACTTCGACCTGTGATCGTGTTTTATCTGCCTAACCTAATCATCTATAGAATTGGTATTTTATGCATTTCTGTCAAACGAACCATGTTTCTGAATTGCAGTTAACAACTGACAACTACTGTAATGCGGTTGCAATCACACAGCAAGTTGCTAAGGCGTTTTAAATAAAACTAACATTGCCAACAATGAAGAGGATTGATAATTTTTAAGGTCTTATTTTTAATTTATGTCGTCCAAAAATGACACAAACTATTTTTGCTTGCTTTTTCATTATCAAGAATAAAACTCTTTTAGTTATTTTTCATTTTTAGCAAAGTTAGTCAATCTGATGAATTTTTTTTTACTGTTAACTTTTGCGATAAATTTTAAAATTGTCCCCTTTTTGAATAGAGAAGGGAAAAAATCCGGTATCAGAAGCCTCTACTTTCTATTTAAAAAATTTTGTAACTAACTAACCTGTTGCATATCAGTCGTTTTTGTAAAACTTCGATCCTTTATATGTGTTGATAAAACATAGCAAACACTGTTTCGTCCACCCACTAACATTAATAAAGGAATAACTTGCGCTTGTATAAAAAATTTCCCAAATAACACAAATAATTTGTCAACTGAAACAGATAAACATATAAACAATCTCATACCATACGATAAACATCAGTTACAGCGTCTAACAGACCTGAGCAATAATATCAAATGTTCCGTTGCCAGGCAACGACATACTAGATCGCATATAAGCCAGGTTTACCATTGTCAATGAAATGCGGTGATATTAAAAATAAATGTTTCAAATTTGAATAGCTCAATTTTCTGTAAGCCTAAAAAGCTGAATTTTGGCACTAAGTTAGGTTTTTCTCAAAGAAATATGTACACCAAATTTCATCAAAATATCTTTGTAATTTTCGGAGAAAAAAAATATTTCAATAGAAAACTTAAAATTTTCCCGAAAAACCTTGTCCGATTTTACTGGCTAACGAACTCATCCAAGCTATTAATAAGAGAAAGGCACTTTCCGAGTTTTATCAAAATAAGTTAATTTTTTTTTGAGTTATCGGTTGAGTACATATATATATATATATATATATATATATATATATATATATATATATATATATATATATATATATATATATATATATATATATATATATATATATATATATATATATATATATATATATATATAACATATAAAAATCGAAACTGACCCAGGACATGGGTTCTAGGGGCCCAAATTTGCGCTCATTTGAAAAAATTTTTGCAAAGTGTCACCATCGATACTTCTCTATTAGTGATTTTTTTATAAATAAAAAATCAGTAATAAGCGAAGGCTTCTTTTTCGACATAGAAAATCCAAAGATTGTAATGAAAATAAATATTCAATTTTTTCTTTATGTATTGACTTGCGTAGTTGGTTTATATAAGATAACGAGTTAAGTTTAACTTTTTTAATTTGTTTTGTGTTTAATTTTCTACATAACTTTGTTCAGTGCACTGGAAAAAACTATCTACAGTAATTTCATCTCTTAATCATATATTTAATGAAAAGATGAATCCACCTCTGTGTATTCTACTCAGGTTTGTCGTATAAATATGAATTAATCTATTCTAGTTCGATAGAAGCGAGTCAACCAGACTAGTTTACTCCGTCAATATGTAATAAGTTAAATAACTAGTTATGCATATATCTGTTAATGATCCTGTGCAGAATAGCTGTCTCCTTCTGTATCCTCGATCCATGTCAACATCTCTGTGGTTTCATATTACATATTTACGCTTTACGTAAAATCCAAAGAAATATGTTTTATTGTAAGAAACTAACAGTTTTATAACTTTTGTTTAAAACAATTCCTGTAGTAGAAGTAACGACTCAAATAGTTGAAAAACTGTTTTGAAACGAACAAGAATGTAGGCACCTAGAACCCGTGTTTAGCGAGCATTAGTTAGCAGTGTTTTTGGTGATCTATTGGAATTTTCAATGATTTATCAGGATTTATAACGATTTATCTACATAACAGGATTTATAGTGTACTAAACGTTTGTAAGATAAAACCAACCACTATAACTCGAAAACCATTATCTAAAGCTATAGAGAGCGCCATACTCCGTCGATGCAGAATTTACTAATCTACCTGATAAATTCATAAAATATAGGAAATTTTGCCAATTTTGACGTTTTAAATCGCGACTTTGACGTTTTGAGGAAAACCCTTTTTTTTAAATGCCCATAACTTTTTGTCTTTTAACATATAAAGCTAAATTTTGGTAGGTCTTTTACCAATAATGATATAAACCCGCGCACCAAATTTGGTTGCCCTTACTTTATTTCCCGAGATATTAATTTTTTTCAAAAGGAAATACCAAATTTTTCGGGAAAACCTGGGCTGATTTTCCTGGCTAACTAACTTATCCAAGCCAAAAGGAAGGTACTTACCAAATTTAATCAAAATCGTCCCATTATCTTTTGAGTAATCGGTGATATATATATATATATATATATATATATATATATATATATATATATATATATATATATATATATATATATATATATATATATATATATATATATATATATATATATATATATATATATATATATATATATATATATATATATATATATTGAAACTGACCCTGGATATGTGTTCTAGGGGGCCTAATTAGCAGCGCTCATTTGAAGAAATTGTTTCAAAATTTAAAAATCAGGATCTCCTTATTAGTGGATTTTTTTTAAAGAAAATTCACTAATAAGTAAGACATTAACACAGTAATATAACGTTTAATACAAAAACAATAAACAGTTTCGCAGACATAATTTGTAAATTTGCCTAAAAGCAAAATAACTTATGAAACGCTATAAAACACTTTGCCCGTAATTCATTTAGAAATTGTGTGGAAATTAACAACACTCAATTCTCTCTTCTGAAAATTTCATTTTAATAACATTTTATAAGCCCGGAAAGTTTCTTGTAGCGTTTGACCATAACGTAATAAAGATAATTCAATTCAATTTCGGGCGGTTTTAAGGTTTCAGTAAATCTACGATGGTTTGTTCCTTTTAAATCCAGTATAAATGTTCGGAGTAATTTTCACGTCGATTAAAAAACTTTTCCTTCATTATTGCTTCACAGTATGCTCCCCGCTAATTTCAATCAACAAATACGGAAACTGCAATCAATTTAGACATGACGATTATACCTGTTATTAATTAGTGATTTATTTAAGAAACAGATACCGCAGTAGTTTATAATCATTGTACAGGGTTATGATATGGTAGTGCACGAAATGCAAAATAAAGTTATGTCACACAATAACATAAAGTTTGGACGCGGCAAGTGCGGTATGATAGCGAATTTTCAAAGAAGTGTTTTAATGTTAGATATGTTATTACTTCCACAACGTCACGTCTTTTTTTATGTCAACAACACACCACGAGGGCTTACAGCCTAAATACTATCGTACCATGGGTGTCACAAGGAGGAAATAGGCAACTTGTTAATTCTGGACTTGGAGGTTTGGAGGTTCGGAGAAGGAAAAACATGCGCCGGCAAGGAATTCCACAACTTGGAAGTCCTAGGGACAAAAGAGCGGGCATTACAAGATGTTCTATGTCTGGTGACCTGGACAGTAAAAGGGTGCATTCGCTCTGTTCCCTTGGTAGATCTGTTCGGGGCAGCAGGTGGAGGAACTATGGAAGAAAGCACCTCTGAGCACTGCCCGTGCAGATATCTATAAAAGAGAGAGAGAGGTCACCAAGGGCACGTCGGTGGGCAAGGGATGGCAGCATTTGGGTGAGGGTAGGGTCACCAATGAGGCGTATAGCTCTCTTCTGAATGGAGTCCAGGATAGCGAGTGTAGAAGCGGCAGCAGCACCCCAGATGTGGGAGCAGTATTCGAGGTTTGGCCTTATTTGTGAAGTATGTAAGGTATAGAGATTAGCTGGTGAAAAGTATTTGCGAGTCCGGAAGAGGAAACCTAATTTCTTAGCAGCCGCTTCTGCAATTGATGTGACATGTTGGTGCCAATTGAGATTTCGATCCACAGAAATGCCAACAAGTGAAAAGGACTCATTACTTTGAATAACTTGGTTGTCTATTGTGATGGTTCTAGGAATGGTGGTGTATCTTATATGAGAAAGAAAACAAGACTGAGATTTGGTGGGGTTGAATTGTATAAGATTTCTACTTCCCCAGTCTAGTAATTTTTGGAGATCCACGGAGACAGAACCCTCCATGTGTCTGCGATCCTCATCTAATTGGGCCAAAGAGGCAGGCTTAGAATATTGTATACTTGAGTGGAGGGTGCTGCCATCCGCGTAACTGTGAACTGGGTTGGATGTGCTAGAGAGGAGGTTACTGACGTACAGAAGAAACAAAGTAGGCGCTAAAGCTGAGCCTTGAGGAACTCCTGCATTAATTGGGTATAGTTTAGAGGAATGGCCATCCACAACAACAGAAATGCTCCGGTTGGAGGGGAAGTTTGCTGTCCAGGCACAGAGTTTTGGTGGTAGGCCATAGGCCGGAAGTTTATTAAGCAACGCTGCGTGCCAGACCAAGTCGAATGCTTTGGATATATTTAGAGCGACAATCTAGGATTCGTCGTGTAGTTCCATATGAGGTCGGCAGTTGATCTGCGCTGATGGAATCCAGACTGCCTGTCGTGGATTAGACTGTGTTTTTCAAAAAATTTTAGTAATTCGGTGTTTAGATACTTTTTCATCACTTTAGAGATGACTGAAAAGAGAGAAATAGGCCTGTAGTTGCTAGGAAGCGCTTTGGATCCTTTCTTGCGGACGGGTTGTACTCGAGCAGTTTTTTAGTTACTAGGGAATATACCTCTATTGTAAGATGTCTGAAAGAGACGAGTTAGGACAGGAGCAAGTTATGGTGCGCATTGTTTGAGAACAATTGCTGGGATCTCGTCAGGGCCAGAGGCTTTCCTGGTATTAAGAGAAGAGAGCATATTTCGTACCTTTCTAGTTTTGAAAATGATATCCGTCATTTTATGCGCAACATTGGGGACTGTTGGTGATTGAACATTTGGAGGTGGGTTGACAGTAGAATTTCCGGCGAACAACGGGGCAAAATGTTCAACCTTGCCCAGGTTTTATCCCCTAAAACAAGAGGTGGGAACGTGCTCTTGCAGAAATTATTCCCAATAGATTTAGCTAGAGTACAGAAGGGTTTGCTGTCCTTGGAACTTAAGAGGACTTTATTTTTGATGTGGTTATTAAACTCAGAAAGAATGCAGACATAGCGGTTTCTTGCGTTGTTAAATACTTGACTGGGATTGTGTAGAAGCGTTTTGTGAGCTTTGACCTTTTCAAGTCTGGCCTTGTCAAAATATTTAGAGAACCAGCGCTTTTGAGTGGCTAAAGAGGTTTTCTGTGTACGTGGAATAAATAATTCCATACTAGCTTGGATAATTTCGGTGACGTTTTGTGAGATATCAGAGGGCTCAGGATGAGAGAAGCAGACAGACGCCCATGGAAATGAGGAAAAGAAAATCTCGCATTTCGTCCCAGTTCGCGGAGTTGTAGTGCTAAACGATACGTGGGTGTAATGGCTGTGTGACCTTGGGTCGCATTGCGCAAGAAGCGGTGACAGATATTTTATAGCATTCAGGATTTGTAGTAAGAAGGAGATCCAAGGGATTTGAGCTATGTGTTGGGATGCGAGGAAAGTAAGTAGGTTGCTGAACCATATTAGCTAAAGAGTTGCTGACTGCAAAGGCCTCCAGTGCTCTCCCTTGTGGATCGGTTTTTGAATATCCTAGCCATTCCTTATTATGGACATTGAAGTCACCAAGAATAGTCACCTCGAAGGAAGGATATTTAGAAATCACATGGTCGTTTTTTTCAGAAAGATAGTCAAAGAGCTGGACAAAGTTGTTGTCAGAAGGTGACCGGTAAATGCAACAGATGAATTTAGTTGCAGCCCTGAGAGAGAGTTTTATCCATAGTATGTCTTTTCTTCAAGCTTCTAAATTGAGGAGTCTGGTGCAGGGTAGATTGCTACGGACATATGGGCACACACCCCCATGCAATCTAAAGGAAGTAAGGAGCTCATACCCCGGGAAATTAAGGTGATTAGTGGCTGTTTTGGCTCTGATTTGGGTTTCGGCGAGGAAGATGAGTTGGGGCCTAGCCTGGAGGAAATGGTGGACGGAGTTCAGGACGTGTGCAAGTATCGCATCGTCGACAAAAATTGCAATATTTTTTTTGCTTAAACGGCGTAAAAAGTATCGAAACATATAGAATACATGATTTGGGGACGAAATTTTTTTTGGCTGTCGTTCCGTCCGTCTGTGTGTCTGTCTGTTTGTATCCACGATAATTTAGAACAAATTGAGATATCGTCATCACATTTGGTGTACAATTAGTACTCGACAAACGATCGGCCCAGATTGTTTTTGTGTAAAATGGCTCCAGGGGCTGAATGGGGGATTATTTATTTAAATTTAAAAATAAATAGTATCCAATAGATTGAAACAAAATGTCTTCTGCTTTTAGTATATCGCGTGGCCGTGTACCAAGCCGATCCTCTGACGGTCCTGTTACGTTGGGATATCAACTTTGCATCTCGATCTTGCTTCAAAAGTAGTACAAGCTAGCAAACTGTGTTCACAGTGGATAACATTTAAAATCATCTGCTTATATTAGCTGATACAACACGTGATCGTATACACAAAGATATGGCAAACTGTGGCTGCAGTCCTAGCAGCCACATGCAGTGTGCTTTTAGTATTCGTATTCACTAAAAGTAGGTGTATACGGAGCGTATTCGGATGCGAAATCTTTTCAGGGTATATTTGGTTTTTGATTAGCCTTCAAGATGAATAGTAAACAGTGTGTCGCATTTACTGCAAAATAAATTTTCGTTAATGTCCTACAAAGATAAAATTAAAATAAAAGAGCTAGGCAGACCAACACCCGAACTAAATGTTGAAATCAGTGTGTCGAGCCGTAATAAAAGTTATAATGTAGATGTGACTTTTAAGTAATTTGGCAAACAATATTTAGAGTTTTTACCAAATTAAAAATAAAATCCTGAAGACATGTGTTGAAACGACTTAGTGGTTAAAGTCCAATGCCTGGCAGACAGAGTAGTTAACTGTCGCGCGTAGATTGATTCCTACAACAGATATAAACCATACATCAACGGTAACCAAACTTAATAAATACCAGGCATAAGACATACTAACCGAACCAACAATCGTGAAATCTCAGCCGCAATTATGAAAAATGACAGACGACATGAAATTAAAAATTTGTCAAGTGATTGTTATTTAACTGGGAGTTTCAATTAATTATTAAAGTGCACTATATTTGTAGCTTTTGAACGGCCACAAATGGAGTTTTAGCGCAGCATAAATATTTTACTGGTTTTAGACTGAACCTGCCGCATAAGATCGTAGAAATGTACAGAATCAAGTTAAGTCTATAAAAATGATTATAAACTATTTTTTTATCTTTAAACTTAAACATAATACGTCATGTAATACCGCAACAATCCTTGAATGTGTTTCAATGAAAATTCTACTAATTCTGTAATTAATTGTTACGTATACTTTTCATATACTACCCCGAACGCATTTTTACCGACCCTATACACATTCAGCGATCCGAATTGCCGAAGATATGCGAATGTAAGCTTTTACCGATCCTAGCTGATTTCAGCAGGTCGCGCTGAATACGTGTAGGGTTAGTAGCATATTTTTTTACACCAAGTAATTATTATCCGCAATGGGGGATAATATCATACAATATAAAAAATTATTGGGCGCGTATGGCAAATAAACTAAAACTTTGTTTTATTTGATTTTCCTGGCACACAAATATTTTTCATTTTTGCACTTAAAAGATACTTACTTTTTTTTATATACAGCCGTGGTTTTTAAAGAAATATTAAAAAAACTACAAATATATTATACAATATAAAAAAAATGATATATTAAAAAGTAACTAAGTACAAGGTGAGTCATTTTCGTTGGTTCTATACGCTACAAGAAAGACGGTCATAGGTACATAGAAAAAAAGTAATAAAAGTGTCACATAAACAGAGTCGGTCTAATTTTATTTGTTTCGAATATACGAGGGATTTTTGAAAATTGAGCAATTCCATTAACCTTTTTATTTCGATTATTATATAAGATATCAAAATTATGTTTAGATACGTTTCATGTAGAATAAAATTCAGGGGCCTACTCACATTTTTTCCTATAAATGCGGGTCTTCCACGCAGAAGGTTGTATGATCGAATCCAGCTCGCTGAATTTATGCTTTTTTATGTTCTTTTATATTTTATTTTGACATTTGTAGAAACAATAGCGCACAGATTTCATGCGTTTTAAACAAGTTCACATTTTTGTTTAAAACGCCTGAATAAGTGTGTCGCCTTTGAGTCTGAAATTATAATTTTTAACACATATTTTGTTATTATTGATATTAAAAAAGGTTCGAGACACAGCAATTGCATGATAGTAGCGAATTTTCATTAAATGCTTCAAATATAAATAACTTAATTTTCTATAAACTTAAAAGGTTGAATTTTGGTGTGTAGTAAGCTTTTTCCACGGCAAAATATCCACCGAATTTCAGTTAATCATCAGTTAATAAAAGAAAGACACTTGCCGAGTTTCATTAAAATCACTCAATTACTTTTTTGTTATCGGTTCCATGCATATATATATATATATATATATATATATATATATATATATATATATATATATATATATATATAATTTTTAATTTTAATTTTATATATTTCTTCAGGCAATTTTCGTGTAAAATTTATTACCTTGTCAATTTTTGCCGAATTTGTTTACTTTTTGACGTAGAGATCATTTTTTGTTGAATTGTGAAATATTTGGTAATTAATACTGTTTCATAAAATATTTTTAAAAAATGTTGATCAACTCATATGAACAATTTGTTAGCAAATTTTCCTGCAAGATATTTGTTTTTTCCAATTGTCGTGTAAAAAACTGTTTAGCTAATTTTCGTTGAAAGACTTTTATATTAATTTTGTCCAACATTACCGAAGCCAATTCCTGTAAAAAATTGGCTTATTTTCGTGAAAGGCAAATTTTCAAGTAAACTTTTTTTCTCGAAATTTTGCAAAAAGCTCTTTGCAATATTGGCAACTGTAGTTTTTGTGAAAATTTCTTGAATTGCTTGGTTGACCAGGAAAATCTAACCAGTTTTTTCGGGGCACTTTTGCTTACTTTAGAACAATTTTTATATTTCCCATCACAAAAAATGCCAAAAGATTTTGTGTCAGATAATCATACTATTTTAAGTGTACTTTTTAATCACATATTTAATACTTAAATGGCAGGTTTTAATTAGACTATAACAAATGTGTCAGATATAGCCTCGCCGGCCCAGTGGTAAGAACGTGCACCTCTAAATCCAGGGGAACCTACTTTTCCGTACATACTGTAAAATTAGCACCAACCGAGTTGTCTACGCCGTATTTGAGCAACTTGTCTTCACAGCTGTCTGCACGTTCCGCGCTTCAAAGAGGTCGTATAGCAGTTGATCTCGTGTACAATGCAATGCGGGGCACGTTAAAGATCCCCATCATTTTCACAGAACGGCAGGGTTTCATGGAAGTTTTCAGGCTAGTGAGGTAAAACTGCTCAATGGCGTTCGCCATAGTGCGAAAACAGAGCGATGGTAAAGAAACAAGAAAAATATATGTAAGGTGTTGTATTGTAGTATGCGATGCAAATAACGTTAATACCCTGAACAAAACAATACAATCTACGTTGCTTTTCCTCATCCATTAAATCAATTCAAACAACAAAAGACTTTACAATATTCAATTTATCAATTTGGTCTTATTAACAGACAAACAGAATGGGTCAAACGTTAACAAGTCTGATTGCATCTAGACAATGAGCGGTAACTGGAAACCTTAATAGATGACATCATCCTTATTAAAATGAGATGCATAATCAGACCCAAGCGTTTAATTCTTTGGCGGCAGGATGACAAATTTAGCAGACACAGAAAAGGAGATTATGCACGTGCTGCAACGTTGCAGAAATCTGTCCTAAGAGAGCAGCTATAATGATATCCCTGTTAAAATAAAACATTTGGGTTCCATTCTAAACTACATCAGACTTGGAGACTACTTCTCAGGCTTCACTGTTGATTTTCGTTTTTGTAGGTGAAGGACGTAGCCAGCGTGTAAGCTAACCGGAGCAAGTGGCCCTTATGAATTCTGGATGTTCTAGGATGTTCTTCAATGTTTCTGTGACCAGTTTCGCTGCTTGACAGCATTCTCAGACAGATAAAAATTGGATTAGTATGAAATCATGACACCTACAAATAAAGATCTTTTGCTATGTTATGATATGGTGTTTTGATCAACAAAATTTATCAAATTGAAAATAAAATGAAACACAGATGACATATGAGGCTTTCAAAATGTCTACGTGATGTATGTCAATATTTAACATAAAAATAGAACTAGCCGATAATAACTATGATAACAATTAAAACAATAAAATAACTAAACAATAACAGTATAAAAGCAGTCTCTATACAACGAAATATTGACATACATCAACTCATTATCTTATTAAAACTTTCCTGAACGAATATTTGATTTTATTTTCTTTGACTTATTTAATTAGAAAGAAGAATATCCAAGAAAGGGGAAGTCATTAAATTAGTTTGCTCGTTTAAAACAAGGTAGCTATTGTCGTGTGTCTGCTTTTTGACTTCTAAAGCTTCAAAAAAGTCTACTTTACGTTTGTCATTATAAAAATGTGGCTTTATGCGGTTATTTACTGTAGGTCTATATTCGGTATCAATAATATGTTTTGCAAATGTAGATTTGTCAGCGTGGTTATTTATAAATGCAGAAATATGTTCTTTGTATCGGGTGTTAAAATTTCTAGAAGTTTGACCTATATAGATTGCGGTACAATGTGTACAAGCTAATTTATAAACTCCAGCTTTTGTCAGGAAACAAGATTTTTCTTTCGCGTTAAATAGTAAATCACGCGTCGTGTTGTAAGATTTGAAAGCTACCTTTGTGTTTGTACAGGTATTTAAAATTTTTGAAATGTTTTCTGAAATGGTTCCAAAATAAGTTATCGAAACGTATCTGTTGTCTTCTTTGTCTCTAATATTTGCATAAATTAAATTAATCGCTAATTTGTATTTTTTTCTCTCGATCAGATACGTTTCGATAACTTATTCTTTGATTTTATTTTCAATTTGATAAAATTTTTTGATCAAAACATCATATCATAACATAGCAACAGATCTTTATTTGTAGTTGTCAAGATTTCGTACTAATTCAATTTTTATCTGTCTGAGAATGCTGTCAAGCAGCGAAACTAGTCACAGAAACGTTGAAGAACATCCTAAAACATCCAGAATTCATAAGGGCCACTTGCTTACGCGCTGGCTACGTCCCTCACATACAAAAACAAAACCCAACAGTGAAGCCAGAGAAGTAGTCTCCAAGTCTGTATGTAGTATGGACCAGTTTCACCAAGTAAGGGCAACAACAATCAATGAATTCCATTCTAAACTTAAAATATTTCGGGATGCAGCAGGTGCGTTATAATAGTGAATTTTCGTAACAATTTTACACACTTAGTACGGCATATTACTAAAAGTAATACTACTCATTTAAACAGATGTCGAATATCGGTTTGAGAGGCCCTAATATAAGCTCATTTGAAGAATTTCTCTATTATCATACAAAATATTCAAATCTTGTGTTCTAGCTCCTTTTGGCAAAAAGCTTAGAATGCCAAAAAGTCAATTTTCTATGACGCTAGAAAATTAAATGTTGATGAATCTGGGTACTGTGTGTTTCTTTAAAATAAACTTGTATTGCAAATTTCATTTAAGTTATAAAAGCTTTCCGGAAGAAAATTTAATTGATGTTTAGAAAATGAAGGTATCTGTCTAATTACGAGGGAGGGTCAATAAGTCCGTCACCTTTTGAATGAAACACGGGTTTTTTGACAAAAAATCATTTTATTTCTCAACATAGTCTCCTTTGAGCTCTGTACACTTCGTCCAACTTTTCTCCAATTTTTTTTATCCCTTCCTAAAAATAAAATTTTTCTGTGAGTCAAATCTCTTTCCGCTCAGCCATTTCTTTAAGTTTGGAAACAAGAAATAGTCACTTGGGGCTAAATCCGGAGAATAGGGCGGATGAGGGAGCAATTGGTAGCCCAATTTATGCAATTTCGCCATGTAGACTACACATGTGTGCACCCTTGCCTTGTCTTGGTGGAAAATAACTTTTTTCTTGCCCAAATGCGGTCGTTTTTGTTCAAATCGTCATTGAATCGGTGCAATAAGTTGGTATAATAATCGCCATTGATTTTTCTTTTCTTTTGAAGGTAATCTATGTAGATTATACCGCGTGCATCCAAAAAAAACGGTCGCCATGACTTTATTGGCTGACAAACCCACCTTGGCCTTCTTCGGCGCCGATTCGCACGGAGAAACCCACTGTTTTGACTGCTGCTTGGTCTCTGGTGTGTTGTGGTGAATCCATGTTTCGTCCACGGTTACGAAACGGCGCAAAAACTAGTCCATATTGCTGTTGAATAACGCCAAACACTCCTTCGAAGTTATCACACGGTTGCGTTTGTGGTCGATTGTGAGCAAACGCGGCACCCAGCTTGCGGATAGCTTTCTCATACCCAAGTGATCATGCAAAATTGAAGCTACTGAGCCATGTGATTTGCCTATGGCTTGCACAATCTCCCGCACTTTCAACCTCCGATCGGCCAACACCATTTCATGAATTTCTTCAATATCTTCTGGTGTAGCGACCTCAACTGGGCGTTCAGAACGTTCGGTGTCATTTGTGCTGGTATCATGGAAATTGATGGTGCAGAGTCCCTTGGTTCGAGTTATGGTTTTTTTCCGCAAAAATATTGTTTAATGAGCACACGAAATTCACTTTTTCCCATTTTCGTTGTAAGTCAAGAGGTTGTCTGCTTTCAATGGCTATCAGTAGATAGTGCCCCACCTGGGTCCATCCCCTCCACTTTTTACTGCGCATGCGCGAGTCATCATGCGCATGCGCTGACCTGCGCAGACCTGTGACAGTTGACAGCTGACCTGTCAGATTTGACAGGTGTCAAATGTCACTGACCTGACAGCTGTCAACGTCAGCTGTCAGCTAACCTGACATGTGTCAACGTCAAATGTCACCTGACCTGTCAGATGACGTCACAAGCATTCCAAGATGGCTGACCTGTCATAGACAGTTGCAACCCGGGTTCTCTCTATGGAACTAACCTGAGATGACGTCACAAGCATTCCAAGATGGCTGACCTGTCATAGACATCTGCAACTCCGGGGGTTCTCTCTATGGAACTAACCTGAGATGACGTCACAAGCGTTCCAAGATGTCTGACCTGTGTGTCCATAGATATCTACAAGTCAGGTTAGCTCTCCATGTGTGTTTGTCTGATTGTTTATTAAGGTTATGTATTTGTTTATTAAGGTTATGTTCGCTCACGTGTCATCTGTTTGTTTATTAAGGTTATGTTTGTATTTGTTTATTAAGGTTATGTCATGTGTGTTGATTACCATGCATCTGTTTGTTTATTAAGGTTATGTATTTTGTTTATTAAGGTTATGTTCGTAAACACAGCTGTTTGGTTTGTTTATTGTGTTGTTGTTGTTAAGGTGTATTGAAGTTTGTTAGGGTATTTCGTTTTTGGCGGGAAATTTGAATTTGTTTGAAAATTTGTCTGTTGTGTCCAGAGATATGACTCATCGAGCTAGAGAATATTCTATTTGTAAAGTTGTAGAGTGTAGAGAATATTCTCTAGCTCGATGGGAGACATCTGTTGGACACAGTCATTCGGTTTAGTCACACACATACATATATGAGGAAGATATATTGAGCGGGTAATTTGAAATTTTGATTTTAATTTGAAATATGATTTTTGAAAGAAAAGCATTCGCCAGAAATTAGATTTGAACCCCCCCAACCACACAACTTACTCAGAGAGATACCTGTCGCTAAACCAACTATTCCACAGACACACACGTTAAAAGTTTGTTCGCAGTTGTATATATAAAACAAAAACCTGTTGCATATGCTAATTTAAAACGAGTTTATGAGGCTGATGTGTGTGTGGGCAGGGGGTGGTATCTCTATTACATTCCAATTGAATAATAGGAACTGTAATGTTAAAAACAATTGTTTATTTATAGTAAAAAGAAATTTAAAACACGTACCAATTTACCTATCTAATATCATTTAATAACAAAAACGTTTGAAGTAAACTATATCAATAAGAAAAACGTATTTACATCTAGATATGATAATGAGTTTATTTTAATAGCGCAATAAAACTCGGGGACTTGGTTTTATTGCCGGCGTGTTTGTTTATGTTAGTGTGTTTGTATTTTGAATGAATGAATCTAAATTTATATAGGGAGTGATCAAAAACACACAACTAACAAAACTCAATTTAAAACAACTAAACTAAACTTTGATATACGAGGATTGTTTGATAAGTATTGTTTGTATGTAAACATAAATAATATAATAGTATACTTACATACAGCAAGAGACGTCATACATGTTTCACGGCTTAGTACACACTAACGTATGTTGAGGTCTTGAATGGGGGCCCTTATAGAAATAACACAGTTGTTTAATGACATCCACTTGAACCAAACAAAACATATAGACGCTGTTGTTGATTGTTAACACACACACACACACGTCATGACAGCTCGAAGTCTTTACTTAGACTGACAGAGCTGTGTAATAAAAGACAGACAATTGATTGCCCAACAAGTATCTTAGATAATCTTGTTTGAGCTTGTACAGCTGTTTAACACACACGTCATGACAGCTCGAAGTCTTTGCTTAGACTGACAGACAGAAAGGGGTTAATAAAAATGCAACAAAATAAAAATAAAACAACTGTTTTACATACAATAAAAATTTATTAGGATTAATTAAGTTGTACATATTGATACATAAATGACATACAATTATTACATAATGGCTCTAACGATGCCCGTTAAAGGTTTATATTCCATTACACTGTCATGAATAACCAGACAATAAACACGAGTATTCTTTGGGAAGTTGGCGTGACTCATAAACTCCACCTTAATGTCCACCGTTGAAGACTTGATTGACTCGTTCTGGTGCTGACAGTCAATCACAAATAGAGCTCTGTCTTTAAACTCGTCATAATTCAAGATAGGCTCCGACATGTTTTTATAACAGAAGCTTTTTTGAAAATCTGTATACATGTTATAGGCTTCTGCATATTTCGATTTCTCAAAATCCATATTCATAGATTCATAAGGGTAGCATTCTGAATTTAGAAACACTCGAAGGTCCATCATACCAATGTTATCGAAATAGTCTGACCTCTTCTTCACGTTATCCTTACGATCTGTTTGAAATGCTATAATCACATATCGAGGTCTTTCCAAGTTGGTTGCAGTTTTAACAGCCCACACATCTCTGTTGATATCTCTGAGTGCTGGTAACTCGTATATGTCCCATTTGCGGTAGGCGAGAAATATAGAGGTGTCTTTGGCTATTTTATCCATCAGTTCCAATTTCATTTTATCATTGGGAAATACATGTTTTACCTTTAAAAACATATTGGTTACGGTAATTTTTGCTCGTGCCGTACCTGTGCTGTAATAGCCATTGGAATCGTTTCGACTTCTTGTAAAGCGGAAAGTATGTTTGCCACAGAGAACTCCTTTGAAATGATGAAAGAAACTGAAGAGGAACCAGACAGGTATGAGCATGTGAAACTTGTTATCATTTAAGGTGATGTGCTCCGACGACACATTCAGACCGGCGTTGCTAAGAGATTGGGCTTCATTCTTACTGAACGATAGCAGACTTTTGATGATGGTTGTGGTGTATGGGTCCCGCACTCGTTCCACTTCCTTGTTATTTAACTCATAGGTCATTGATTCAAACAGAGCTGCTCCTCCATTATTTGACAGATAACAAGCACCAGTGGCATTTTGGACTGCTACAGGTTCCAGAGCACCTTCGATTATTAGAGCTGACTCGGCCAGACATACGAACGCATCTTGTTGGTTGATGGCTATTTCAATTTCATCGCTGTTACCAAACGATTTAGTTGGTGAATAGTAAGAGCGCAGCTCTTCTCGATCGATGCCATCATCAAACACGGGTTCTTTGAATATTTCTAGTTTTGACGACATGATAACCCAGGCTTTGCAGGAACTCAATATTATCGGGACGAAGCGTACCCTTTGACGTGTCTGACTCAACTGAATTTGATGTGGTAGATGCACTTGCTTTTATATCCTTGAAGACCAACATACTAAGCAACTTTTATAAGTTTCAAGCGAACAGACACCTCTTCACCTTGAAAGTTGACAGGAACTGAATCTTGGTCGACGATGTCGATGCTTATATTGGAAATCTCTTGCTTGTTCACCGGCAAGTAAATTAAATTTTTAGGTTCTATGTCGATTGCGTAGCCAGGATCAACCATCGGAGCAAACTCATACAGCGTATGTGAGGGTTGTCCGTTATAATAGGAACCAGACACGATATTGGTTTCGATGCGAATCTGTCTAACATCCACTATATCAACAGGTAAATCAGATTCATAAAAGGTGTCCGGATGAAGAACTTGTTTTGAAAAGCCCAACATTCGCCCAATCGAACCATCAAATTCAAAACTGACATTTGTATAACACTTTAGTCTGCATTTGATGGTGTTCGGATTAGGTCTCAGAATCAGAGCCTGTTGCTTTTGTTCGTGTGTTGCTGTAGCACCAACAAGTTCATTTTGAAGTAACTCTTCCAAGTGTGTTATTTCATAAGCACCGGTGGGTATCGTGATGGTTCGCCAACCGGTTCCTTCTTTTACATGAAATTTGTTTTTACCTTCATAGATGTTGGGTATGTTGTTGTAGGTGTGAAAGCCTATCAAGGCAACAGCATAATTACCATCCAAAACAATTGGTGGATGGTAGTCTGACGACAGATGGGAGCTGCAGTCTTTCAACACAAAGGTGTGCGCCATGACTGATACACACAGGCTACTGTTTCAGTCTTTTATTGCATTGGTTTTTGCAGATACAACCCATAACCGTAGCGCTGTTTCTTGAGATACATGCCTTTGCCCAGTCTCTTGCATTTTGGCTTAAATTTCAAGCCACTCCCTCTCCTACCCATCGCGATGGCTTCCATTGTTTTGTTGTGTCGTTCTTCCTCCTCTAGTTTCTGTTTCGCAGACTTGGCATCGTTCACGGCTTTGGCAATACCTGCAGCACCGCCACCCAGAGCTGCTAGTGCTGACAGCCCACCAAATATAAGAGGCAACAACGGAAGGAAGCCTCCACTTTTAGGTATTGGAATAACTCGAGGTTTCTGCACATTCTTACGTCCACCAATGTTTCTAACGATTGTATGAGCTATATCAAACACGGCGTTCGCTGTTGGAATAAGGTTTCTATCTTTTATAACTTCCTCAATCAGACTTAGTATGTTTTTAAAGGGAACCTTCTTCTTTGGCTTCGAGTTGATTACATAAAACCCCTCATCAAGTTTTCTGTTAACTTTCATGGTGTTTGTAACGCTAGCAACGTTTCAGCAAAACCTGTATCTGTCTTTGTTAATAACAACCCTCACTCTGTGACACCAACATGCATACTGACTGGGTGTCTCACTTGCATTCATTTATATATACACACCCAATAAAATATAGTTTAGTTTAAGTTAAGATGCGTACCAGCAAACACGCTTCTGCCTTACCCATTACAAATATAGACGATGTTGTTACGGACACAGCTCAACAACAACTGAGGCATGGTCCTCTCTTTCCAAACACCGTTCGCTGTATCATATGTGGTCCGAGTGGGTGTGGTAAAACTAATGTCATGCTGAGTTTGTTGTTTGAAGCAAACGGTTTAAAATTTGATAACGTGTATGTGTATTCAAAGTCTCTGTATCAACCGAAATACAAGATGTTAAAGGAGGTGATGAATGCAACAAAAGGTGTTGGTTACTATCCTTATCGAGAAAACGATGAAATATTAGATCCGGCAGATGCCAAGGACAACTCTGTGTTTATATTTGATGATGTAGCTTGTGACAAACAAGATAAAATAAGAGCATACTTCAGTATGGGCAGACATAAGAATATTGATTCATTCTATCTCTGTCAAACATATACACGAATACCCAAGCATCTGGTACGTGACAACACCAATGTTATTGTGTTATTCAAGCAAGATGAAACCAATTTAAAACATGTGTACGACGATCATGTAACCACCGATATGGACTTTAAACAATTTAAAACTATCTGCCACCAATGCTGGAAAGATAATAAGTATGGTGTGTTGGTGATTGTGAAGGAAAACGATGTACACAAAGGTCGATATAGAAAAGGATTCGATAGATATATATTATTCTAACAATGGTAGACAGGACAGACAGCTGTCTAACACAGCTGTCATACAGGTGTCTAACACAGGTGTCTAACACAGATGTCTAACACAGCTGTCTAACACAGCTGTCTAAGACAGCTGTCTAAGACAGCTGTCTAACACAGCTGTCTAACACAGCTGTCATACAGCTGTCTAACACAGCTGTCTAACACAGCTGTCTAACACAGCTGTCTAACACAGCTGTCTAACACAGCTGTCTAACACAGCTGTCTAACACAGCTGTCTAACACAGCTGTCTAACACAGCTGTCTAACACAGCTGTCTAAGACAGCTGTCTAACACAGCTGTCTAAGACAGCTGTCTAACACACAGCTGTCTAAGACAGCTGTCTAACACACAGCTGTCTAACACACAGCTGTCTAACAGACAGCTGTCTAACAGACAGCTGTCTAACAGACAGCTGTCTAACACACAGCTGTCTAACACACAGCTGTCTAACAGACAGCTGTCTAACACACAGCTGTCTAACACACAGCTGTCTAACAGACAGCTGTCTAACACAGCTGTCTAACAAGACAGCCGGATATCGTGATAAATAAGAAGGCATGTACCATGACTGAGTCAGTATATGTTAAACCACCACACAACCTGTATCGCTCAAACAAATGATTAGACCGTCTGGTAACACCAAACAGTTGTAGCACAATGGAAGTGTTGGGTAAGGAAGAGCGAAAAGTTAAGAAAAAGATTTTACAACTTGCTGACAATATTCGAAAAAAACATTTAATGCTTAAACTTAACAGAGCTGAGAATGATGATGCTCTGCAACGTTTATATAAACCACTTGTTGACCCCCTAAGTGAAATATCTAAAAACACAGCAGCACTGCAGCAGCAGCAGCCCCAGCAACAACCAAAGGCTGAACAAATCAAAGACGAAGTCGATATACCAGAAACGAAACCCCAAGTACAGTTCCTTAAAGATCATGAAGTTTTTGAAGCTGAACCAAGGGAAGAGGCTGAGGCGGCAAGTTCCGATGAGGATATCCCAACATTTGAAGAGCTTGAGGCCGACCTACAAACTGTCACAACCAACCCTGCATATCAAGAATTTTTGGAGCAATATCCTGACCGAGTTCGATATTATGTAGACAAGTATTTTACTGAACCACCAAGGCTCGGTACCATTGATCAAACGTATGGTGCCCGCTACGCTAAAGATACCGGTAGCTGGAGTCTTGGTAACAAACACTTAGACTTTACCGATGCTGAGATTCAACTGGGCCAAAGGAGATACCCGCAAACACAAGGTTTGCTAGAATTGTTATTTATGAAAAGACCCCGGGGGTATACTTATGACGATCTTCAACACTATAGAGATATTCTAGAAGCAACTAGTGTTTATAAAATGAACTATGATCCTAACGCCCGAACCAAGGGTTGTTCCTCTGAAAAGTATCTGACTCTAATAAAACCAGTGATAAATCCACGAGGTCGTAGATCCTCAACTCCTCAAGGTTTTGGTTACACCTACGAGGAAGACGATGACGACAGCAACGTCAGACATCTTAACAAAAAACAAAAGACTGAACTTAAAACTCAGAGTGATAAGAGCAGCGATAGCAACGGCATGAGCCCTAACAACAACATCAGCACCAACAACTATATGATACAAAATAACAAACAAATAGCCTATGTGTATTGGAATGACATAAACGAGTTGGTTGACAGACTTAGACTTTTAGTGGCTTCCCAAGTTGCAGGTAATAATGCTCATAACAACGAAATTCAGTCAATCTTGGAAGAACTAAAAGAAGCTAGTGTTATCACCTAGTAAACCCACAGCCATGAAGAGGCACCAACGACAACAACAACAACAGCACCAACGCAACACTGAACCATCTAATGTTAATAATTCTATAAATGTATTCCAACAAAGAGTTTACATACTTGTACTTAGAATCAAATAAAAGTCTTTGTTAAAATTACTGTGTTTTTATTTTGTAATACAATTAAAAAGTATGTCTTAAAGCAATAATATCCTGAACAAACTTATCTTGTGGTACATCTGCTATACGTAGGTTGTTTCTATGCGCTGTAAGGTATTTCACTTCAGTCTTGATTCTGTTAAAGAGATTTACTGAATTTGGATCGTACAGCTTGTTTAGGATCACTTGGGCGTCGGGGTGTTTATTTTTAAAGTTCCTCACAGCCCTGGGGAAACTTTTCTTTTGTGTTCTTACGGCATGATATGGATAGGGGGCGTCTTTCTCGTTTCTTGCAAGTAAACCAAACACACTTATTTTTCCCCGGTTACTTGGCTTTGGGGATATATCTTCAAGATATTCTGTGACTTTAGCATTTGTTTCTCGCATACGCTGCACCTCATCATTTATCTCCATTAATTTTACTTCAATCGCATCTAGGCTGTCCCTGTATTTCTGATCAAATACGTTTAGGAAAAAATCAGAAATAATTTGGGTGCATTTGTCATAGAACCGAATGGATATCCAACAAGCCAAATTTAATATTAAATCTTTACACACATATGTACCAGATATCAAGTTGTTTTCAGCCTGTCTCCCACCAAAGTCCACCAGATATGTAGCTGTTGTTGGTATTACTTGAGTTGTTGCTTCCGTTTTAAGAGGGGTAGTAGTCCGGCTCCCAGGCGATAACTCTAAGTGGGCTCCCTCAGTTGAAACACTTGTCATGTCGTTGTGCTGAAACCCTAACTCTTCCTTTAGCCGACTGTTGTAATAGGCAATCAACTCTTTAGTTTTTTTATTTTCCAACCAATGTCTGAATCTTTTCTCACCAATCTTACACAGTTTAGTTGCATTAAAATAGCCAGTGTTTTTATCGATATTAAGTTGAAAGTCTCCAAATAGACCATACCAGAAGTTGTCTTTAATTTGCTGGTAACACACATCACTTAATGTAGCCATTTTGAAACAGATTTGGGTAGAGTAAACTGAAGCACGTCTTTTCTCAACGACAACTGAATTATGAATAAGCTTAAGAGTGTGTGTAGCCACTTTATATATGCTGCCACAATAACCGTTTTTTAAAACTAAATTTGTTTTTACATAAACCTTACTAAATGTGTGTGTGTCTACAAATACGTTGTTTCTTATGGGTAAAAGTGTCAAAAGCTCTATATTAGGCAAAAATACATGTAATCTTATGGGAAATAGGAACGATTTAAGGTGTTAGCGGGGGCCTTTTCTGCAAACACAAATACTGTGATGATGTCATCCTTTTCATGTCTGTATTCTAGACAAGCTCAAACACGAATGATGGGGTGATTGAACAGATATAACACAAGATAACATTCGCCAAGGTCATCAACCGACACGTTGTTTACCCCTAAGCGAGCCTCTCTCTTGTGTATATTAAACAGATACACAGACAAGCTCAAACAGGATCAAGGTTAACAACTGTAAAACGTTGTTTATCCTTTGTAAGACCTCTCTCTCTTACATCAGTTTGTTTCCTCAATACAAGAGACAGAGACACTTGTTCAGTATGTGTTAAGTCGTGAAACAATGATGACGTCTCTTGCTGTATGTAAGTACACTCTTCTTATTATGTCTGTTTGCATTCAAATAACAAATACAAACATAACCTTACTAAACAATCAGATGATTGGTAATCAACATGTATACGAACACCTAACCTCATATGTAAACAACAACTGGCTTTTGTTTTATATATACAACTGCGAACAAACTTTTAACGTGTGTGTCTGTGGAGCTATTGGTTTAGGGACAGTGTATATCTGAGTAAGTTGTCTATGGCCGATTCGAGGTTCGTGGGTTCAAATCTAAGTTCAGGCGAATGCTTTTCTTTCAAATACACATGCATCTGTCAGTTTAAGCAAAGACTTTGAACTGTCATGACGTGTTTGTTAAACAGCATGTATAAGCTTCAACAATGGCAATCAGTTGTCTGTCTGTATCCTCAACACAGAAGACACCTGTTCAGTAGTGTGTGTGTATTAAGCTGTGAAAGAAGGCTGACGTCTCTTGTTGTATGTAAGTACAATCTTGTATTATCTCTGTTTGCATTCAAATAACAAATACATAACCTTAACAAACAATCATATGACTGGTAATCAACACGTGTGTGAACATAACCTTAATAAACAAATACAGACAGTAGTGTGTGTGTGTGTGTGTGTGCGAACATAACCTTAATCAACAAATACAAACATAACCTTAATAAACAATCAAAATGGCTTGGTAATCAACACACATGACATAACCTTAATAAACAAATACAAACATAACCTTAATAAACAAACAGATGACACGTGAGCGAACATAACCTTAATAAACAAATACATAACCTTAATAAACAATCAGACAAACACACATGGAGAGCTAACCTGACTTGTAGATATCTATGGACACACAGGTCAGACATCTTGGAACGCTTGTGACGTCATCTCAGGTTAGTTCCATAGAGAGAACCCCCGGAGTTGCAGATGTCTATGACAGGTCAGCCATCTTGGAATGCTTGTGACGTCATCTCAGGTTAGTTCCATAGAGAGAACCCGGGTTGCAACTGTCTATGACAGGTCAGCCATCTTGGAATGCTTGTGACGTCATCTGACAGGTCAGGTGACATTTGACGTTGACACATGTCAGGTTAGCTGACAGCTGACGTTGACAGCTGTCAGGTCAGTGACATTTGACACCTGTCAAATCTGACAGGTCAGCTGTCAACTGTCACAGGTCTGCGCAGGTCAGCGCATGCGCATGATGACTCGCGCATGCGCAGTAAAAAGTGGAGGGGATGGGCCCAGGTGGGGCACTATCTACTGCTATCTAACACAAATTAAATGACGCAGCATGTTCAAAATTTGACAGGAGTCAACTGACAGATGCTTGTTGACAGGAGTAGTGTTGCCCTTCTTGTGAAGAGGCGGGAAATCCAAAAAGTCACGGACTTAATGACCCGCCTTCGTATAAACGTGTCAGGTCAGGTCAGGTCAGGTCAGGTCAGGTCAGGTCAGGTCAGGTCAGGTCAGGTCAGGTCAGGTCAGGTCAGGTCAGGTCAGGTCAGGTCAGGTCAGGTCAGGTCAGGTCAGGTCAGGTCAGGTCAGGTCAGGTCAGGTCAGGTCAGGTCAGGTCAGGTCAGGTCAGGTTTCTTGTTAATCGCCTGGATGATTTCATTTCAGTCAACATAATCGAATCCGTTTTTCGAACCACAACATTTTTTTAAAACAAATTCTACTTTTTCTTCATAATTTTCTTCATAAAAATTCACCAATATTAACAGTAAAAGATGTCTGCTAAAATTGTTACTTTATCTAACTTCTGCGAGCTTAATTTTGTATACGAATCCATTATGGTGAACCAAACCCTGATTTCTTCTTAGATTTATTTTGTTTAGATTTAAACTTTATTAACATTGATCTACGAGCAAGAATTGGTTCACTACAATGCTATAACAATTTTGGTGAAGATAACACTATTGGATTATAAAGAATTCGTAGGAAAATGGGAACAATGCCCTGTCAAATGAAAGCCTACCGTAATTTAATTAGCAAAGGGGTATGGTCATTTTGGGATCACCACTTTTTTTAGCGGCCACGAATAAAACCAGCATACTTTGATAGTGCCTCATACAGCATATGTAACAGTGGTAAAAGAGATTGCAGAAGTGCATCGGAGCCGAGATATACAGTGTGGTTCATTAGGTGACCGACATTCATATCTCGGTAACTATGGCAACTAGAGCTTCGGGAAAAAATATTCGAAAAGTTTTTTCCAGTCCAATTCAGGCACTATTTTTTATTTTGTTATTCTTGCCACCAGATGGCCCTTTTTGGATCAAACTTTTCGAAAGCTGTTAGCTCAAAATATTTCACATTGTTATATTTCTTCACCTTTCTCTGAAATCCCTAATCTTGTTCGATATTTTTATCTGAGTTTCAACCCCCCTTATATTTAGGATGATAAAAGGGTTGAATTTAATCAAAAGTTGTTGTAAGTTGGTAATCTTTTACTTTAGACCCATAATAATAATAATAATAATAATAATAATAATAATAATAATAATAATAATAATAATAATAATAATAATAATAATAATAATAATAATAATAATAATAATAATAATAATAATAATACATTTATTCGCACCATCAATACATAAAAAATGTGTAGAACACGTCAACATTTAAGAAAAACATAAAAACACAGGAATTACATTTCCAAAAAAACTACACAATCACGATATTGATTACCAACAGCTACAACTTGTCACCTAAAAAATCCTCAATATTATAATAGGCCTTTGCCGCCAGATTCAGTGTTTTTCTCATCTTTGTAGGTGGAAGCTCCTTTATCTGCACCGTCAGTTTGTTGTACACCTTTAGGGACTGAACCACAGCACTATTATAAACAATGCTTTTTGTAGTTTGTGGCGCAATTAGCTGATCCTTTAAACGTGCTCTGGTGTTGTATTGATGCTGTTGTTCACAATCTGATAACAAACTCCGGTTTTCCCTAACAAAACACGCACACTTCAATATATACAAACTTGGCAAGGTAAATATGCTGTTCTAGAGGAATGTTTTCCTACACGAACCCCTATAATCTAGATTAAATATGCTGCGGATACATGCCTTTTGGAGCGTAAAGATTCTACCAGCTTTTATGGAATTCCCCCAGAACATTAGTCCATATCGAAGCCTTGAGTTCACATATGCGTAGTACGCCTCGAGGCCAGCACTAATACTACTAGAATCGGACAGAACACGCAGAGCATAACTAAAAGCTGACAGTTTAGCTGCCAGATAGCCACAATGAGCCCTCCAGTTCAACTGAGAATCAAGCTTCAAGCCCAAAAACTTAACATCATCTTGTGTGCTCAGCGATTCTGAGTTGAATTTCAGCGAGAACTGATTACCCCTAAAATAGTTAAATGAGACTAAATTTGTTTTGGTCACATTCAATTGTAAGTCCACCTTTGTTCCAGAATGCTCAGTGATTGTGATGCCTCATAAATTAGATCACTATCTGAAGTAGCTCGCAAAACCAAATATGTATCGTCAGCAAACAGGGTTGTCTTATGGGGCAGTACTTCAGACAGTTCGTTAATATAAAGTAAGAACAAGACTGGCCCAAGGATTGAGCCCTGAGGCCCACCTCGTTCTATAATCTTCCACTCAGATGCCAGAAATACCCCTGTCCTATAGTCATTAAACGCCACACATTGTTTCCTGCCTAATAGGTATGACTTCATTAAATTCATCGAGACTGCCCTGAAACCCAGCAATTCCAACTTAACTAACAGTGTGTTGTGGAACACGCTATCAAAAGATTTAGATAAATCCAGCATCATACACATTGTGCTTTCACGCTTATTTAGTCCCTCTGTAATTTCCTTGATAACTTGAAATATTGCCCTGTTAGTTGACGTTTTCTTAATATAGTCACTTTGATTCTCACTAAATATTTTGTGTTTCTCTAGAAAAGCCACTATTCGCTTACACAGAATTTTTTCTATTATTTTTGCTATATTCCAAATTAGTGAGATAGGTATATAATAGGTAAGTAGAGATATGTCCCCACTCTTATGTATCAGAATCACTAGTGAGTTTTTCAGGTCATCCGGAAACAATCCCTGAGCCAGGCATAAGTTAATGATATATGCTAATGGCTTGACTAAAACATCAGCACATTCTTTCAGCAGCCTTGGTGTTCCTAAGTTCAAAAATTGTATTGTACACTTCACTTTTATGGGTGGGGTAAAAAATATTGTGTCGTTAACATATTTAATTTTATCTGTTGCTGAAGCATTGTTGGTGTTGATGTTTTTACACACGTTGATCAGATATTTGTTTATGTAATTTAACCGCTCCTGGTCCGTATCCCCATCTATAGTGAAATTTTTTAGCTCAAATCTCTGGCCTCCTGAGCATCCAGTCACCTGCCTTACATATGATGCATCAGTAAAATTTTGTCGACAAGTCCAACATAATGACTTTTAAATTAATTATGGCTCCCAGGTGAAAAATCAAAGTTGATGATGATTGTCAAAAACGAAACGTCAGAACTCGGTTTTGATACCATTTTCAAATACTACGTTGTTGGCAAATTATGAGCTTTCTCGCTAATATATTAATACTGGAATATAGCTGGACGTTCGACAGCATTCCCCACCATGGATATCTGACAACGGGTCACCGTATTTTCTTTGCGACGATTTTATAACCATCTCCCCAGGTCTCCGTCAACGGGGTTACCTACAGCTCTCCAGCTGGTTCTTTTGCCTTCTCATACCGGATATCACCTTCTTCTTTGCGTCTTTATATTCCCCCAGGGGCGTTGTTTTTCTTGGGCTGCGACTTTTCTTGCATTCCTTGTGTATCCCCTTCTATTAAGGACACACTGTCTTCTTATCTTAGCGATGTTGTCTGTTATATTCAGTAGATTGTGTTTAGCAATAGTTTCGTCTTCTACGTTTCTCTGATCACAAGTGGCACCCCTTGTTTTCAAATTCTTATAATTTTTTGTACTTTTATTGTATGGATCTAAATTTTTGTGCGTAATTCGCATTTTATAACGTAAAGCTGCCTGCCAAATTTGGTTGATTATGAAATTAGACAAAAAAATTCCCGAGGAAAATCTACAATTTTTCCGAAAAGCTTGGCCCGATTTTGCTCACTAATAAACTTATCCGCGCCACCTCAAAAGGGAAGATATTTAGCAAATGTGATCAAAATTGGAACTGATCCTGGGTATGCGTTCGCGCACATTTAAGGATTTTTTTTTGAAAATTCTGTCACGATTTCTAGGAAAATTCACTGAAAAGGTTGATCAAGTCATTACTATAAAACAAATTATGCTGAAAATATAACTTTAATGCAAAAATTAGTCTTTTCATCAAATAAAATAGATGAGTTCGAGCATTTTTTCCAACAAGAAGTTTACTTCGCTTGTACTTAATTTATTCCATACTTCAGGCGCGTGCCATATATTTATCTTAGTAGGCCAATTCAGCGATACGGACTGAAACCCTTCTGCACTTAAAAATGCTTTTACTTGTTTCCAAATAAGTTATAATACTTTGTTCTACTTCATCATTTTTTAAACTAAGTGTTTTGTCGGCATCTAACAAAACACATCTGAGCGACGACCCAGTAATAAAAATGTGTTACTTTTAGTATTCTTATACAATGTTACAATGAAATAAAACTCTGGACGCAAAAGGTGCATTATTATAGCACATTTTGCTAAAAAATGGTAAAAATTCTCCTAAAGACATGTAAGGATTTTTATTATACCTATTTATTTATTAAAAATCTCGGGAAGCAGCAAGTGCGTTATGGTAGTGAATTTTTATTAAATGCTTCAAATTTGAATAACTCAATTTTCTATAAACTTAGAAAGTTGAATTTTGGTACGTTGTAGGGTTAGGCAACATATATGGTAAATTTGATTAGAGCAGCTTTGTTATTTTTGGAGAAAAAATTTTTTTTTTGAAAGAAAACTCAAAATTTTCCCGGATAACCTCGTCCGATTTTCCTGGCTAACGAACTCACCCAAGCCATTAATAAAAGAAAGGCACCTAACGAGTTTCATTGAAATCGGTTAATTATTTTTTGAGTTATCAGACGGATACATACATACATACATACATACATACATACATATATATATATATATATATATATATATATATATATATATATATATATATATATACATATAAAAATTGAAACTCACCCGGGTATGGGTTCTAGGGGTCCTAGTTCGCGCTTATTTGGAAAAATTTTTGCAAAGTCTCACCATCGATACCTCTCTATTACTGAATTTTTTTTAGTAAAATTTCACTAAAAGGAGCTTGCTCTGCCATACTGTCAATGCACGTGACTAATTTTGTTACATATAGGCTGGCACATTCAAAACAAGCTGGCAGCCTAACGACCAGGAAAAGATTTATAGCAAAAAAAACCTAAAACACGTTAAGTTTGCTTGTGAGGGGCATAACTTTTAAGGCAAAAAGTATAGCCCAAACTTTACCCTCCTAAGCGGAGGTGTTATCGCTCAATTTTTTCCAAATACGAATAGGGGTAATAAAAAAGCTCGTTGAAAAGAGCTTTTGATTTCCTGTACAATGCTTTTTTATTTGTTTACACCAGTCTATTCGTTTAGAAGATACAGATTCCCGAAATAGCACTAAGGCATTTTCCGAGAAACGTTTAATGCTTGAGTCAGGCCTCACCAGCGTTCATTACAAGACAAAATGTTAAAAGTTTGCGTAGGTAATAAAAAGTCATTTAGATTAAGGTGCTCCAAAAAACCCCAGCAAAATATGTCTTGTGATAACGCATTCTTGATAGCAACTTTTTGTGGCACCATGTGAATTGAAGTAACTGGTTTCTCGACAGATGAACAATTCAATTGTGATTATTTCCTGGCCTTGTTGAGTGAATTTTTAGAATCAGTCACTATGGTGCATTCAATTGCCAAAGAAGTTGAAGTTATGGGCATTTTTTTAGATCATGAAAACTCAAACGAAACAGCACGTGTATTCAATAAACTGCATCCTGATAGGCGTCATAAGTACGTGCTGGAGGTGCTACACAAGTTCCATGCAACTGGATCAGTGTCTAATAAGAAGCGAAGTCCTGGACGTGAATTTCGTATGGTGAATGAAATCTTAAGCCTGGAAGTGATATAACACAATTTAGCCCCACTGTTGGGGTGGCAGTATAGCTTAACATAAATACCCTGTGTGTTAATTAAAGAATTAATGAATAACATTTAGCTTAGCTACTCAGTCGGGGCACAAATATAATATAAATTAACGCAGGGCGTGGGCTTTATAGCACTTGCACTCGGTGGGTTTTAAAATGCACAAATAAAAGTCAGGAGTAAAAACAAAATCGGTTTATTAAAAATTGTTGAAGCTATATAATGCTGATTGCTTTCAATTAAGCAGATTTAAATAAAGAAAAATATAAATTGACTACTTGAAGTTGTTCAGATTTAAATGCAAAATATAAAGTGATTAATTACGTTGAATTGGCATATGAAACTGTTGAAATGAATTGTGGGGCATAACACTACGTTTTAAAGAAGAGATTTTGCAGATAAATGATGCACTTAACTTGTGACTTAAACTGCTGCCCTTGGAGTGATGACTATATCCGTCCAGCCCAGGATGTTGGAGGTGTCTCATTGTGTAGGTGCATTTTCCTGAAGCAACGGCTTCGTGACTTGGCACACATGGTTCATGTTCGGTATTACTGGAGCTCCTCCAGGATGATGGTATCTCAAAATAGCGGTCCAATAGCGGGTCCAGACGAACGGATACAGACCAGCGGATTACTGACCAGCCGGTCTCTGACTAGAAGGTCCCTGACCAGCTGGTTCCTGACCAGCTCGTCCCTGACCAGCGTGGTGGCTATAAATTTCAGATGAATTAGTGTTGGTTTAAGGCTTTATGATCTACATGAGGCGGCTGGTAGCAGGTTGCGTTTAAGTACAACACTTATCTGTGTGTTAATAACCAAAATAAAATAACATAAATGAAATAAAATTTTAAATGACCTCTCTGAAAGTACAATTAATACGGCACAATAGCAAGCAATCATTGAATTAACGCTACCACAAGCCACCATTTAACAATATATAATTTATAATGAAGAGAGCAGTTATTGAAAGTGAATTCAGTGCAGTATACAGTGTGGAACAGCCAAATGGAATAAATTCGATAACGGATAAATGAGGGCGTGTTGGGAAAAACGCTTGGACACGTCGATTTGTATTTTTAACTGCGCATCTTTTTCAAGAAAAAAAAATTATATAGGGTGCGTCATGTGACAGTGGCCAATACCAACTTTCTTATTTTAAATACAAGCCCCTGTATATTATTAATTTTTTGGATTCTTCAGAAAATTCTAGACATAATTCATGTACAATGTTCTATACCTATCTTCAACTGTTTCGGAAATATTAAGTATTTTCAGATTTATTACAAAAATTAACATTAAAAATAGAAAATTATTTTATTTCACAAATTCGCTACATTGCATTCAATACTTATTTCCCATTCAGCTCTTGATAATGAGAAAGTAAACAAAAACCATTCCTGCGTTTCTTTTTACTGATATGAAATGAAACAAAAACAAAAACAGTTTTCTTTCTGTTCGTATAAAACTCGTAGCCTTAGCAACTTGTTGTCTGCCTGCATGACAGTAGTGATTAGTGTCAGTGCTATTGTCGTTTGAATTTCGTTAACTGTACGTAATAATATCAGAAAAATGGTTCATTTAACAGAAATGCACAAAATAACCATTCTACAAATGATTGGTTATGGAGATAACACACGGACACAGATGGAAGTGTCTCGCTTATTTCACGAAAAATTTCCAAATTTGCCGCCTGTATCCCAAGGAACAATTAGCAAAATAGAAAAGCAGTTTCGCGAGCTTGGTCATGTGAGACAGATAAAAAAAGTAGCTGCCAATGCAGTAAGTGATGATACGAAATTGGATATTACGCTTGAGTTTCAAGAAAACCCACATACTTCTGGTCGACAAGCAGCCCAACTATTCAACGTTAGCCACACAGCAATTTTTCGAACATTAAAGGAAAGTAAAATGCATCCCTATAAAATGATACCAACTCAGGAGCTCATGGAGGACGATTTCGATAGGAGAACGTATTTTTGTGAACAAATGATGGCAATGTTAGATAACAATGTGATCCAATTAGAAGATGTTTTGTTTTCTGATGAGAGCACATTTACACTTCACGGTCATGTTAATCGTCAAAATTGCCGCTATTGGTCTAATGAGAATCCTCATTGGATGAGAGAGGAACATACGCAATATCCTGAAAAAGTTAATGTTTGGGCAGGAATTGTTGGAAATCATATCGTAGGTCCCTTTTTCATTGATGGCAACTTGAATGGGGATAAATATTTAGAACTGCTCCAAAATAATGTCGTGCCAACTTTGACAAACTTATATCCAGATCCAGCAAACCCACAAGTTCCTGCCAATAAAATATGGTTTCAGCAAGATGGAGCACCGCCCCATTACCAAATCAATGTCCGGCAGTACCTGAACCAAATTTTTCCAAATCGGTGGATAGGGAGGCGCGGATCGATAGAATGGCCAGCACGATCTCCTGATCTGTCGCTATTAGACTACTTTTTGTGGGGATATGTCAAAAGTATTGTATACAAAACTAAGCCCCTCAACTTAGATGACTTAAAAAGACGAATCACGCTTGCGATTAGATCAGTCACGCCTGAGATGTTGAGTAATGTTAGAAGACATTTCTATACCAGATTAGCATGTTGCCAAGATGTTCGTGGCGAGCATTTTGAACATTTACTACATTGACATTAATTTTTTTTTGTTTTTTTAAATTATTAAGAAATAATCAGTATTTCTTATTAGAATTTGTGAAATAAAATAATTTTCTATTTTTAATGTTAATTTTTGTAATAAATCTGAAAATACTTAATATTTCCGAAACAGTTGAAGATAGGTATAGGACATTGTACATGAATTATGTCTAGAATTTTCTGAAGAATCCAAAAAATTAATAATATACAGGGGCTTGTATTTAAAATAAGAAAGTTGGTATTGGCCACTGTCACATGACGCACCCTAAATAATTTTTTTTTCTTGAAAAAGATGCGCAGTTAAAAATACAAATCGACGTGTCCAAGCGTTTTTCCCAACACGTCCTCATTTATCCGTTATCGAATTTATTCCATTTGGCTGTTCCACACTGTATACTAGCAAACAATCACATATTAATCTCAATTAAAGAAATTCACAAGCAAGTTGAAAATAAGCGGGTATTGTAAGTATAACTTACCCATTTAGGCATGGTGCCTTTGCCAATTAAAAATTAACTATACGATAGCATGTCTCAGGTTTATTCAATAAGAGAGAAGAGAGGGTGTCACGCATTCAGATCGTTTTATAAAGACTTTTTATCTTGACATATCGTCGAGTTGTCACGTTTAAAGGCGTATTCTCCTTGAGTTATAATGCGGTAGAGCAACTGACCACGAACCGTGTACGCTGCGCCAAGGATTGTGACGTCACTAGTAGGACTGATTCAGTAGCTCTATAGTTCGTTATAGGTGGTGACACGTAGGACATGTTACACATATGTTAAACACATGTGACATGTTGCAGTGATAGGTCAAGTTAGTGCAGATCCAACATTAACTATACGAAAATTAGTTGAGATTACCAATCTACGTAGAACGACAATTCAACAAATTCTGAAAAAACTCATCCATATAAAATCCAGCTAGTTCAGGAATTAAATAAAGATAAACGGCGCTTGGAATTTTGCAAAAATATATCTCAAAGAATAGTTGACAACAGGCAATATCTTTTTCCGACGAAAGTTCTTTTATTTCTGAATGGCGCTGTAATTCGTCATAACTGCCGGTTCTGGCCAGATGAAAACCCTCGTGTTTTCCATGAAGTCCACACTCAAACTCCACAAAAATCAATCTCTGAGCGGGGATTTTTGGTGATCATAATCTTCATAGCCGATATATTGACAGGCGAACGATATTTAGAAATATTGCAAGGCTTGGTTTACCCTATGCTAATTGACATTGTTGAGAACGATGTGAGATACTCGGAATAACATTTACTTTTCCAACAAAATGGTGTTCCCCGCATTATGACATTACTATTAAGAAGTCTTTGGATAGACACTTTTTCGCTCAATGGATAGGTCGAAGAATTGCTGTAGAATGTCCAGCCCGATCTGCAGTCCTGTCCGCTTTAGACTTTTTGTGTGGGGGCATCTAAAATGAAGTTTATGCTACCAAGTGTGCAATTTATTGGAACAGCTACGTCAGCGCATTATTGATGAGTGCCAGGGAATTAGTCCTGAAATGCTTGCAAATGTTAGGCAAAAATGTGAACAAAATCTATACAATTGTAGGGAAGTTGGTGATGCTCAATTTGAAGATTTATTGCATTGAAGTTTAATTCGTTGGTATGTTGGTTTAATTGTATGATTGGCCCTGATTATTTATAACATTGACTCCAATACTATGCTAACTTTTTAAGTGAAACGATTTAGTTATTAGTGAATTTTCTTAAAAAAAATTCACTAATGAGGAGATCCCGACTTTTGAATTTTGAAAAAAGTTCTTCAAATGAGCGCTAATTAAGCCATTAAGCCCCCTAGAACACATATCCGGGGTCAGTTTCGAATTTTATATGTTATATATATATATATATATATATATATATATATATATATATATATATATATATATATATATATATATATATATATATATATATATATCTCCGATAACTCAAAAAATAGTGGGCCTATTTTGACAAAATTTGGTAAATACCTTCCTTTTGAAAGTGGCTTGGATAGGTTCGTTACTCAGGAAAATCGGCTTAGGTTTTCCCGGAAAATTTTGTGTTTTCTTTAGAAAAAATTCATATCTCCGGAAATCACAAAGTAAGGGCAACCAAACATCGTTTTATATCGCTATATGTAAATTACCTACCAAAATTTAGCGCTGTAGATCAAAAGACAAAAAAGTTATGGGCATTTAAAGAAAAATAAATTGGGGTTTTCCTAAAAACGTCAAAGTGACAATTTAAAACGTCAAAATTCGCAACATTTAGGCAAAGAACTTAAATCTAATACGGGCTATGGAAAGAAAATGTGTCAAGAAGAATGTTTTACAAACCCTGAAGTCTTAGTTTCAACCGTCATTGTCCATGATTTTACTAAAATGTGTCCAAAAAATCATTTCAAATAGACCCTTCTCTGATGCTTGGCAGTAGTCTTAGCTATAGAGTTTATCGTTTAATGGTATATAACTTTGGTCGAATTTTCGTAAAAAATCAATAAAGCTCAATATATCCGTTATTCCACAAAATATGAAAAAAAATTGTATAGATTAATTATAGGGTGTCTTGAGCTACATCTCAAAAATATTTCTACAATCACAGGGTGGCCCATAAGTCGTTGGTGATACAAATTTTTTTTTTGTCGAAAACGCCATATGTTTTTGCATTTTCCATCGAAATATAATGCATGTTTGTAAGTAAAGAAATTCTGGACGCAGCAAGTGCGTTATGGTAGCGAATTTTGATTAAATGCTTCATATTTGAAAAGCTCAATTTGCTATTAACCTATAAGGTTGACCAAGAAACGGATTTTTTTCGGTTACACCTTAAGTTTACTTTCGGAATTTTGTTTACGTTTTCAAACAATAAAGTTATTTTGATTAAACATGGCACATTGTTTTTACTATATATGTTATACTGGTAATCAAATTTGATGCCTGCTTTCTGAAAAAAAACACACATATTTGCTATTGAAAACATTTTAGTGAATTTTCTTAGAAAAAATTCACTAATGAGGAGATCTCGACTTTTGAATTTTGAAAAAATTTCTACAAATGAGCGCGATCTAGGACCCCTAGAACCCATATCCGGGGTCAGTTTCAATTTTTATATGTTTATATATATATATATATATATATATATATATATATATATATATATATATATATATATATATATATATATATATATATATATATATATATATATATATATATATATATATATATATATATATATATATATATGTATCACACCGATAACTCAAAAAATAATGGGCCGATTTTGATAAAATTTGGCATGTACCTTTCTTTTGTAAATGGCTTGGATAAGTTCGTTAGCCAGGAAAATCGGACGAGGTTTTCCGGGAAAATTTTGAGTTTTCATTCGAAAAAAATTCTTATCTCAAAAAGTAATTAGCCGATTTTAATAAAATTTGGCATGTACCTTTCTTTTGTAAATGGCTTTGACAAATTTGTTAGTCAAGAAAATCGGACGAGGTTTTCCGGGAAAATTTTGAGTTTTCATTCGAAATAAATTCTTATCTCAAAAAGTAATAAGCCGATTTTAATAAAATTTGGCATGTTTCTTTCTTTTGTAAATGGCTTTGACAAGTTTGTTAGTCAAGAAAATCGGACGAGGTTTTCTGGGAAAATTTTGAGTTTTCATTCGAAAAATTTTTTATCTCAAAGAATAATAGGCCGATTTTGATAAAATTTGGCATGTACCTTCCTTTTGTAAATCACTTTGACAAGTTCGTTAATCAAAAAAATCGGACGAGGTTTTCCGGGAAAATTTTGAGTTTTAATTTGAAAAAAATTTTTATCTTAAAAAATAAGAAATCTATGATAACCAAATTTGGTAGGTAGGTTTACGATATAAAAAGTAAACTATACACCAAAATTTAGATTTCTATGTTACAAGAAAAAAAAGTTATAATAAAATATTTTGTGCCAGATCATTTCTATGAAAATTCACTACCATAACGCACTTGCTGCGTCCAGGCTTTTTTAATTAATCGGGAAATTCATTAGTGACATTTCAAATCTCCATATCTTCTAAACGATCAGACCGAATTTCAAAAATAAAAAATCAGTGCATAGGGAATCTAAAGCTCTTGTCAACGGGCTGTCACATGGCCCCCTATTCCTGTTTGAAGACACTTGAGGGAGGACAGCCCCGCTTAGGTGGCTAAAGTTTGGGCTATACTTTTTGCGTCACACAAGCAAACTTAACATTTTTCAGGATTTCTTCGACAAAATCATTCCTGACAGTTATGGCTGCCAACTCGTTTTCAATGGGCCAGCCTGTATAACTTATAACTAAAACAAAAAATAGAAGTGATTGTCTCTTTTAAAATTATTATACTGAAGTTAAATAACAGAAGATTAAAGACTAAAGGTAAATAACAAAGCAAACATCCTATTTTGACATCCTATAGTCTTCTGGATGTTTCCGAAATTGGGATCTATAGCTTCTATTAAAATGTTGGGAACGCAATGAACATATCGGCTTCATACGTGTCTGGAGCAGGTAAATACTGGGTGTTAGAAGCCAGATTAAACAACACATACATCCCAGATCGGTACGTGCTCTTGTTTTAAAATATATGAGTGAGTTAGTCTGAAGCGTGCCAAAGGAAGTATCGAAATTATGCTTTGACATAAGGAACAGAGGCTAACGCGGATAAATTAGAGAGTGTGACTTTCCTTATAAAATAATAAAAAAGCCTGGACGCAGCAAGTGCGTTATGAAAGTGAATTTTCTTTAAAACGTTTTTAACAGAAAATATGTTTTTAATGCAAGCAGACATCAATTTGGTTACTGGCAAAACCTATATAGTAGAAACAATGTACCACATTTCATCAGCATAACTTATTGTTTGAAAATGTATCAAAAATTTTTAAGAATATACTTGCAGTCTTTCCGAGAAAACTGATTTCCTAGCCAACTACCCTTAGGTTAGTAGCAAATTAAGTTATTGAAATTTGAATCATATAATGAAAATTCGCTACCAAAACTCACTCGTCTCATATTTCGATGAAAAAATGCAATAATATAAGCAATGTTGAACAAAAAAAATTGTAAGTATCACCAACGACTTATGGGCCACTTGTGATTGTCAAAACAATTTTATAAGATGCAGCTCAAGACACCCTATAATTAACGTATACAATTTTTTCTCGTTTCTTGTATAATAACAATTATATTGACCTTTACCGTAGAAATGCGTCACCCTGTATATATGTAAACAGATAAAAACTGAAACTAAACCTAGATAAGTATTCTAGGGGGCCTAGTTTTCACTCATTTGAGGCATTTTTTAACATACTAAAAGTCGCGGTCTCCTCGAATTTTTTCTACGAAAATTAGCTAGAATTTATAGACCCTGAAACCATAAACTTAACTAAAACTGCTGCCAGAGCATCAGAAAAAGGGCCTTTTTGAAATCAATTTTCTGGCAATACTTTAGTGAAAAATATGTCAAATAATCTGAAACTTAAGGGTTTGCGACATTTTCTTTACATACCCCGTATTTGTTTCCAGTTCTTAGCCTAAATGTGGCCAATTTTGACGTTTCAAACCGGGACTTTGACGTTTTGAGAATAAACTCAAAATTTTCTTTCTTTAAATGCCTATAAATTTTACGTCTTTTAACCTGCAGACCTAAGTTTTGGTACATTGTTCACTTTTTATAATGCTAACACGCGTACACAATTTGGTTACCCTTGAGTTGTTATTTCCGGAGATATAAAAATTTTCCGAAAGAAAACATTTTCCTGGCTAACGAACTTGTACAAGCCACTGGCAAAAGGGGGGTACTTATCAAGTTATATTAAAATCAGCCTATTATTTTTTGAGTTATCGGTGTGACAGATATATATATATATATATATATATATATATATATATATATATATATATATATATATATATATATATATATATATATATATATATACCTATCTGTCACACCGATAACTCAAAAAATAATAGGCTGATTTTAATAAAACTTGAGAAAACTAACTAAAAATGCCGAGGTATAACGCAATTACAAATATGTTGTTATTGATAACAATATTCTATTGTTGCAAATTAATTGTTTCTTAATTAAAATTCAGGTGTAACAATATATCTTTTTTAGTGAATTTTCGGAAAAAAAATCACTGATGGGGAGATCCCGACTGTTGAATTTTGACAAAAAAAAGTCAGATGAGCGCGAACTAGGATCCCTAGAACCCATATCCTTGGTCAGTTTTAATTTTGATATGTTTATATATATATATATATATATATATATATATATATATATATATATATATATATATATATATATATATATATATATATATATATATATATATATATATATATATATATATATATATATATATATATATATATATGCATATATATTTATCACACCGATAACTCGACAAATGATGGGCGGATTTTGATAAGATTTGGCACGTACCTTTTCCTTGTAAGTGGCGTAAACACGTTCGTTATCCAGACAAATTTGACTATGTTTTCCTGAAGAACTTTGAGTTTCCTTTCGCAAAATTTTTATCTCAAAAAAATATAAAAAAACTATGGTAACCAAATTTGGTATGTAGGTTTATGATAAAAAAGTAAACTATATACCAAAATTTAGATTTCTATGTTGAAGAAAAAAAACTGTATAGACATATTTGGTGCCAGATCATTTGTATGAAAATTCACTACCATCACGCACTTGCTACGTCCAGACTTTTTGCAATGGCCAATGCCTGTTTGGGTTAGTAAGGAACTAATATTGGCAGTGATCAGAAAGAAAACGTGAATTAAATGTTATGTTATGCGAACATCTCGACAGCGGCGTGTTTTATCGATAACGAAGAAGTAAAAAGGTGAGTTTTGCATAAAAAAGTTATGATAAAAAATTTGTGTTCGATAGTGTGTAACTATCACCCTCTGCAACCAACCCAAAAACTAAGTTTAAATTTGAATCTACAACAATCCAGCACGCCTAATACCAAGTTTTCACGACGTTTTCTTAAAAAATGTCCAAATTATGGAATAAATTTCAGTGCGAGTGCGAGTGCGAGTGCGAGTGCGAGTGCGAGTGCGAGTGCGAGTGCGAGTGCGAGTGCGAGTGCGAGTGCGAGTGCGAGTGCGAGTGCGAGTGCGAGTGCGAGTGCGAGTGCGAGTGCGAGTGCGAGTGCGAGTGCGAGTGCGAGTGCGAGTGCGAGTGCGAGTGCGAGTGCGAGTGCGAGTGCGAGTGCGAGTGCGAGTGCGAGTGCGAGTGCGAGTGCGAGTGCGAGTGCGAGTGCGAGTGCGAGTGCGAGTGCGAGTGCGAGTGCGAGTGCGAGTGCTAGTGCGAGTGCGAGTGCGAGTGCGAGTGCGAGTGCGAGTGCGAGTGCGAGTGCGAGTGCGAGTGCGAGTGCGAGTGCGAGTGCGAGTGCGAGTGCGAGTGCGGCGAGTGCGAATGCGAATGCGAATGCGAATGCGAATGCGAATGCGAATGCGAATGCGAGTGCGAATGCGAATGCGAATGCGAATGCGAATGCGAATGCGAATGCGAATGCGAATGCGAATGCAAATGCAAATGCGAATGCAAATGCAAATGCAAATGCAAATGCAAATGCAAATGCAAATGCAAACACAAACACAAACACAAACACAAATACAAATACAAAAGTTCTTTCTGCTATCTTACTTCATTCTCCATGCAAATAAAACCTGTTCAAAATATTTGTATTTGAATAGTTTCCATAGTTTTATGATGCTTAGAATTGAATTGAAGAGTACTTACTAGGTCTATACTTATTTTGCAGCAATCTTTAACCCCCAAAAATAATAAAAGCAGATAGCTTGTAAGCTATTATAACAACTGCATTTGACACTAATGTCAGTAGCCATGATTTCAATAGGCTACTATGCAAAACACTAAAAATATTTTCCCGATTCAGTTTCAGAAAAAGTCTTAAATGTCATCAAAATTGGAAGAGATAGGTATAGGGAAGCCGTATACTACTGGAAAAGCTATTCAATGCAGAAGACATTAAGGTTATAAAATACAGGATGGTTCATTTAACATTTTTGATTTAATGTGGTTTCAAGTTTTTAAAAACGATGTACAATTTGCAAACAGCCTGTGTTAAGTAATTCTTATTTGATATCTCGAAAGAATTATATTAGCTGTTTGCATGTACCAATCTGTGTAACTGTTTGTTGCTAAATGTACCAGATCAGATTTTTTTATTTGATCTTATCTGTTAAATTTTGAAGAAACTTGAATAACTCAAAAAATCCGGTTTTTTACCAATAATGTCCCAAATGAATTTAGACTAGAATTTTACGTGCGATTAAAAAATGTGAAAACATATAGGGTGTTCCACCTTAAATAACAGAGCGGTATAACCGGAAGAGCGGCCATTGTAAAACTATTTCATTTGGATAGGACTTCAGCCATAGTGGCTAGAACCAAAGTTTCAGAAAAAAAATTCAGCTAGAAGTATGAAAACTTTCAACTATATATATATATATATATATATATATATATATATATATATATATATATATATATATATATATATATATATATATATATATATATATATATATATATATATATATATATATATATATATATATATAATTTATAAAGTAACGCATAAATTCAATAAAAGTGAAACTAACCATTATTAAGGAAAATTCAAAAACAGGTCAATTTTTATTGTCACAACTAACTTTTTGATATATAAGTCTCATCTCTATCGTTACACCTCTTCAAAGGGTAGCTACCCCTTCGAAATTTTGAAATTGGAGTGTTGGTAGTGCAATACATCTTTTTAAAGCTGATCCAATTCTCTATTCAGCAACCCCATTTTTTTGTTCCCTCTTTGAGGACGATTTGCTGGCTATCCTGGGGCTGTGGGAGGCAAAGTGAGTAAAAACATTTCTATTTTTAGTAACACCTTAGAGAAGAGACGCCTGTAAAGAATTACATAGTCCAGCCTTATCCAATCAATTCTTCGAAATGCCCGGCTTCTTGTGCCAGACTATATCCCAAACTGTCAACAATTTCTACCGATAATTAAAAAATAATAGGCCGATTTTAATTAAATTGGGTACGTACCTTTCTTTTATAAGTGGCTTGGATAAGTTCGTTAGCGAAAAAAATCGGGCTAGTTTCTTCGAGAAAAATTTGGTGTTACGTTTGGAAAATGTCTGTATCTCCGGAAATAACCAAACTATGATGTATAAATATGTTACGTAGGTTTATGTTAAAAAATTTTTGGACGCAACAAGTGCGTTATGGTAGCGCATTTTATTGAAAATTTGAAAATATATAAACATTTTTCAAAAGTCTAGATGCAGCAAATGTGTTATGGAAGTGAATTTCCATAAAAATGTTTTTAATAGCAAATTCGAGCAGGCATCAATCTGATTACTGGTTTAGCCTATGTGGTAGAAACAATGTACTATATTTTATCAAAATTACTTATGGTTTGAAAATAGAGAAAAATTTTCTGAAAATAAACTTAAATGTTGGTTTTCTATCCAACAAAGCTTAAGTTAATAGCTAATTGAGTTATTGAAATTTGAAGGATTTAATGAAAGTTCGGTAAATTTGCAGATTAGCTCCCGAACGCTTTTCAACAAATTGTTTTCAGAAACATTACTGCCCCACCTTGATGCACAAATCACAAGAAAAATTTCTTGTTCACACCCCCAAGGAAGTTATGGGACTGGGAGTAAATAGGGGTGCTGTGCATGGTGGGCAGGGTTTAAGGGGGATATGGCTTTAAGATGTGAAAAAGGTAGCCTTGAAGCCCGCTTTGTTAGAATTTTCTGCTCATATTTCCTTTTTACTACCTACCCCGCGCAGCACCCCTACTCACTCCTGGTCCCGTAACTATCTTGGGGGTGTGAACAAGAAATTTTTCTTGGGGTTTGTGGATCCAGGGGGGCAGGCAGGTTTCTGAAAACACTTTTTTGAAAAGCGTTCGGGAGCTAACCTTCAAATTTACGGAAATTCGCTACCAAACGGCACTTACTGCGTCGAGATTTTTTTCTTATAAACGCATCATATTTGTTCTACGATAATTAGCTAAAAAATTATAGACCGTTAAACCATAAACTTCACTAAACCTGCAAATAAATATCCAAAAAGCCACCAAACTTAACTAAACTGTCAGCCAAAGCATCAAAGAAAGGGTCTATTTGAAATGGATATTCTGTAAATATTTTAGTAAAATGAAGGGCAGTGACGGTTGAATCTTAAGCTTAAGGGTTTGCAGAACACTCTTCTTGCAACATTTTATTTTCACAAACGGTATTTGTTTTACATTATTTGCCTAAACATTGCCAATTTTGACGTTTAAAATTGCGAGTTTGACGTTTTGAGGAAAACTCCAAAATTTGTTGCTTTAACTGCCCATAACTTCTTTGTATTTAAAGCTAGGGACTTAAATTTTGGTACAGAGTTCGCTCTTTATAACACAAACACGCGTTCCAAATTTTGTTGCCCCTACTTTGTTACTTTCTGAGATATGATTTTTTTTATAAAGAAAACACAAAATTTTCCGGGAAAACCTGGTCCGATTTTCCTGGCTAACGAAATTATCCAAGCCACTTACAAAAGAAAGGTACTCTGCAAATTTTATCAAGATCGGTCCATTATTTTTTGAGGTATCGGTCGGATATATATATATATATATATATATATATATATATATATATATATATATATATATATATATATATATATATATATATATATATATATATAAACACAGAACTCCCCATAAGCGAATTAAAAAAAAAATCGCTAAAAAGTATGTTACATGTGAAAATCTAGCTCTCTGAGTTGGAAAAAAAGTTATAAGCAATTAAACAAAAAAACTTTAGTTGCCGCTGGAGGGCAGCAATTTACACAAGATAGTATTTTTTGTGGTTAACAAAATCTATTTTAATAGATTTTGTTAAACTTTGTTGGTGTAATATTTATATTACGGGCAAATTTTTAATTTTTTTGGCTCATATGTAGTTTTTCTTTAAAAAATGGCGTAGATCATTTCTTTGAAAATTTGCACTGGCTGGGTGTAGACTAAACACTAAACTTTTTAGATAAATTGTTAATCAGTTTGCAGTTTTTAGCTTCCTAGAAATACAGAGGCACAATTCAGGCGGCAGATAGTTCATAAAGTAAATGTGTTTACAGATAATGCAAGTGGTGTAGCGTCAAAAATGTTAAAATTTTAAACAACCTTCCAAGAAACTGCCTGATATATCAAAGCTTATCAAGCAGAAAACAAAGAAGTCTGCACGTGCTTGGGCGTTTTATGTTCGTCGGCGTTTCAATCTCATATCAATCTCTTGGAATACATCAATATTTTGACTGAGGCGTATGACCTTTCATTAAACGCATGACGTATGTAATCAAATCCTTTTGTCGGTCGACCCGTCAGCACTTATTCGTTTATTACAAAATAAGCCCGACACTGTCTAAATGGCCATAATTTTATATTAATCGTTATCCGGAGGCAATAATTATTAAAATTATACCACTCAAAACTCATTTAAACTAAAACGCTATTTAGTCAGCGGGAAATTGAACGGTAGCGGCTGAGATTCCAAGGGAGAGTCTCCGTAATTAAATGAAAGAAAATTGAATACACCTGTGTATGTATCTAACGTTAAAAGGCGAAGACATTCCATTATCTAGTAAATTAAGAAATAGCTTCCTTGTTAAACTGTTATTACTTCTCAACAGTGGCCAGAAAATGGCTGTCAGTTAAATAGCATTTTATTAGTGAGGTAATAAATAAAACATGAAATTACAGCTAGTAAATTAAATTCACTTACATAAATGATTTATTGAAAAACAAAGCCCACATTATGCCACTTAATTTTAGATTGAAGTATTGCAGCTTAATTTAAAGTGTAATAGAAAAGTAAAGTGCCCCGGAGTAGTCGTCTCACATTTTATATTCGATGTAATAGCAAAAAGGTCTGGAAGCAGCAAGTGCGTTATGCTAAGAAATTTCCATGAACATTTCTTAAGGTAAATATGTCTTTTCAGAGAATTTTCTTTATAAAGTTCACCACTGAGGTGATCTCGACTTTTGAATTCTACAAAAATTTCTTCAAATGAGAGCGAACTATGCCCCCTAGAACAGATACCCAGGGTCAGTCTCAATTTATATATTATATATACATATATATATATATATATATATATATATATATATATATATATATATATATATATATATATATATATATATATATGTATATATAATATATAAATTGAGACTGACCCTGGGTATCTGTTCTAGGGGGCATAGTTCGCTCTCATTTGAAGAAGTTTTTTCAATGGATTGACATCCGTCTGCGAGAAGCAGGTACATACTTACATTATCTAATACATCGATCTGTCTCTCTTGAATATGTATTTTTACCAGGTACCCTTAATAAAGTTACTGCTGTTCGAGGCAGACCACGAAGTGCACGAAATCCTCATTTTAAAGAGGCTGTTCGACCACATCAATCACTCCTGTTATTCTGCGTAATTCTTCATTACTAATGTGGTCACGTAACGAAACGCCAAGCATCGACCTCTCCATTTTGCGGTGTGCTACTTTCAGTTTCGTAGCAGAAGCGTTGGTAAGGGTTAGTGTTTCGGCGCCGTAGGTCATAACCGGTAGAACACATTGGTTGAAAACTATTCTTTTCAAGCATGTCGGAAGGTCGCTTCTGAAAACGTCTCTAAGTTTGCCGTAAGCCTCCCAGGAGAGTATAACTCTTCTGTTTATTTCGCATGTTTGGTGGGTTTTGGATATGCTTATCTCGTGGCCCAAATATGTGTATTTGTCTACCCATTCCACCTCAGAGTTTTCAATAATTAGGTTGTTACTAGGGACGAGGTTTGTCATAAATTTTGTTCTTCCGATGTTCATTTTTAGACCTACTGTTGCACAGACGTCTTGAAGTTCCTGTAGCATCACTCTAATATCTTCCAAGTTGTCAGCTAGTAAGACAATGTCGTCTGCAAGCCGTAAGTTTGACAGACTTTGGCCGTCTATTCTTAGACCTTTTTGGTCCCAATCTAGCTTCTTAAAGACACATACACCAGGACGGTGATAAACAGTTTTGGAAACCTCGTATCTCCCTGGCGACACTCACATACTTTCAGAAAAAAATGCGGAAAACTGTTTGAAAACACAATAGCTTTTAAATGACTAGAAGTATGAAATTAAAACACGTACGTAGATATCGTATCACTTGTCCTCTCCACCAAATTTGAACTTAAGGGATTCAGTAAATTCTGAGTTATAACCAAATAAAAAATAAATTATTTACCTCTGAATGAGTGCCTATAGTGTTAGACAAGGTCAGACAGATATATCAGGGTTACGCTGATATTGCAAACAAATGCCCCAAATTAAACTTCAAACGAGCAGGCTACAAAAATATGTTACAATAAATAACCAGCAGGGCTGCCATTTGCCAAAACTGTCACCTGAATTTGAAAATATCCGAAAAATATATAATAATAAATAAAAATTTTAATGAAAGTGATTCAATTTGTTTAAAGGAAATCTGGAACTATGTTTTATTATGTATAAATATTGAGCTTCCCATTCTTCAAGGTATTTAAAACCCATCGCCCTTTCCTAGTTAAATCTGACAACGCCAGCTAGATATTTGTCATTGTCATTTGTTATTTTGAAAACTGTCAGTGGGGGAGCCGAATTCGATTTTATCTTCTTCTGTTTCTTTATTTACCGACTTCATAAACAAATAATAAGGCTCACATAATACCTTAGAATCTGAGTATAAGGCACTTATTGTTTACTTTAAGTTTTTAGTTAATTTTCATTATTATTTACTCAAGTCGTATATGGAAAATCTGAGGTAAACGAAACTACATAATATCATGCAATACTTTACTCTATACCTATAAATATATGTTCAGTGAAAATTATTTATATTTTAATTTCAAAATTTTTTATTGTTTATATTTATTTATTTCATTTTCAAAGAATATGGATACAGCAATAGTAAATAGATATTGAAGAGGGTTTAGGTGCAGCAAGTGCGTTATGGTAGCGAATTTTCTTTAAAAAATTCCAAATGGTGATAATTGAATTTCCCATTAAACTAGAATCTTCAGTTTTGATACATACTGAAACCTATATAAAAGCAGCGTGGGAAGATACGAAGTAAATGTGAGCGAAAAGTGCGAAAAGACCAGCTTAGTTGGACCTCTATAAGCTGCCTTTAACCTATTTTGCAGCTATATCTCCTTCAAATTCTGTTTATCCCGGCCAGAACCCCTTTATTTACCGCAGGTGCGGTAACTTTCTTGCGGGTTGTTTCCAAGAAACTTTTCTGGTTTACATTGTTCTTGTTTATGCATTGAGTGCGGTTGTATGCATACAGAAGGGAAAGGATAACTTTTGCCACAAATCAGCGAACCAATATTTTCAATTTCTGTTTAAATTGTTACCCCATTTCATTTGCTTAAAATATTTTTCCAAAAATGAAATTTAGGTTGCCTTGTTTGTCAGTCTTACATAGAGAGCCACAATATTTCATCGTTTTCAAAAAGTGTGGATACAGCAACACTAAATAAGTGCTGAAAAAGGTCTGTGTGCAGGAAACACATTATGGTAGATAGTTTTTGTAAAAATATTTGAAATTCGATAACTCAATTTCCTATTAAGCTAGAATCTTCAATCATAGTAACACCTATGTAAACGCAGTGTGGGTACTAAATTAAAGAAAATCAACACAATGAGCTTATTTTCAAGTTGGTTTTTAAAATATTTTTTGTTGTTTTGTTTGCAAAAACTAGTTCGATTGGGTTGACTAAAACAGAACCATCCAAGCAATTAAAAGGAAGAATACCTGCCATATTTATGATTTGGCAGGTACATTCCCTTTGTAAATAATTAATTTTTTTCTAGGTAACTTTTGTGGCTTTAATGAAATTTTAAACACATTTTTTTAAAAAGACTTGCAGTACTTACATATATCTCTACCGAACTATAATTTTCTAGCTCCATAGAAAATAGAAACTTATTCAAATAACCCCTAACTGAGACCACTAAAACCGGTCTCCTAGGTCCATTTAAATTCGAAGAATTAGTTTTAAAAATATACTGTTACGTTTTACGGGGTTCTAGATTTGTTGATTAACAAAACACAGCTATCCAAACTACTAATTTATTATTACCAACTATTTTACAACACCAGTGTCAACTAAAATATTTCTCTTCTCTATTATTAAATGTCCATAGAAATGTATTCCACTATCGCCTTCTTTGATCGCTCCTTATACACCAACTGTTGACTAGCTTAATACTCTATGGTCACTTCTTTTACACCACACTACTAAATGCTGAACTAACTTACTCTGCGCACCGCTCGTCTATTTATACTGTCTATAGAGATTCTAGACTTTCTACACTATTCTACACCTGTCACGTCTGGTCTATTCTAGAAATGTCATTCCAGAGTGTTGGCTGTTATAATACCTTACAAAGAGTGTACAATTCTTATGAAAATTCACTACTATAATGTACTTGCTGCGTCTCGAACATTTTTGTACATCATTTCAGTCACATTTCCTCCATATGAATAAGATTGTGTTTATTGCATGTGTAAAACTCATAGCTCTTAGCGCGTTGTGTGATAAAATACAGTGTGTTTTTGAATCTATGAATCTACACCTTACGTGTGAAAAACGTCTCATTATTATAAACAATATTTCTTCGACCGCAAATTAATAATGCTGAACCCCATTATTCGTCGCATAGTTAGTTTCGCTCTTCCATACAATATCTAGTATATTTATGGATCTCATAATAGAATTCACGATAATATTAATTAGAATTGATTTATCACGTAACCAATTTGTGAAATTGTTGTAGAAAGAATCTGTTGCAGATTATCATCTCAACTTTCTATCAGGACACGACAGGTAGCAGACCTTTTATTCCGCAAAGTGGCTTAATGAACGTCGTACCAAAAATAAAATATCAGGACTGTACAATTAAATACAGGATATGAGGAGGCCAACAGCGGACCAGTTCTTCGAACGCCATGGTGAAAGATCGCAGCGTTAGTTCAGAACCGTTTATTCTACTTATGTCCAACTGTGTGTCAATTATATAGACTGCATTACTTAAGTGGTCATCCACTTCCAACTCACAATTTTATCACCGCGATTATTACAAACTCTTGTACTTGTGTTCTGAATTTTGCTGCATTTGTGAACCGAGCATCAGTGGCGTAGGTATATCCAACAGTGAGTGCCCTATTATGCACAATGAATAGTTTATCTATTGACTAATATCTCTACAGTTTACTCAAGCAAAGTGTAATTCCCTTTTCATTTTGGAGTTGTCGAAAATTTGTCGAAAATTCTCAACATTAATTGAGCTCCTTATTATTTATACTTACGCGGCGCTTATATTTAATAGGTGGCCTTTTAGTGAATTTTCTTTAAAAAAATCACTAATGAGGAGATCCCAACTTTTGAATTTTTATATGTTTATATATATATATATATATATATATATATATATATATATATATATATATATATATATATATATATATATATATATATATATATATATATGGTAATTTTAATGTATCATAAATGCATCTAAATTTAGAAAAATGAAAATAGAAAATCTTGGAAAATGTACGCAATCCTTATTAAAGTATGTCTTGCCAAAGACGAGTTAAAAAAGGGGAATTTGAAAACAAAAGACGATAAGCATGCAAAGGACTAAGTATTCAAATCAAAATAAATAAAAATATACACCTTAATGCATGATAATATCAAAATTATCATATAAAATTAGTATTTGAAATCAAAGTGTGCAAATTACATAAAAAAACGTTTATTTTCCAAAGATTATACATTCAAAATTAAAATATTATATTTAATAAAGCAGTAGACGAGATCACTAAAGCTAATTAAAATAAAAGATCAGCATTCCGTGGCTGAATCACGTCTCCATCTTGAAGGTACGTTAAACGCAGCAAACAAATCGCCAGAGTGACGCACTATAACAATAAAATTCATTCAATTTAGGAAGCAAATAGGATAAAATGTGTGGAAAAATACGAACACAACATGATTAGAATGATATAAAGGTATGGCAATCAGAAATTATTGACATATTATAGATTACTTGTTATTTTGAGGTGTGGTCCAGTACAATTAAAACGTAATAAGGAAAACTCCTTTCCACAGCAGTTTTCATGATCAAAATTAACAGAAACCATAAATAGTAACTATATATATATATATATATATATATATATATATATATATATATATATATATATATATATATATATATATATATTGTGGTCCATATCAGTGTCACGTCCATATAATTTCCAAATTGATAGTGCATGTCATTTCAAAATTTACATAATATGGCATTTCGGAATTTCCACAAAATTTAATAATACCTGTAAATTCAAAACAGATTTAATAATTTGAAAGCATTTGGTTGATTATATCATTATGAATCTCTTGAGTAACATAGTAGCAACGAAACTAAGGGAAAATGAAGGAAAAATGCAACTTTTAACAATTGTCGAACATCATGTTACGAGAGGACGGCTCTTGAGTAACATAGTAGCAACGAAACTAAGGGAAAATGAAGGAAAAATGCAACTTTTAACAATTGTCGAACATCATGTTACGAGAGGACGGCTCTTGAGTAACATAGTAGCAACGAAACTAAGGGAAAATGAAGGAAAAATGCAACTTTTAACAATTGTCGAACATCATGTTACGAGAGGACGGCTCTTGAGTAACATAGTAGCAACGAAACTAAGGGAAAATGAAAGAAAAATGCATATTTTAACAATTGTCGAACATCATGTTACGAGAGGACAGCTTATGTATAATATTTGATCTAATAATGTATTAAATTGTATTTTTGATGACTGTATATATTTATAATTGTAGGTAAGTAGATTATTATAAACAATTTTAGACTGGAAATTGAATTGTCAACAGATAAACGAATAACAAATTTCATGTATAGATTATAAGATTATCATTGACCCAAATCACATGTAAAATAGCTCTGTGTAGTCAGTAAATTGCCTAGAATCAGTTTTTCATTATATAAGTTGTGTATTATAAAGATTAGCCGTCAGTAATTTTCATATTTATGACCAGAAGATTAAAAAGCAGGTCTTCGACCTTGTAGTTTCACCACACCATAAACAAACGATCGTTCCTGGACGACAATTTTACTTCGGACTAGTTCGTTTACCTTGACGGGATATAAATACATGTAGCTAGTTGTTTAAGTTATAATTTATCTTCCTCTGAAGATGTTGGCTTTGTTAACGAAACGAGCGTAAGGTCTCTGAAATAAGTGTTGTGGTGATTTGGGTTTTCTCGAAGTGTACTTATGACAATTGTCAATTATGAAAAATAGTAAGTTTGGCATAAAAATTTAGAACATACGGTATAATGAAACAACATGTAGAGGGTATCAAAATAGGCAGTTTTAAACAAGCTTTCTTTTAAAGTACAGCATGTTTGGCTAGCTGTAATATAAGAAAAAAATCCGAAATAGGTCTATTATTAAAATGGCGTAAGGACGCTAATTTTTTTTTCAGTTTTATATAAAAGAAATGTGGAATTATTTTATCCAGGCAGTTGAATTTAAGTAGCTAAAGAGAGCACAGTAGAATTTTAATAGATTTCCAGCATCTATTCTCAACAATTTTAGGTTATATTGTTAAAGGAAAATAATTAAATAAGTTTGACAGTGTCAACTTACCTGTTTATTTCTGCGATCTGATTATTATTGGTAACTAAATTGAAACAAATATTATTCAATCATTTAATGGAAACTGGAGAATATATGGTAAATTAATGAATTCTTGTTGGAATTTTATTAGTAAATATTAAATAAAAATAAAAAAACCACACTGTCAAATGCCATTAGACTAGGCAAGGGATTCTTTTTTATCTTCATCTGATCGAAAGAAGAATCCGTAAAAACGAAATTAGACCCAGAAACTATACACATAACCCAAATGTATAGTAGACAGAATAACTATTAAAACACATGGAGGCAAATACTTTAAAGTGACATTTAAAGGTTGGTGAATGGAACTTGTGTTATGTAGCTCAATAGCTATAAGCAATTAACAAAAAATAATAATAAATAAATAAATAAATAAAAAGGACTGTACCTACATTAAAATCGTGAGTACCCTTTCAAGGGAAGTTTGATTATTGTTAAGAATTTGTAATATTAATAAGAATTTTATAAGAATTTTATAGTTAAGCAATATATCTTTTCCTAATTTTAAAAAACTGTTCTATTTGTTTGTTATTTAAATTGTTTGTTAATAAATTATCCATTTGTGTTTGAAATCCATTTTATTATTAAGAAAAAAAAACCTGAATCTCGTAATAAAGCTCATACAAATTGTTATTAACAAAGTGGTGCATTTTTCGACTCATGAACCCAAGCTCTGAGATTTATTAATAATTTATTAATATAAAATGATTAAAACAAAAAACAATATATTTATACATTTTTATTAAGAGTCTCATACAAAATTAACTAAAAGAAAATAAGGATTCCAAGAGCAGCTGAATATAACAGGTAAATATAATAAATATATATTATTATCGTACATATCAGACCATTCTACCATCGCATAAAATAGTAAGAATATCATTAAAAATTCCCACACGAAGAGAAAATTTTAATTAAATGACACCAAAAACGTTGGAGTAATAAAACCTATTATATATATATATATATATATATATATATATATATATATATATATATATATATATATATTCATCAAATTTGGTGAGTAACTTCCTTTTGCAAGTGTCTTGGATAAGTTCGTTAGCCAGGAAACTCGGTCTAGGTTTCCCCGGAAAATTTTGTGTTTTCTTTCGTACAAAATTTATATCTCCGGAAATAACAAAGTGGGGGCAACCAAATTTGGCACACGTTTTTGTATTGTAAAGAGTGAATCACGTACCAAAACCTAGGTCTCTAAGTTTAAAGGCAAAAAGTTACGGGCAACTAAAAAAAAATGATGTTTTCGTCAAAACGTCAAAGTCGCGATTTGGAACGTCAAAATTGGCAATGTTTAGGCAAAGAACGTGAACCAAATACGGATTGTGAAAAGAAAATGTTACAAGAAGAGGGTTCTGCGAACACTTAGCTTTCAGCTTCAACCGTCACTGCCCTTCATTTTACTAAAATGTGTACAGAAAATTCATTTCAAGTAGACCTTTCTCTGATGCTTTGGCTGTCGGTTTAGTTAAGTTGATGCTTTCGCTGTAGGTTTAGGTAAGTTTATGGTTTAACAGTCTATAATTTTTGGTAAGTTTCCTAGATAAAATTCGGTAATGCATTTTTGCATTTTTTTTTATCGAAATATGGTGCATGTTTGTAAGAAAAAAATCTTGACGCAGTAAGTGCGTTTTAGTAGCAAATTTTCATTAAATCCTTCAAATTTCAATAACTCAGTTTGCTATTAACGTAAGGTTTATTGGTTAGGAAACCAACATTTAAGTTTATTTTCGGAAATTTTTTGTATATTTTCAAACCATAAGTAATTTTCATAAAATATAGTACATTGTTTCTACCACATAGGCTATACCGGTAACCAGATTGATGCTTGCTCGCATTTGATATTCAAAACATTTTTATGAAAATTCACTTCCATAACGCACTTGCTGCGTCCAGACTTTTTCTAGTATCCACAACTAGTTTGTATTTAGTAAACATTTTCTTTCTGGCGTGCACTAAAAACATTGTTAATGGCATGTGTTTTCTCTGCAGATAAGTACAATTTATATTTTTTAGCAAATTTTTGTGGAACAAATTCACTAATGAGGGGCTTTTTTTGAAAAACCTTTATATCTCCGGATATAACAAAGCTATAGCAACCAGATTTGGTACGCAGATTTATGTCATAAAAAGTATATCATGTATCAAGATTGAGATCTCCAAGGTGAAAAGAAAAAGTTATGGGCATAAAAAATGGGTGTCACTGGTGATAAGAAAAACTCACATGCCCAAGATATTTGGTGTGGTTAATAAAATCTATTCTATAATAGTAGGTAACGGGCCGGTTGAACCACACAGTTTGGCACATTTGTACCACACATTTGAATTGTTGTGGTTAAGTAGGGGTTATATATTACCGACATGACAACCGACAGTTGATGTTGACGTTGTACAGACAGGTAGACACACAGAGAGTCAGCTGTCTGACAGCACCTGTCTGTCTGTCCGACGTCAACAGCAATACAAATGTGCCAAAATGTTTGGTCAAGCCGGCCCGTTACCTGCTACTGTTAAAAACTGTACTATATTACTGTATATATATATATATATATATATATATATATATATATATATATATATATATATATATATATATATATATATATGTATATATATATATGTATTATAATTATACCCCTATATTCAACTCTCTTAAACTGGCAGTTGCAACCCCCAAATTTTTAAATAGGAAGGTAGGGACTTGTGATACTTCATTTGAAATATCTCTTTATTCTCTATCTGAAAATTCTGCGGTTTGAACATTTATTGCAAACATTTACGTTGAAAAAGGAAATTCATCTGATTGACGGACGTCGCTACAAACCACTAAAAAAATTAGTAACTAATCGCGTTTGATTGTTGGTAATGATAAAAAAATAATAAAAAAACATCAATATTACTGTAGGAGATGATTAAAATGCATGCCTTGAACGTCTTGGCAGCACCCTAATTGTAAATAAAAATGGCTTCTCACATCAATCAACATTTGAGGTGTGACCGACCTAATCGCAATCGTTATTCTTTTCTTTAAGTCGGTTAAATCGCATGGTTTTGTTCTGTGTACCATACTTTTCACATATCCACATAAGAATAAGTCTAATAGTGTATGATCGGGTGATCGTGGTGGCCATTCTAACGATCCCCACCTCCATATGCATGGATTTACTTCTATAACGTCGTTTCTGTTGTGACTATACCCGGGCCTCAGAATCCCGGCTTTTATTATTGCCGCTACTTTATTGGTTAAGTAATCCTAGGACTTAGCAGGTTTCGCTCTGATAGTTTCATCTCAAATATTTTGATTAGGTAGCTCCTAAGAGCTTTCTAAAAATATATGTCTATATTTTTTTATTACCTTGCAGTTGTTAGGTAATTTTCCTAGGTATCGTTTTATTTAAGTTTGATACCTTTGTTGATACTTTTAGTGACAAATAACATGAATAAATTATAATCGCTGTAATTCAGCCGCCGCTGAATGTCTTCATTCCTTTTATAATAGTCTCCACAATCTGAAAGGAAGTGACGTGAGTCGATTTCATCTGACATCAAAGTGTAGACCTGTTTTACTCCAGGGCATAGTTTTGTGAGGTATCTACTGAAGCGGAACACTGCAATAATTGTTTATTTTCACCTTACAGGTTTCTGTTGACAAAATATACAGTTTACTTAACATACTAGATACCTTAACACCAAGAGTTTTTTAAATGCATTTGCCTGTTTAGAACAACATAACAAAAATTACACAACATTGTTCTTTGTAGGGTTAGTAGTATCTAGTTAAAATATACAGATAAGTAATGTTTTAATGAAATGGTTCATGAAAGGCGAGAAAGCACACGTTTCTCAAAAATTTAATAAAAATCCGTCGGAAATCATTTCAAAGTTTACGAACTAGGCCCTCTAGAAGCAATATCCGGGGTCAATTTCAGTTTTTGCATGTTAACATATATACAGGGTGGCGCATTTCTCCGGTAAAGCTCAATATATCCATTATTAGGTATAAAAGATTCGAAAACTTATTATAGGTATAAGTTAATTATAGGGTCGTTTGACCTGAATCTTATAAAATTATTTTGACAGTCACAGGTTGGCACATAAGTCGTTGGTAATACAAGTTTTCCTTTTTTTAATGGACCCCCCCTTTTGTCATTGCATTATTGCATTCTCCATCGAAGTATAATGCATGTATGTAAAAAAATTACATCGTGCACCATTTTTGAGTAATTGCATTTGTTTTGCAACTTTTCACATTTTTGGCCCATATCAAAAATTGTGATACGACAGTTTATACCAATGGAAATCGGAGTCTCGTGAAAATGACGGATTCAGCGAGTTTTTGTTTGTATTATTTGTAAAAAAACGAGATGCCGTATACAGACGCTCTTAGATAGTGGCTGAATTTGAAAAAAAGTCTGGACGCAGCGAGTGCGTCATGGTAGTGAATTTCCATCAAAATGTTTGTAATAGCAAATATATGGTTTTTTTAAAGAAAGCAGGCATCAAATATGTTTACCAGTATAACTTATATAGTAGAAACAATGTGCCATCTTTCATAAAAATAACTTTATTGTTTGAAAATATAGAAGAATTTCTCAAAGTAAAGTTAAACTGTTTCCGAAAAAACTGGTTTCTTGGCCAACGAACCTTATAGGTTAATAGCATATTGAGCTATTTCAATTTAAAGCGTTTAATGGAAATTCGCTACCATAGCGCACTTGCTGCGTCCAGAAGTTATTTTCTCACAAAAATGCATTATATTTCGATGCAAAATGCGAAAATGCAATACATATGGCGTGTTCGATAAAAAAAAGAAAACCTGTATCACCAACGACTTATGGGCCAGCCTGTGATTGTAGCCATATTTTTAAGATGTAGCTCAAGACACCACATAATTAATGTATGCAAGTTTTTTTCGTAACTCGTATAATAACGGATATATTGAGCTTTATTGATTTTCTGCGATAATTCGACAAAAATTATGTACCATTAAACGATTAACCCTATAGCTAAGATTACTCCCAAGCAACATTTAAAGTCAAATTGGCGTAAAATCGCCCTACCAATAGGTCGGCGACCAAATCACCACACGTCATTTTCAAGTAAAATTTAAGTGTATATTACCAATGTGGGGAATAAAGTCAAAGTAATATGGAAGTCGATAATAGGTCCAGCAAGGCGTTTCGACCAAGGCGTTTTAGTTATATTTAGGCCATTTTCATTCAACATTGGGCCAATGGACGTAATATATTGGTAAATATGTGCTACGCTTTACTTGAATCTGACATCTAGGCGCCGAGTGCCGTGACGTTCTTAACAACGAACTACGCATGTGACATTATCCGGTTATGTAGGATCTGTGGTTATGTATGTATAAACAAACAGTAGAGTAGTAGAGATATTGTCCATCTTTGTCAAAAAATGACTTCTTGAATGATAAAAGAACTTACTTCAAATATTTGCAACAATGATAAAGGTGATACGCACTGTATAAAGACAAAACCCACTGCGGTTATGTTTTTTTCTGTTAACATGATGATGATACTTCGATAAAATTCGAGCGCCCTTGTAAAAGATAAAATTAGTGAAAATAAAAAGTTATTCAAAATTCTTGAAATTCTGATTTTGGAGGATTTGTGATGTAAACACAAAACTATCTTGTCGTCATGGTATACAATTATTATTTAATGTTTTTTTCGAACAAAAATTTGATTACACTATATTCAACAAAATATTATTTTTCATTTTCCAATACAATCAAGATGGATACCGCAAAATTAATTTAATATGGCTGCCCTTCTAACATTATTGACCTGAAAGTTAATTTTGTCCTATTTTTTTACCTATAAGTCACAATTCCTAATGACAGGGCAAACTAACCAAACTTTGAAGGCATTTTGTCCTATTATGGGAATTTAAACTATATGGTAAACGAATTTTGTTTGAATTTATTAGAAATGAAACATTTTCGTGTATAGAAATATATATTACTTATATCCGTGCACAACGGAGACATATAGGAATGATTATACAGCGTTTTTGGTCTTGGATTCCATAATATATAGACATTAATAGAAAATAGAAACAAAATAAAATAAGTAAATAAACATAAACATGACAGCTGACCGTGTTGCCAATACTTCACTCCATTTGGCATGAAAAGAGATGTATTATATTGAAGAGGGAAACGTGCTGATTTGGTACCAGCATAGAATTCAAATTCAGTTTTACTTTCATATACCTAGTAGTAGTGGCCGATAAAGTTGTCATACTTTTTTTAGGATTGAAAAATGAGTTCTTCATTTCATGTAAGCCACTTTGAATGATCAGCATCTATCACTATTTTTCTGTGAGCATTCTTTACTACTCTATAATAGTTTGTAGTATGTCTGTAAACTTTTATTCGTATCAAAGGGGGCATTGTAACACTATATTTGTTACTGGTGCACGCACATTAACAACAAGAATAAACTTTTATTGATGAAGTTTGTCAACTGACACACCTTTAAGATTCACAAATGTATTTCACTGCTGTACACTTTGAACTTTGAGGACAATTTTTATTTTAAGTCAGATTTTATGAGTATTTTCAACTTGAAGGTAGGCAATTTGACTTGGAAGACCATTTCTGCAGTAATTATGACTTTATAGCCGATCAGAAAGCCATTTTAGGTTAGCTCAGTGCCCAAAATATTTCCTATGCTGTATTGCAATGAAATTGGTAATATATATGTAAGCTGGACTTCATAAGAAGACCTCCAATTTACTATACCACAGAGACATATTGCAGGTTAATATTAGGTAATAAATTACCTTAAAGTAGGTATTTCAGGCATCTGGACTTGGTAGTCGATTTTCAGTCCAATTTAGGGCACACTTCGACCTAAAAATGACCAACTCTGGACTTGAAACACAAAAGTACATTCAAGTATATTTTATGAGTAAAATTAAACCAATTTTTTCCCAATTTAGTTACTTGTAAGTAACTGACTTTGGAGTAATTTTAATAGTCAAAAATAAGCTGGTTCGGAGCCGCATTTCCAAATTTGTAGGCATTATGACAATCAAGGCAACATTTTAGTTAATTATTACTAAATTACAACTTGGTTAAGTTATTTGGACTCGAGTGCTGGTTAGCATGCCTTAATTTGTTGCTTGGGCTACCAAAGCATCAGATAAAGGGCCTATTTGCAATGAATTTTCTGGAAATATTTTAGTAAAATGAAGGACCATGACTAAGGCTAAGACTTCAGGCTTTGTAACATATTCTTCTTGAAACATTTTCTTTCCATAGCTCGTATTAGTTTCAGGCTCTTTGCCTAAATATTGTCAATTTTGACGTTTTGAGGAAAACCGCAATTTATTTTTCCCTTAATGCCTATAACTTTTTGTCTTTTAACCCACAGAGCTAAATTTTGGTAAGTACATCTAATAATATAGACCCGCATACCAAATTTAGTTGCCATTACTTTGTTATTTCCGGAGATATGAATTTTTTTCGAAAGAAAACACATCATTTTCAGGAAAAACCTTTGTCGATTTTCCTAACTAACGAATTTACCCAAGCCACTTGCGAAATTAAGGTATTCACCAAATTTAATCAAAATCGGCACTACTATTTTTTGACTTATCGGTGTAATACATACATACTTACACATATGTATATATATATATATATATATATATATATATATATATATATATATATTTATTTATTTATGTTTATATATATATATATATATATATATATATATATATATATATATATATATATATATATATATATATATATAAAAATTGAAACTGACCCCGGATATGTGTTCTAGGGGGCCCAGTTAGCGCTCATTTGAAAAATGAGTCGGCATCTCCTTAATAGTGATTTTTAAAAGAAAATTCGCTGAAAAAAAACTAAATTATCGTCACTTAATTTTTTCAAATCTTTATGTTTTAGAAGTGAACGGTATCCCTCTGCTCCAACTCTTCTATTACAACCCCTATACCTAAAGACTATACTTTTGGAGATATCTAAATTTATAATCGCATACCATGATTCACTTAGCGATCAGGTTAACACGGTTTTTTTCAGTTTTTTTTAAAATAATTATGTTAATCGATCAGATTATGGGATTATTTAGCGAATTTTTGACGGAATATTAACATATTTAAATTAACTTTGGTATAAGAAGGGTAGGAAATAATTGATTTTACTATCTATACATATTTACATTTTTATAAATTGCTTTCACAAATTTCAAATGAAACTTTAAAGTCAGACTTAAATACCATTGTTGTTTCTGACAGCTTATGACATAAAAATATGAGTAATTATAATAATAATAATAATAATAATAATAATAATAATAATAATAATAATAATAATAATAATAATAATAATAATAATAATAATAATAATAATAATAATAATAATAATAATAATAATAATAATAATAATAATAATAATAATAATAATAATAATAATAATAATAATAATAATAATCGCCTTTATTCACAGACCCACTTTACAACTAGAAGGTGAGCTATCAATTAGACATTAAATTAACATTTTTCACCTTATATTTTTCTTTACTTACATTGGTAAAAAATTTTTTTTAGTTGTAATTACACGCATACTTTCAATTTTACGTATTTTTTCAGCAAATTTTCATATAAAAAGTTATTGTAAAAATATATTTGCGAATGCACGTGAAAAAATGTTTTCGAATTTTAGTGAAAAAAAGTTTGTATAGGAAATTTTCGTGTAATCTTTTTTGAGGGATTTTCGGAAAGAGATTCTCATGTAATTTTTGTGCAAGATTGCTTGGCCAATTTTTCTCATGTAATTTTTGTGCAAGATTACTTGGCCAATTTTTGTAAAAAAAATTGAGTTTTTTCATGAAACTGTTTGCGAATTTTCATGCAAATATTTTTTTTTTATTGCCGTCAAAATCTTTCTGTGAATAATCATATGGTGTAGTTTTTGTGTAAATTACTTGGGGAGGTCGTTGGCCAGAAAAGTCTGACCAGTTATTTTTTATAAAATTTTAAATATATGATCAGCAAATTTAGGTACTTTTTCAAACAAAAAGTTTGTTTGATGTAATACGGTGCATTATTTTCTCTACTAGAACGATTATAATATCTACTACCATAGCGCACTTGCTACGTCCAGACTTTTTGTTATTTATAAGCTAAAACTCTCAACTTTAAAATTATTTTCTTAATGAATTTTTATTTGAATAATTCACTAACATAGATGTATCGATGGGGAGACTTTTTAAACATTTTTTCAAATGAGCGCGAACTAGGACCCCTAGAACCCATATCCGGGGTCAGTTTCAATTTTTATATGTTCATATATATATATATATATATATATATATATATATATATATATATATATATATATATATATATATATATATATATATATATATATCTGTGTGTGTGTATCCATCCGATAACTCAAAAAATAATAAAACGATTTCGATCCCAAGCAACAAATTAAGGCACATTAACCAGCAACCAGCACTCGAGTCCAAATAACCTAGCCAAGTTGTAATTTAGTAATAATTAACCAAAATGTTGGCTTGGTTGTCATAATCACTATAGATTTGAGAAAGCAGCTTCCAATTAGCCCATTTTTGACTATTAAAATTACTTCAAAGTCAGTAACTTACAAGTAACTAAATTGGTAAAAATTTGGTTCAATTTTACCTATAAATATCCTCAAATATAATTTCGAGTTTCAATTCCACAATTGGTGTTTTTTAGGTCGAAATGTGCCCTAAATTGGACTGAAAACTGACTACTAGGTCCAAGTACCTAAAATACATATTTTAAGGTAATTTATTAACTAATATTAATTCGCAATGCTTCTCTGTGGTATAGTAATTTGGAGGTCTTCTTATGAAGTCCAGATTACATATATATTACCAATCTAACTGCAATACAGCACAGGAAATATTTTGGGCACCAAGATAACCTAAAATGGCTTTCTGATTGGCCGTATAGTCATAATTACTGCAGAAGTGGTCTTCCAAGTCAAATTGCCTGCATGAAAGTTGAAAATACCCATAAAATCGGACTTCAAATAAAAATGTCCTCAAAGTTCAAAGTGTACAGCAGTAAAATCCATTTGTGAATGATAAAAGTGTTTCAGTTGATGCACTTAATTAATAAAAGTTTCTTCCGTCACAATCTTTGTGTAAATACGCAAAAAGTATGAGAACGTGTACCCCTTCATCATATAATACATCCTTTTTTATGCCCATGGAATAAAGCATTGGCAACATGGTCAGCTGTCATATGTTTATGTTTGTTTACCTATTTTCGCTCTATTGATGTCTATGACCTACTATAGAATCAAAGATCAAAAACGCTATATAATCATTCCTATATGTCTCTCCGTATATAAGTTATATATATATATATATATATATATATATATATATATATATATATATATATATATATATATATATATATATATATATTTCGATACATGAAAATGTATGATTGCTAATAAATTTAAACTAAATTTGGTTACCATGTAGTTGAAATTCCCATAATAGAACAAAATGCCTTCAAAGTTTGGTTAGTTTGCCTTGCCATTGGGAATTGTGACTTAAAGGTAAAAAAATAGGGCAAAATTAACATTCAGGTCAATAATGTTACAACGGTAGCCATCTTAAACTATGTTTGCGGTAACCATGTTGATTGTATTGAAAAATTAAAAACCATTTTTTGTTGAATCTAGTGTAATTAAATTTTAAGTCGAAAAAATATGAAATAATGCTTGTATACAATGAGGGTAAGATAGTTTTGTCTTCTTTAAATCACCAATCCTCAAAATCAGAATTTCAAGAATTTTGAATAGTTTTTATTTTTCACTAATTTTACTTTTTGCAGAGGCGCTAGAATTATATCAATGTATCATAATCATGTTAACAGAAAAAAACATAACCGCAGTGGTTTTTTCCTTTGTAGAGTGCGAATTAGCTTTATCATTGATTCAAATATTTATAGTATCTTCTTTGATCATTCAACGTGTTGTCATTTGTAAACAGAGGGTGACATACCTAGTTGCTAACATATACTGCTTGTTAATACATATATAACCTCAGATCCCGCAGAATAATGTCACATGCGCAGTTCGTTGTTAAGAATTTCACGGCACTTGCGCCCAGATGTCGGATTTAAGTAAAACGTTGGACGTATTTACCAATAAATTTCGTCCATTGGCCCAATATATAATAAAAATGCCCTAAATATAACTAAAACGCATTGGTCGAAATGCCTTGCTGGACCTATTATCGCTTTCCCTATTACTTTTAGTTTATTCCCCACATTGGTAAAATACACTTAAATTTCACTTGAAAATAACCTGTGGTGATTTGGTCGCGGACCTCTTGTTAGGGCGATTTGACGTCAATTTGACTATAAATGTTGCTTGGGATGAAACTCGGCAAGTATCTTTCTTTTATTAATGGCTTGGATGAATTCGTTAGCCAGGTAAATCGGATGAGGTTTTCCCGGAAAATTTTTACTTTTCTTTCGAAAACAAAAAAATTACAAAGCTGTTTTAATGAAATTTAACGGAAATATTGCCTTAGGAGAGACCTTACTACATACCAAAACTACCCTTTCTAAGTTTATAGAAAATTGAGTTATTCAAATTTGAGATATTTAATAAAAATTGACAACCATAACGCACTTGCTGCGTCCCGAACTTTTTCTAATGTTATCATTGTAAATATTAATACATTTGGTTTGTATAAAAATTGTGGAAGCCATCCCAGTTTTTTCTCCAAAAATATGAACCGAAATAAAACCCACAATTTTATACATTGGCTTTGAAACGTTGTTTCTCTTTGGGATGGGCGTGGTTTTGAGCCAAAGAATCACTTTATATCTAAATGCGTATCGAAGAGGTAACAACTGACATGTGTATACCCACCGAAAGTCATTAATTTATTCAGCGATATGGATGGAATGTGAAACAACTAACAATGAAATTGCCAGTTATCATAGAATAAATTTGAAATGAGCCCCATAGATACCGATATAATCACCGATGTTGCCTAGTAAATCATTCAACTACTGCTCAGCACCGAGCAGTGGCTAGTTTGGGAAAGAATTTACCATCGGCAGCAGAGATCGCCTCAAAAAATAATAACACAGCTTCTGAAATGTTGATTAATTGTGTTAATAATGGTGTTGGGGAAATAGCTTATATTTCACTTATTAATGATAAATAAGAGTTTGTCGATTAAGAGGATGTAACTTGCTGATAAAGATAACGTTACATATTATAAATGCTTTATCAGGTTAGATGCTTTGTGAGCCTGGGAAAGCTATGGTACTAGCTATAGTGAAGTCATTTATTTTAATAAAATACTCCTTGCTGTATTTTATAATACCCTGTACCACCATGTAACACAGTAAAGTTTATGGGGTAATCTGTTGTGCTAGGTAATTTTTAGTGAATTTTCGTTACTAATAAAGACGTATCGATGATAAGGCTTTCGGAAAATGTCTTCAAATGGGCGCGAACACATATCCAGGGGCAGTTAAAATGTTATATATATATATATATATATATATATATATATATATATATATATATATATATATATATATATATATATATATATATATATACAGGGTGAGTCAAATTCGAAGCTCACTATTGGGATCTCGGAAACGGAGATACGAAGTCGGTTAGATTGGGGCAAAGGTGCCTGCCTATTTCTGCCCTCAATAAACTGACGAAAGAAAATTTGAGCTAGCCACTTCAGTTCCTGGGTTATTTCGAAAAAACCATTGTTTGGTTTTTTCTTCCTTCTGCCATAACTTTTTTATCACTCGTCGTATGAAGATGCGGTTTTTACTTCTTCAGAGCACTGATTCATCTAGAATATTACTAGCATATCAAATTGTTATGCAACGTTTCAGTTTTTCTAGAACATCTTCAACGTTCTTTTTCATATGGACGCCATATTTGTTTTTGAGTACATTATATATGGCTTTTTGTGTTGATTTCATTGATGTACAATTTAATGGGTTTGCATTCAGAGATGGCAGAGCTATTGCCGAAATTCGTAATATTCGTATGAAAAACTCATAAGCCATGGCTGTCAAAGCTGTGTAACAATTTCTGTTTGCAGTGACATTTTATCATTTCAGATGTGACAATTCCTATCTTGTTGTCATTATTGTTGTTATCACATTTCTTACTTATTTGTTTGTTGAATTAATTGCTGACGATGTACATCTCCAACGCAGAAAAACGAAACGTTAAGAATCTATTACTCGCATAACAGAAACAGCAAAATCGCCTACGAACTGTACCTCAGAGAATACCCAGATAGGAGGCAACCACATCGTACTGTTTTCAAAAAATTAGATAGCAATTTCAACAATTACGGTTCTTTCACCAAAATCAGGAGCAAACATGGTTCGCGAGTAAGAGACGAGGAGTCAATGCAGGTTACTCGGCAGGTATTCAATAATTTGTCATTATATCTTTGTAATTTATTAAGAAGAAATCCATCCAACGAATGAAAACTAATTCTTTTGAAGAAATAATCCACATAGTTCTTGACAAGGTATGTGATAAGGTATGATTATTTATTGTTATTATTGTCACAGTCGTAAGGCGTAGTTAATATTTCAGTTTGAAGACAATCTAAGAATTCCAAATGCGTGAAGTCGCTTGGAGATTTCAAATTACCCAAACAAGAGTCAGTAGAGTCCTGAGGAAAAATAAATTTAAATGTTATAAAATACATATTTCGCAACATTTGTTGCCAGGTAAGATGGAAAGACGGCTGAATTGGTATTCTTAGCTAAGGCAGAAACTTCAGAATGACCCAGAGTTCCTGGAGAACGTTCTCTGCTCAGATGAAACCAGATTCACGAATTGTGGGGTCTTTAACCACAATAATGAGCATTATTGGACCAAAAACAACCCTCATCAAAATATCCAGACACGGAACCAAGTCAGATTGCGACTGAATGTTTGTGCAGGTATCAGAAATGACAAACTTGTGGGACCCTTTATTTTCAATGAAAATTGAACAGAAGAAAATTACTTGGATTTTTTATCGAACTAGTTTCAAGATTATTTAGATGCACTTCCACTTGCACAACTTTTACGACTGTGGTTCCAACAGGATGGTGCATCTGCCCACAATTCAATTGCAGTTAGAAACTTTCTTGATAATGAGTTCCCAAACCAGAGAATTGGGAACCATGGAGTATTCCTTTGGCCCGCCAGAAGCCCAGACCTTACGCCCTTGTATTACTTTTTATCGGGACACCTTAAAAATATAATTTACAGGGACCCAATTGTGTATCTGGAAGATTTGAGAACAAAAATAATCAACGCTTTCAGAACTCTTAAACGAAGATGCACAAAGAGGGCCGTTGGCCATCTCAACCGGCGAATCAATTGATGCATAGAAAGGAACAGTCATTTAATCGAAGATCAGGTACAAAATAGAATAAGTACTAGAACCATTATTTTAAGTTTGCTTCAGTTTTTGTATGCATAGGTAAATAGAAATTTCTTAAATGTTTTGTCATGGTTTTAATTGATGCTATTTTGAATTTCATGTTATTTATGCTTTAAATTCAAACAGAAATTGTTACACAGCTTTGACAGCCATGGCTAATGCGTTTTTCATACGAATATTACGGATTTCGGCAATATCGCAGCTATTTCTGAACGCTTTTCGTTAAGGTGTACATAAATGAAATCAGCGCAGGAAGACATACCTAATGGACTCAAAAACAAATATTGCGTCCATATGAAAAAAGAAAGTTGAAGATGTTCTAGAAAACCCGAAACGTTGCACAACAAATTTGATATGCTAGTAATATTTTAGATGAATCAGTGCTCTGAAAAAGTAAAAACCGCATCTTCATACGACGAGTAATAAAAAAGTTATGGCGGAAGAAAAAAAAATTCTTTTTTCGAAATAACTCAGAAACTAAAGTGGGTAGCTCAAATTTTCTTTCGTCAGTTTATTAAGGGCAGAAATAGGCAACTTTTCCCTTATCTAACCGACTTCGTATCTCTCACCGTTTCTGAGATCCCAATGGTGAGCTTCGAATTTGACTCACCCTGTATATATATATATATATATATATATATATATATATATATATATATATATATATATATATATATATATAGTGTGTCCCAAGCTGGATGGACATGTATTGCTATCTCCGTTATTATTAGAGATAGGGAGACGATTAAATTACCAATGTTTTGTAGAATTTCATGCTTGTTCGAAATATGCCTTGCATTTTGTCCTGCCTCTTTTCGCTTTCGAGTTATTTAAAAAAAAAAACAAGATTTGTCGATTTCTTTTTTCTTCAATATCTAAGTAGGCGTTGATCTGACATGTCTAAGACTTGCACATTATCAGCACACTTTATACAGAGTAATCTTTTTGTGCTATTCTCAACTTTCGATGGTTATTTGTTTTTGAGCTACAGGTATCAACGTTGGTTTTTATTCTGGCAGCCACATTGGATTTTTTGCTCATGTGATATCCTGTCACCTTTCCAATGATGTACATGTTGCTTGAGAAATCTTGTAATTGCACTGACACTTTTGAGAAAAACCGTTTTGAGGATAGTAGGCTATGAAATTAAATACCAGAAAACAAATGACAAAAAAGTGTTCAAAAAGCAATAGGCAATGGAGTCTAACAATAGACTTCTACTTTTAAAATATTTTTCCGTAATGATTTACAATAAAAAAATAGGAACTTTGAGCACACCAATGAATCGCCTCATTATTACAAATGATATTTTACATTACAACATTATCCTAATAAATTGTTATAATTTAATTAAATAGGTAAACATAGTAAATAACTAAATTTACTAACAGAACTCAATAAAAAGCAAGTTAATGATTTATGAAGACGCCTTTGAAAATTGTTATATTTTTAAACGTAAGTCAACTGAAAAACAACAGAAGAAAGGTTGCTATGGATATAACACTATCGCGATAATTAAGAATACTGTCATTCGTAATTATCTGAACAATTTGAGGTGTATTTAACACGTTGCTTAAAATTTTGTATTAAATAGTTTGTTTTCTGTTTATTTTCAATATTATTCAACAATATGTTCAGTAATGAAGAATATTTTGACATGTTGGAATGCTATATTCGTACTGAGGCAGCTGCAAATTCGTACTGAGGCAGCTGCAAACTCATATGAAAACAACTACCCAGAGGGGGGTCAACCAAACGCCAAAATATTTCGCAGGATAGTGACCAAGCTATTGAACGACGGTAGCTTCCACGCAAAGAAAATACCAATGCCTAGAAATGAAGAAAGAAATAATGCCGTCTTACAGGTTTCAAACGAAAACCCCCCGCAATCTCTATGGTTTTATGGTGAACAAGTTGACGTTCCAAAAAGTACGGTACACCGTGTATTAAAAGAAAGTCATTACCATCCATAAAAACCTACAATCGTACAAGGCACAAATGTTGACGATTTCCCTAAGCGACTTCAATTCTGCAGATGGTATCAAGGACAATGTCAGCAAGATGAAAATTTTTATTTGAAAATAATATGGACTGATGAATCCAGATTTACAAATTCTGGTGTGTATAATCGCCAAAGAAAAAAGGCGATTGCAAGAGAGATTTGGTATTAATATTTGGTGCGGCTTATTAGGTAAAAAGTTGATATTTTTATTTGTAGGTTAGACAGTTAATTTAATACAAAATCAGGTAACTTCATTGTTGGTCTGTTCTTTTTTGAAAATAATTTAACTAGGGAAAGGTATCTTAATCTATTGAGAAATGAAATCTTACCAACAATTAGAAGAGCTGATGATAACTTAGACGAGATTTGGTACCAACAAGACGGTTGTCCAGGATCGTCGAAGAATTTTTGTACCGAAATTTTAATAATCGTGTGATTTGTAACAATGGGCCGGTTCATTGGTGTGCTGGAAGTCCTGATATAACAGCCATGTAATTTTATTTTTGGGGTACTCTGAAGAATGATGTGTATACATTCGATCCACCACAAAATATCAATGAATTACGAAACAGAATCACGGAAGATATAAATCATAATAACCAAAACACCCTCACCAGAGTTTGCAGGCATGTTTCAAAAAGGTGTATAAAGTGCATTGAACATAACGGTGGCCATATTGAACGATTTTCAATTTAGTTTATTTTTAAGTTTCTTTTTTATTATTTGTTGAGTTCCGTTTCTAATTGTGTTGTTTTGTGGAATTTAAGTTTCTATTTGTTATTGCCGGGTTTCATTATTAAAGTGTTTCACATAATATTACCTAGCATTATTACCTAATTAAGTATTGTAAATTAAATCACAATATTTTTTATCATGAATCATTACGGAAAATTATGTTAAACGTAGAAGTCTATTGTAAGACTCCATGGCCTACTGTTTTTGAACACTTTTTTTGTCATTTGTTTTCTGGTATTGGATTTTATAGCCTACTATCCTGAAAACGGTTTTTCTCAGTAGTGTAAGTGCAATTACAACATCATTGGAAAGCCTTTTTCACAGGCTATCACATGAGCGGAAAAATCAAATATGGCTGCCATAATAAAAACAAACGTTTATATCTGTAGTTCAAAAACAAATGACAATCCAAAGTTGAGGACTGCACAAGAAGAAGATTACTCTGTAAAAAGTTTCCTGATAATGTGCCAGTCTTATATGTGTCAGATCAACGCCTACTTAGATATTGAAGAAAAAATAAATCGACAAATTTTGTTTTTTTTTCAAAATAACTCGAAAACGAAAAGAGGCAGTGCAAGTCATATTTGGACCGAGCATGAAATTCTACAAAACATTGCTAATTTAACCGTCTTCCTACCTCTAGTAATAACGGAGATAGCAATACATCCCCATCCAGTTTGGGACACACGGTATACATACATACACACACACGCAAATATATATATATATATATATATATATATATATATATATATATATATATATATATATAGTTATGTGTATGTATATAATCTGAACTAAAAGGGAATAACGGTTGTGTTACTGTTAGGTTCCAAAATTTAAAGTCTCAATAAGGGCTCGACCCACAAACCTATATTGGCATCAAAACGCAGATTCTTTGCTAAAACATGCTCTGTACTTCACACCCTCTTTGATGCTTCCTCAGGAGTCTAGAAATAGTTACGGCTATGATGTACAATCTAAAAGTAACTAAGAACTACCTACGGAAAACTGAACAAAGTATGAGAAGCAACCAGCATGGGAACACAACATGGGAGTGCGACATATCTCTGTTTTGTGTACTTCACATACAACAAACACACAGGACACAACAGGACACAGTATAAAACTGTAGTTACATGGCCACATTATTAAAACATGGTTTAAAATTATAAACTTTTAGAGAGTATCTCGTGCAACCTGTGGCTCTTGAAAACCTGTTGATTGACAGCTGACTTGTCTGTAATAACATATGAGATAGGAGTGCCAATTAAGAGATGACAGACTAAGAACTTTCTAAAAGAAGGGCATAGGAGGAAACCAAAGAAAGTAAATGGCTTAAAACCATTGACTTATGTAATTTTAAGGAACCATTGTTTGGAGAAACTAACTGCTCCGAATAAAGTTCTATTTATGGAAACTATATTTTGGCAGATTTATTGTTATATCTGAAGACCTGCCAGTATACAGATGCATTTAAAAATAGTGTCAAAGTGCTATTTCATACTGAGCCCAAGGGAACATCTAAACAGCCTGAAGGGCTAGGCGCAGAAATATCCAGCTGGAGTGAAACGAAGAGCGAAGAAGCATAGCCTGAGAACAGCGGGGCCACCTGGAGGTTTCTTGTTAACAAGGTGTTTCACCTGAGACTAAGAGGGATAGGCCCAGTGATGAGCGGAACGAAATCTCGACGAAAAGAGAAGACTGACTGAAATGGGACAGATTGGTTGTTATATCGGACTATTTGACGGTAGACAGGTGCATTTTAAAGAGTGTGAGAAAGCACTATTTCATGTTGAGCCCAAAGGCAAGCTAGACAGCCTGGAAGGTCCTGGGGCAGCCATGCCAACGCTGGTGGCACATTGAGGTGTACTGTCATAGAGGTGTGTATCTTGGCACAGAGGGGTCAAGGTCCAGCGAACAACGGAACGAAAAATGAACGGAAAGTAGGATTTATTGAATGGGCAGATTTCTTGTTATATCTGCTCACCTGATAGTGAGTAGATGCGTTAAAATGGCAGATAAGTGTTGCCAGTAATCATCATGTAATGATTCATAAGGGACTGAAGGGCCAGATAAGCGATCTAGACCATCCCTGTTAGATAAGGAGTGGAAGTGCAGAGTGAGGAAAGAATGTGAAACATAAGGAGGTAGAACATCACATAGACCCAATTTGAAATCACCTAGCACCAACACACATCACTAGGGTACGTTATTTTTATCCAGATATAATAGAAAACTATAGATATTACTAAGGTTGTGAGTGTCAGATTTCTAATTTAGTGTCTCAAGTACCTGAATGTAGCACATCTCTAGGAAAGTTCTTTTATCGAATCTTCTTGCTCTGTGTAGTAATATTCTAGTGTTATCGAAGTTCATCTTGTGGCCGGTATTCTTTACGTGCAGGGCTAACGCGCACCTGTCGCCATGGCACATGCAGTCACTTTTATGCAGAAAGATTCTCCTTGCTGAGATTTGTGAGGTTTGTTCCACATATTTGAGGGGGCAGTTGTTACATTCAAAGCAGTAAACCACGTCTCTACATTTAGATATGGGTACTGAGTTCTTTCTATTCTTGAAAATAGACTTGTTAGTGAGTACATTGTATTTTACCGCTTTGACGTTTATAGACTTCCTCAAAATGCTCACCAAACACTCTGTCATTCCATGTAGGTAAGGTAGGATGGTACATGAAGGGTTGGTTCTCTCCTCCAACTCGCTTTCAACTGTGTCAGCTGGGGGCGGCATTTGGGAATTGCCCTTATTTTGCTAATGGCTTGGATGCGTTCGTTTATCAGATGTTAACGTAAGATTTTTCTCAACAAAAAATTTAAAGAACTTTTTAAAATGCAATATCTTTCAACTTGTTTGGGTGATTAAAAATTAAAATCTACAACTCAAAACAATATAGGTAGACGTGGCTGTGTATCAATTTTCAAGTCATCATCGAAGGAAAGTTAAGTTATTCGAAATTATTAATAAAATAATTCTCGACATCACTTCAATTCTGTAATGCAATATGTACAATGCTAGACAAGGGCAGATGACGTTACACTGCTATACTATTTAAATAAATCGTAGATAGAAATATAAACAATGCAAGTTACATACATTGCAAGATGTCAATATGTAGCTGTTTCTTACCGGGGTTTCCATATCTTTAAAAATTTCATGGAGTTAAACATTTCATGTATAAAATACTCAAATTTTCACAACTTCTGATAATAAAGAAAACTGTTTGTATAATTTAATTTTATCAGTTAATTAAAAAATACCGTAACCCATTTAATACCTGAAAATTTTGAATTACTTATTTCTCATGATTTTTAGTTTATCCCTTCAATCCAAATTTACTCTCTTTCTCTGACAACTTTGTTAGACTGCGTTCGTGGTGGACAATATAAAATTGGTAATTTAGTCTACTTCCAGTATAACGGGAAACGACCTGGGACCTAAATATTTTCGTTGAACAGCAATTATAGAGAATATTCATCGGTAATTTTCAAGTTTAAAATCGGGGTAGTTCCTGGTATATTACGGCTATCGCTCCAATTTCGCGGGATACCTGTGTGCTGATATTTTTATCGCTTTAATTGGTGCAAAATATACATTACCTCGTGATAACTCATTTTAGGCATACCAACTAATAAACCAAAAGACAGCATTTTTATTCTACAGTTACAAGGTTAACTTTTAAACATCAGCCACCCTGTAATCTGAACGAATAGTATATCCAACGAGATCAATCAACCGTAATAAACTCAACGTTCCCGATTCATAAAAGCGTATATGATGGGAAAGTCTGTAAAACCGAGATTTATGCCCGAGTTTTGTAAATATCCTCTCCACCGACTGGATGGCCGATGAACAAAATCCATAAACTATAAATTTATTGATAATCAATGCGTCTTTATTTTATTTATTTAGTATTGGAGAACTAACCAGTTCGTCGGGGCGCTACAAATTCCTGGCTAGATATTTGTATCGATGTTATCTGGATATAATATATAATTTCTATCGGCTTTTAGCTGAATTGGTTATTTCATTAAACCAACATGTAATCCCATTAAGATTGTTATCTAGAGAATTTGTGTATCCAAACTAATTCCAGGTCCAGATTGGTAAAGTTCACATTATAACTTTATTATTTAACTCAATAAATTGTGTAAAGTGCAGATGAAGTGGAAGTTGTAGAAATATTAGCGTTGCAGTCGGTCAGGCTCTACTGTATTACATTTCAGATTTATATCACCCATTCGCATCTGGTATTTCACTCTCTATTTAGGCTTTTGCATCCTAACTTTGCGGACAACTGAGATGAAGCCATGTTACCAGTTTCTAACGCTTGTTTCATATTATCGTTATATTAGTGAGATTGGATGTGTGATTCAGTGTATAATTTTATTTAGTAGGTACTTGTATATACTTTTAGAATATTACTTTCACACTGTCAAAACGTGTGGCTTATGGCGTCGGCGACAAAAATATTTTTATTTTCGCTTAAACATTGTAAAAAGTGTCAAAACATAAGAAAACGTGATTTGGGAACGAAATTTTTTTTGGGTCTGTCGATCTGTCAGACTGTCGGTCTGTCGGTCTGTTTGTCTGCCCGTATGTCAGTCTGTCGGTCTGTATGTCTGTTATGGGGCGGCGCATAGGGTATGAGCGGCAACGGGAATGACGTGGCGGGGGGATCCAAAGACCTGTAGGGTCATATATGAGGGAGCAGTGAAGCCAGCTCTCTTGTACGGCTCCGAAATCTGGGGTGAACGAGCGAGGGATTCTAGGGTAACTAGAAACCTTTAGTTGGCCCAAAGAGCGTTTCTGTTTGGCATAACGAAGGCCTACAAAATGATTTCCAACACAGCACTGGCGGTGCTGGCGGAGTGTCCACCTTTGCGGCTGGAAGCACAGGAGCGACAGATAAGATCGGAACAACCGAAGGCGGCAAATTTTGAAGTAAAATCGGCATACGCAGAAGGATCGCGCCCGACGGAGCATGGAAAATTCTGAGCGATAATAGAAGGATCGAAAAAGACCACAGGACGGTGGAGAAACACAGATGCCTCAAGAGCCGGAATCGCGGTTAAAATAGGCCTGGTGGCGTATGAAGACAACGTAGTGATCGAAAGCAAAGGGTTAAAGCTACAAAACGGGTACCTGGTGCACATGGCGGAATTGTTCGAAGTGGGTACGGCAGTGGAAAAGGCCGTCACTCTACATGGTAGAATCGTCAACATCGCTTCCGATAGCAGACTCGCCCTGGATATGTTCACATTGAGGAAGGGAGGAACGCCGACAACATCCGCAGGAAGATGCAAGAGGTGAGCGCGCAGGAACAAAAATAAATCTGTAGTGGGCTAGCGACTAGTTCGAAGGTATCTCAAAGGCCGACGTGAGAGCAAAAGCAGCCATAAGTAACCACTTAGGCCACAAGAGGGTAGAGGCTCTACACTAATGTAGAGTAGTAGAAGCACTGGGACGAGGAAACAAATGGTATGACCACTTATCGATACATAGAGAGCATGGGGGCGGGCCTCAAGAGCTGGAGTCCCAGGGTGGTAAGCTTGTTGACTGGCCACAGGCCTTTTAAGTGTTACTTCAGTAGGTTTAACCTAAGGCCCGAAACGGGATATTTGCGGAAAGCAAGATGTGTTCTGGAAGACTACCAGATGGAGAATCGTGGAGAAAAATTTGCGAACAAACCAGAACAGGGTTGAAGGTTCCTACCCGTTCAAGGTAACCAAGTCTACGAAGAACAAGAAGATCAGGAATTTATACGAATGGGCCGCGGAAATGGAGCTGGAAGAGGAAACGCGAAGTGCGATTAGGGTAAACCACGGAGTAAGAGAGGGCGTCGAATAGGGCAATAGATAAGATTTCGGAAAAAGTGAGAGTGGAGTGAACGCTCGTATGAATTTGAAGTACTATGGGTCTTAGATCTTAAGTTACGTGATGATTTTTGAGAGTGTGGAGACGGTGGGGATTACTTTTAGGATGGCTTCGACCCGGCAGTGTAGAGGATTACCATAGCCTTTCACTAATAGAGATTTTTCAAATGAGCGCGAACTAGGACCCCTAGAACCCATATCCGGGGTCAGTGTTTCAATTTTTATATGTTTATATATATATATATATATATATATATATATATATATATATATATATATATATATATATATATATATATATATATATATATATATATATATATATATATATATATATATATATATATATATATATATATATATATATATATATATATATATATATATATGTATCCAACCGATAACTCAAAAAATAAGCAACTGATTTCGATGAAACTCGGCAAGTGTGTTTTTTAATTAATGGCTTGGACGAGTCAGGAAAATCGGATTAAGTTTTCCGGGAAAATTTTAAGTTTTGTTTCAAAAAAAAATAAATCTTTTTCTCCAAAAATTACGAAGATATTTTAATGAAATTTGGTGGATATGTTGCCTTGTAAAAGACCTTACTACACACTAAAATTCAACTTTCTACATTTTTAGAATATGGAATTATTTAATATTGAAACAAATTTTTTCTCCGTAAATTACAAAGTTATTTTGATGAAATTTGGTGGATATGTTGCTCTGAGTAAGACCTTACTATACACCAAAATTCAACTTTCTAAGTTTGTATAAGCTTGAGGTATTCAAATTTGAAACATTTAATAAAAATTCACTACCATAACGCACTTGCTGCGTCCCGAACTTTTTTCTTGCACACCCCCAATGCATTCAGGCACGAACCGCTACTGTCTTTAAATGACGTTCATTCGAAAAATCAACAATGTGAGGTATCAAAATTTTAATGGTACCATGTAGACAATTCAATGATCTATCAAAGAAGGCCACTGTCATTAAAAAGTGTCGATGACGTCATATTTGAAAAGCAGGAGTGAGAGAAACGTAAGGTTTAGGAAAAACATGTAGTTTAAAAAACTATAGGTGACGTGTCCGAGCATTTCGTCACAACACAAATCGCTCAAATTTTAATGAATTTATTCCAATATTTCGCCTCCCACTGTATATTACAACCGTCATTGAATTATTTTCTTAAATTAAATGGTAGACACAAGACTGTATTCGATAGTTTATATCATATCCTCAATCTAAAAGTAAAACTAACGAACACCAGGACGGTGTTAAATGAAAATAAAACCAGAAGAGGAAATTTTTTAATCAATCGTTACAACAGCAAGATCTTTAGATAACTCCCATCAAGTCAGTGTTTCCCTCCTATTCTAAGCTCTTTATCTGTTACTTCGGCCGTAATAAATCATTAGAGTTCCCGATTTCACACTTTACGATTTGATACAAGTCTATTAGCCGAAGAGATACATGCGAATGATAACAATGGTACTGAAATATATACGACAGCTATCCAACGGCGTAATTTAGCAAGATAAATTTGTATAAAATTGTTATCGGTCAATTAAATGTGCGTTGCTGCGAACTGAAGCCTTGTAGGACGAGGATTTCTACAAATACGCCTCGCCAAACAGCCTAATCTATTGAATGAGAACCGAGGAAAGAAATAAGTTTAATGACATTGGAGTTACCAGCAAGACAGGACTAGATCCGGTCAACGCAACTGTAGCGGTTAAGAAGACCTCGCGTAGCTTTCCACTTATTAGACACCATTATTCAATAATGTATTTGCGCATTGAAAACGAAACAGGCCGATTTGCGTCCAGAGATTTTTTTTTAAGAAACGCTGATATTGAGGGGGACATGTTTTGACATAAAACTCAACTCTGTCACATCAACCCCTTAAGGGTGGTGATAACAACCCTTATATTTTAAATAGGGAACATGGGTCGAGTGTTAGATCATTTGAAAGCTCTTCCTTTTCAGAATTCAGCACACTATTTTTTTGGAAGTTTTATCAACTCGTTTAAAAATTATTTACTGTTGAAGATGCAAAAACGCATTTCACTCATTTCGATAAGAAATGTGCTGATGGTCAATGTTTTGTTGGTTTGTAAACAAAAAATTGACCAGCAGAACAGTTCTTATCGGAATGAGAGAAATGCGGTTTATTATTTGAGTTTGTCGGTCGGTATGATACTCGATAGTACTACCGAAAATTAATTTCACAATGGTGTATTCTGTAGAAGAAAGAGTTGAAATAATTATTCTTTTTTTCAAAAACGATGACTGAGCCAACCATACCGCAAATTTGTTTAATGAACGACATCCGAACAGACATGTTAACAGAAAATACATTTTGGAGTTAGTTGCAAAGTGGTTCAGTAGCCAACAAAAAACGGGATCCTGAACGTAAATTTCCGGTTAGAAATGAAACTACTGAGGTAGAAGTTTTAGGACAAATTGCTGCAGACCCAACTTTGAGCACGAGAAAATTGGCCACTGTTTCAAACATCAAAAGAAGAACTATTCAGCGAATATTGAAGCATCATAAATTTCACCCGTATAAAATTCATCTTGTACAACAACTGAATGAAGATGGTTTTGATCTGAGACTGGAGTTTTGTGAAGTTATGACTGCACGAATAGCTGAAAACGTAAACTTTCTGTTCAATGTCTGCACGTTTTTATTAAATTATACAGTCAATCGTCATAATTGTCGTTATTGGGCAGATAATCATCCAAGAAATTTTCACGAAGTCCACACTCAAACTCCACAGAAATTTAATGTCTGGACTGGCATTTTTGGAGACCGTTTAATTAGACCAATTTTTCTTGATGGCAATTTGAGTGACGAAACGTATTTGGAGTTACTGTAAGATATCGTTTACCCTCTACTAATTGACATTCTTGAGAATGATGATCGCTGTCAAGAAAATCAATTAGTGTTTCAATAAGATGGAGCTCCTCCGCATTTTTCACAACGTGTTAGGGAGTTTTTGAACGGAGAATTTCCAGAGCAATGGATTGAGCGTAGAGCTGCTATTTAGTGGCCCCCTAGATCACCGGATTTAACTCCTTTAGACCTCTTTCTATGGGGTAAGAGTAGAATTTACGCAGCAGAACCGGGGTCTCTGGAAGAATTACGACGACGCATTGTTGAAGAATGCTGTCTAATAATTCCACAAATGCTCCAGAATGTCAAAGCTCCTTTTGAACAAAATTTGTACTTTTGTATGGAAGCTGGTGATCAACAATTACTTAACTGAACAAACATTTTTCAACGTTTGGTTTGGTTTTTTAGTTTTTTTTTAACGAAAAATTGACCAATTAGTGCATTTATTATCACAGTGAATGAAATACATTCTTGCAACACCAACTGTGAATAATTTTTAAACGAGTTGATGATGATACATAAAAAAATGTGTGCTGATTTCAGAGAGGAAAGAGCTTTCAAATGATGTAATACTCGATCCATCTTCCCTATTTAAAATATAAGGGTTGTTATCACCACCCTTAAGGGGTTCATGTGACAAAGTTGTGTTTTATGTCAAAACATGTCGCCCTCAATATTAAAATTTAAGTGTTTCAGCGTTTCTTAAAAAAATTCTCTGGACGCAAATCGGCCTGTTTCATTTTCAATGCGCCACCCTGTATAAAAGTAACATTTGACATTAACTTGTTTTAAGTACACCTTAGCAATTCTTGTTGAAACGGTTCCATACTAAATATAGACTATTTCTCTGGCTTCACAAATGTTCGTTTTCTTTTCCTTTTCTGTAACCGATTTTGCTGCTTACGAGCATCATCAGACAGGCAAAAATTGCATTGATTTGTACGTATTTATGAGCTCTACAAATAAAAATAAAATAAAAATGACAGATGCGCTTGTCATTATAGAAATATCGTGGCCATATGGGGCTATTTACTGTGGGTCTAGGTTGAGTTTCATTAATACGTTTCGCAAATGTAGACTTCTCCGCTTAGTTATTTCAAAGTGCAAAAATGTGCTCCTTGTATCTGGTATGAAAATTTATAGAAGTTTGACCCATATAGATTGCGCTACAAAGTATGCAAGTTAACACAAAAGATAACACATATGTTTGCAAGACTTATTTTGGTAGTGGACTTTTCCTTTACGTGATAGTAAAGGATTTGTTCACTCCCGAGTAGGTACCACCCCTTACATCAAGGGGCCCCAACGGACGGTTCCGGTTCTGGTGTATGATCCGGCTTCCCTTATAAGCAAAAATGATGATGGTTCCTCCTTATACAAAAGATTCCGGAGGTGAAATATCCCTCCATCCGGATCTCCGGGAGAGGGGTGTACAGGGGGCGCCAGCATCAAGATTTAACATATTCTTCTCGAATATATGTGGCCTAAATTCTAACCAGAACTCCGTCCACCATTTCCTCCAGCCTAATAAACCCCAACCTCTCTTCCTCACCGAAACCCAAATCAATGCCGAAACAGCCACTAATCACCTTCATTTCCCGGATTATGGACATATTCTTGGTGACTTCAACGTCCATAATAAGCAATAGCTAGAATCTTTAAAAACCTGGTTCTCTAAATCCTGTGACAAGTCCAGACATGAAAAGGTCAAAGCTCACAAAACGCTTCTACTCAATCCCAGTCAAGAAAACCGTCAAGCATTTAACGACGTAAGAAACTCGTTTAATAACCACATCAAAAACAAAGCCCTTTCAAGCTGCAAGGGCAGCAAACCCTTCTGGACTCCTGCTAAATCTATTGGGAATAATTTCTGCAATAGCACGTTCCTACCCCTTGTTTCATGGGGATGAAATTGTTTCTACCGCTCTCGACAAGGCCGTACTTTTTGCCTCGATGTTCGCCGGCAATTCTAGTCTCAACCCACCCCCAAATGTTCATCCACCAACAGTCCCCAATGTAGCGCATAAAATGACGGATATCTATTTCAAAATTATAAAGATACGAAAGATGCTCTCTTCTCTTAATACCAGAAAAGCCTCCGGCCTTGACGAGATCTCAGCAATTGTTCTCAAAAAATGCGTACCGGATCTTGCTCGTGTCCTGACTCGTCTGTTTCAGACATCTTACAATAAAGGCATATTCCCTAGTAACTGGAAAACTGCTCGAGTACATCCTGTCCCCAAGAAAGTATCCAAAGCGCTTCCTAGCAACTAGAGGCCTATTTCTCTCCTTTCAGTCGTCTCTAAAGTGATGGAAAAGTATATAAACACCGAATTACTAAAATTTCTTGAGAAACACAGTCTAATCCACGACAGGCAGTATGGATTCCGCCAGCGCAGATCAACTGCCGACCTCCTTTCCTTTGTCACCCATTCTTGGAACAAGTCTTTGGAACTACACGGTGAATCCCAGATTGTCGCTCTAGACATATCCAAAGCATTCGACCAGGTCTGGCACGCAGCGCTGCTTAATAAAGTTCCGGCCTATGGCCTACCACCAAAACTCTGTATCTGGACAGCAAATTGCCTATCCAACCGTTGAATTTCTGTTGTCGTGGATAGCCATTCTTCTAAACTGTATCCAATTAATGCAGGAGTTCCTCAAGGTTCACCTTCTCCACATCAATGACCTCCTCTCTAGCACATCCATCCCAGTTTACAGTTACGCGGACGACAGCACCCTCCACTCAAATATACAATACTCTAAGCCTGTCTCTTTAGCCCAATTAGATGAGGATCACAGACTAATGGAGGGTTCTGTCTCCGTGGATCTCCAGAAAATATTAGACTAGGGAAACAGAAGTCTTGTACAATTCAACCCTACCAAATCTCAGTCTTGCATTCTTTCTCATAAGAGATACACCAGCCCTAGACCCATCACAATAAACAACGAATTTATTCAAAGTAATGAGTCCTTTTCATTTGTTGGCATTTCTGTGGATCGAAATCTCAATTGGCACCAACATGTCACATCAATTGCAGAAGCGGCTGCTAAGAAATTAGGTTTCCTCTTCCGGGCTGGCAAATACTTTTCACCAGCTAATCTCTATACCTTATGTACTTCGCAAATAAGACCAAACCTCGAATACCGCTCCCACATATGGATTTATTTTTTGAGATAAAACATTTTTTTCAATGAAAACTTAAAATTTTTCCCGAAAACCTCGTCCGATTTTTCTGATTAACGAATCTATCCAAGCCATTTACAAAGAAAGGTACGTGCAAAATTTTATCAAAATCGGCCTTTTATTTTTTGAGATAAAGCATTTTCGAATAAAAACTCAAAATTTTTCCTGAAAACCTGCTCCGGTTTCCTGACTAACGAACCTGTCCAAGGCATTTATAAAAGGAATGTGCACGCCAAATTTCATCAAAATCGGCCCATTATTTCTTGAGTTATCGGTGTGACAAATATATATATATATATATATATATATATATATATATATATATATATATATATATATATATATATATATATATATATATATATATATATATAAAAATTGAAACTGTCCCCGGATATGGGTTCTAGGGGTAGTTCGCGCTTATTTGCAAAAATGTTTTCAAAATTCAAAAGTCAGGATCTCCCTATTAGTGAATTTTTTCTACGAAAATTCACTAACAATGCGTTGGGTTTACTCATAATTAAATAGTTTTGGTTAAAGAAAATATTTTTATATGATCAAATTAAAAAGATGTAATGTATATATACATACATTGTATTTAGGAGATAAGGTTCAAGGTAAAAATTATTGTGATTAAATTCCAAAAAGGCACACGATGTTACCAGTGAAACGTTGGTACACTTTTTTGGCTGATAAGCAGTTTGGACGATAGCGAGGTAGCGTGCTAATGAGCTCTGCCACACAGTCTGTCTTAAAAGAGAGAGACGTTTTCAGTTTTATAGAAGCTAACATTTTTAAAGTAGAAAGTGTGTGGTTATTCGGGGGCATTTGAGATGTAACCGCCAGAATGTAGGGTAGCAGTGTAATTGGGATTCGATATTTGACTGTGGGAAAGACAGGAGGTAGTGTAAATTGATAAGTACCTGTTTGACTGCCAAAAAAAAGGGTAAAGTGATGATTTTCAAAAAGAAAATTAGCCATTCTATTGCTGGAATGTAAATGTGATTATTATGTTTTTAACTGCTTGAGTGTAAAGACAAAAGTTTGGGGAAAGAACTTTTAATTAAGACAATATGGTTTGTTCGGTATGATTTTCACGCGAGTAAAATAATTAGAAAGAATAGTAAAGATCAGCAGTATATGGATATTAACAAGATAATGGAGACGAAGATAGAAGATAATCTTCACTACAAAAGGGTCATTTAAAATAAGCTCTATAATAATTAATTACCATAATGTAATTGTGGCAATAATAAAATCCTATATGGACGGTCTACTAACGAATAATCCAAACCTCCAATGAAGAATCAATTAGAGACATTTTAAGCAGTAAGTCCATTTTGTAAATATTGCAACGATAAATGTGCAGATTTCTACATTGTATGTTTTGTTTCAAGCCTTTTTTTATTTTTATAATATTAATGGGGATATCCCTATAAAGGCCCAATTAATGACAAAGTCATAAAATATGGGTTGACTCATTTGTTACAACAAGATTTTAATTTGTTTGATTTATTAACAACGATCGGTATTTTTTTTATGTAACTATGTTTTGAAAAGAATTTAAATTATCAGAAATAAAACATTATAGATATTATTTATATAGTCTGATTAATTTGACCTATAAAAATATCACAAAATAATCCTATATTTAAATAATTATAAATTAAAAGAAAAAAGTAATAAAAACTCAATTGAAATTGTTTCAACAAAATTTCACACTCACTCTGGGTTAATATGAAAAGAAAAATACAAACAAGTTACATCAAAACAAAAATGCTAGCCAATCAATAGAACTCTACCCGTGAAAAAAGAAAAAAAATCAGTTACAACGGTAAGTAAGGAAATATTAGCCATAATTTTATTTTATTTTATTTTATCAATGTTAATACTTTAAATGGGCAATAAAAATAAGTACTTGAGAAAAGAAACATACTAATTAAAATTTCTCATGCTCAACAATTAAAATTGCGTATCATAGCTATATATATATATATATATATATATATATATATATATATATATATATATATATATATATATATATATATATATATATATATATAGTGTGTCCGAAATTGGTGATGCATGTATTGCGATCTCCGAAACTGTTAGAGATAGGAAAGCGGTTAAATGGGGAAAGTTTTAGACAATTCTATTTGTAATTGAACGCCGTTTAGTTTACGATTTTATCTCTTTTGGTTTTTACGATATTTGAAATAAACTAAAATGACTCATTTTCTAAAATATCCTGTATTTTCTTTATTTATGAAAATTTCTGAAATCTGTAAAAACTTTCTCATAGCAACTTTTTACGTAGGAAATGCCTGTGTAATCAGATTTTCTTTCCAACGTTTCGAGAGTTTGAAACCATAATCAACTTTGTTTTTTCATATGGGCGCCATATTGTGTTTTTCCGGTTTTGAAAATCCCCTGTTTTTGCTTTTACAAATATGTATCACACTTAGTGAAATAAGTTAGGTTATGGGTTGAAAAACGAAAAAAATATGATTTTCTTATGAATTTGGCAACGTTGCACGATGAAACACTAACACTTCAGGTGATTCTACTGCATTTAATCTCTTAACTACAATAAAATTAATAACAACATATTCTTATTAGTAATAGTTTCTCTTATGTGGAAATCTTTTGAAAACATAGAAATTACCCTTTTAGTGAATTTTCTTAGAAAAAATTCACTAATGAGGAGATCTCGACTTTTGAATTTTGAAAAAATTTCTTCAAATGAGCGCGATCTAGGACCCCTAGAACCCATATCCGGGGTCCGTTTCAATTTTTATATGTTTATATATATATATATATATATATATATATATATATATATATATATATATATATATATATATATATATATATATATATATATATATATATATATATATATATATATATATATATATATATATATATATATATATATATATATATATGTATCACACCGATAACTCAAAAAATAATGGGCCGATTTTAATAAAATTTGGCATGTACCTTTCTTTTGTAAATGGCTTGGATAAGTTCGTTAGCCAGGAAAATCGGACGAGGTTTTCCGGGAAAATTTTGAGTTTTCATTCGAAAAAAATTCTTATCTCAAAAAGTAATAAGCCGATTTTAATAAAATTTAGCACGTACCTTTCTTTTGTAAATGGCTTTGACATGTTTGTTAGTCAAGAAAATCGGACGAGGTTTTCCGGAAAAATTTTGAGTTTTCATTCGAAAAAAATTTTTATCTCAAAAAATGATAGGCCGATTTTGATAAAATTTGGCATGTACCTTCCTTTTGTAAATGACTTTGACAAGTTCGTTAATCAAAAAAATCGGCCGAGGTTTTCCGGAAAAATTTTGAGTTTTAATTTGAAAAAAAATTTTTTCTTAAAAAATAAGATATTTATGATAACCAAATTTGGTAGGTAGGTTTACGATATAAAAAGTAAACCATACACCAAAATTTAGATTTATATGTTATAAGAAAAAAAAGTTATAATAAAATATTTTGTGCCAGATCATTTCTATGAAAATTCACTACCATAACGCACTTGCTGCGTCCAGGCTTTTTTAAATTTTAACACAAAAAAGAAAGGAAAAACAATAATGTGTCAAATGACATAATAATTACCAAAATAAAATGTCTAATTTAACGTTCAAAATGTGACCCATTTTCTTCCATACATTTAGCACATTTTTCTATCACCGATTTGGTAACACCATGAATTGGACAGAACATCCCGCGTTCGCTGCTCGAGGACTTGTCTGCTTTCTGGAGGATCAAATTCATAGATTTCGTTTTTAACATGTCCCCACAAATAAAAGTCTAATGGAGTGAGGTGGGGAGATCTTGCTGGCCACCGCAACGGGCCACTGTTAGATATTATTCTTTCACCAAATGTCAGATAAAAAAAATTATACTTCCCTGGAATTATGGGCGGGGCAGCCGTCATGTTAAAACCATACATTACGGAACTCATTATCTGGGAGAACTTCCATAATTGCTGGTACCATTTCATTTTGCAACATTGCAAGGTATCTTTGTCCTGTCAGTGTTTGATCATAAATAAAGGACCCAATTATTTGATTTCCTATTAAAATAAAATAGTTTAATTTCTTCTTACGATAGGAATATTAAAATATTTGAAAGGATAGAAGAATAGTAATTTTTCAGAATAAAGCTAAAAATATCTCACCATATAGTCCACACCAAACATTAAAGCCAAATCGAACTTGAAATCTACGCTGTTCCCGCAGCTGAGGGTTTTCTGTAGCCCAATAATTATGCTTGCTGAATATTCCGCAATTTGTAACATAAGTTTAGTCCGTCCATACAATGTTATTTTCAAAGTTCAAATTATCTGGTTCAAATTTTCCCTGGTACAAATTGCAAAAAGTTACTCTTTTGTTAAAATCACCTTTTCGAAGTCCTTGTACGATGGTGGGCTTATACGGACGATATTGTGGTTTTTTGAAAACGTCGTGAACTGTTGACTTAGCAATATGTAGCTCCCTGCCAGCAATCCTTGTAGAGGACATATGATTCTCATGAAAATATTCTTGAATACTTCTGTCACGATTTTCACTATCCTTGTCATAATTCTTAGACCGAGGTTTTTCAAAAGCTCCGAATTCAAGTAAATTCATTCAAAGTTTAGAGAAATACCTTTTGTTGGGTTGTCGTCTATCCGGGTAATTTTCCAAATAATGTTGACAGCCTTATCCGCATTCCTTTCATTTCTAATATATGATACTAACATATCAAACTTTTCTTAATTCGAGAAATTTTCTGCTATTCTGAACACAATTGATCAAGTTACCAGATCGTTGATAAAAAAAAGTGCTAAAGGTATAGAAGCAAATGGGACGCATTTTGAACTTTAAATTATACATTTTATTTTGGAAATTATTATGTCATTTGACACATTATTGTTTTTTCCTTTCTTTTTTGTGTTAAAATTACAAAAAGTGTAATTTCTATGTTTTCCAAAGATTTCCACATAGGAGAAACTATTACTTATAAGGATATGTTGTTATTAATTGTAGTTAAGAGATTAAATGCAGTAGAATCATCTTAAGTGTGAGTTTTTCATCATGCGACGTTGCCAAATTCGTAACAAAATCATATTTTTTCGTTTTTCAACCCATAACCTAACTTTTTCACTAAGTGTGATACATATTTGTAAAATCAAAAACAGGGGCTTTTCAAAACCGTGAAAATCCAATATGGCGCCCATATGAAAAAAAGTTGATGATGGTTCCAACCTATCGAAACATTAGAAATAAAATCTGACTACGCAGGCGTTTCCTACGTAAAAAGTTGCTATTAGAAAGTTTTTACAGATTTCATAAATTTTCGTAAATAAAGAAAATACAGGGTATTTTCGATAATGCATCATTTTGTTTTTTTTTTCAAATATCGTAAAAACCAACAGAGATAAAATCGAAAACTACACGGCATTCAATTACAAACAAAATTGCCTAAAACTTTTCCCATTTAACCGCTTTCCTATCTCTAACAGTTTCGGAGATCGCAATACTTCCACACCAATTTCGGGCACACTATATATATATATATATATATATATATATATATATAATACAGATCTCCTCACACAACACCAAATGCAGTGATGTTGTTATACCTTTAGTCAAATGATACTTTCTGTTTACAGCAAATCCAGAAAATAAAGTTAACGTTAGTCTCTAATTTATTTTTGAGTGCCCTTGTGATACTAAAAAGCTAAAAATAGCGGAAACGAGCAGCTTTGTTTACAGTAAATTGACATTTATTACGTGCTACTTAACGAATACTTCAATTCACTCTAAGCCACTGGTTGCAAGAAGCCCTCCAGTGACGAGTTAGTTTAGTTACTGCAGCACTTGCGGTTATAAACAGGTCGGAAAACAAGATCGGACACCGGCATAACTTGATCTAGATCATTTTTACAGAAAGTTGTCGGGTTCCATAATTTACAATGAGGAGACCCATTCCCACTGCATAAGTATGTATTCATGAGGACGATTTTTTTACTCCTTTCTCTACTACGGCTAGAATTGGAATCAGAATTCGAATTAGCTCAGCCCATCGGTTTCTTATCTGATCCTTATTACAGAAAATGAATTTAGTAGTTTCCCTGATCTTAAATTATCACTTGAGAGTATAGGATAAAAATCATGACGAGTTTACGTGGTAACCACGATTATAAATAACTTTTACACAATATTAATATTAGACATGGTAATTTAAAGTTGGAAATTAATGTCTGTAAATATATATAAAATTAATTTATCTAAAGCGCCTTTGCTTTCCTAATTAATTTAATAAAAATATCATAATAAATTAGCTTGTAAAATTATGGCAGGGAAATTTTTTCTAATTGACATTTTGTTAGTGTGTCATTCAGAAGCTTTTGACAAATAGTTGGGTCTTTTATAGAGTTTTTGTAGAAAAAAAGTCGCTTATGAGGAAATCTCGAGTTGAATTTAAAAAAAAAACTTTCTTCAAGTGAGCAGGAACTAGGCTCCCTAGAAACCACACACAGAGTCAATTTCTATATATATATATATATATATATATATATATATATATATATATATATATATATATATATATATATATATATAGTGTGGAAATAAAGTAGCTGATAAATTCGATAACTTGGTAAAAAAAGGTAAACAAAGGCAAAAACATCAACCACATAACGAAACCTACTCTAGAAAATTAATCATTTTCATTTGCTATGCTTGTTTCATTTTTATGGAGTAGATTTGGAACAGACCTAGCAAATGAAAATGACTATTTTCCTAGAGTATCATTTCGTTACGTGGTCGATGTTTTTGCAGTATTTAATACAAATCTATGCAAAGTAGATGTTTTATTACCAAATTAAACAGTAAATTTGACTCCATTAACCCTTTGAAGCAAAGTGGTTTCACACAGAAACCACTTACCTAATGTTTTTTTCTATATGTAGACTGTTTTTACAGTGAAACCACACTTCGTACTTGGGAATTAGTGTGCCATCTATTGATCTCCATTGCAAGTTTGCAATTGGCGAACACTGTATTGCTCATATTCGTTAGAATTTGTCAAAGAAACCACGTTTTATGAATGATTTCGTTTTTTATCTACATTTTCGTAAAAAGTGTTATAACTACTCCGTTTTTTTAGACGATTGTGTTACTGAGGCACTAATAGAAAGGTAAGAATACCTGTTTTACATAGTTTATTGTTTTTACTTTGTCAATCGGATATGGTTTTGCGGCGAAACCAGTGTGCTTGCAGTAAAGTAAATTTGTTTTTGTTGACCGGATATGGTTTCGCGGCGAAACCAGTGTGCGTGCAATGCACTAAAGTAAATTTGTTTAGGTTAGGATGGAAAATCAAATTGATTTGTCGCAAGTGATGGAAAAACAAATCGATTTGTCAAAACTAACTTCGGATGAAGCTTACGCTCTGCTTGATGAAATTCCTTCTGATGGAGAGTCAGTAATAAGCGAATATGAGGAAGAAGAGGAATAAATGATTGAATACATCATTGAAAATAATGAAACTACCGAAGCAATTGCTCAGGACACTATTTTGAGTGACGACGATTTGGCAATTGGGAGCGACACAGATGACGACCCAGGCGATTGAGAAGATGGAGAAAACAAGAAATTGCTCCGAATCTAAATCATTTTCAGCAACTAACTGGTCCCAGCTCTGAAGTACCACCTGATGTCACAAAACCTATATATTTCTTCTTGCTTATTTTTGGCAATGCTATTCGTCTGGTTACAGAACAAATAAACTTGTATGCCACCCAGGAAAAAAGAAACATTATTCCGACAACTGAGGAAGAAATTAAAATTTTTATAGCGGTAAATTTGCTCATGGGTATAAAAAAGTCTCCCTCCCTTCGCGATTACTGGTTTTCGCGTCCAGAACTACGTGATGATTTCATAGCATCAAAAATAGGCGTAAACCGTTTTGGCTCCCTGCTAACTAGCCTCCATTGCAATGACAATGCCACAATGGCAAAAAAGGGGGAGCCCGGTTTTGATCAATTGTTTAAAATCAGACCATACATTGAACTCCTAAATGAAAACTTCCAGAAATATTATTGCCCATCAAAAGAAGTGTCAGTTGATGAAAGCATGGTGATGTTCAAAGGCCGAATAGCTTTCAAGCAATATATGCCAATGAAACCTGTAAAAAGGGGGTTTAAAATCTGGGCGTGCGCCGATAAAGAAGGTTATCTAAGTAATTTTGAATTATATACAGGAAAGCAACAAGATAAATCTGAGAAAGGTTTAGGTGAACGGGTAGTGCTTGACATGACTAAGGGTTTCGAAGGAAAAGCACACCAGGCTTACTCTGATAACTATTTCACAACAACTGACTTTCTTTACAAGAAAATAAAATCTACGCGTGTGGAATTGTACGCGCAAACAGAACAAATGTTCCCACTGGATTGAAAGGCGATAAGGAAATGAATCGAGGTGATTTTGATTGGGCAGTTTATAGAGACAAAGTATCTTGTATCAAGTGGAAGGACAAAAGAACTATTCAGATGCTCTCTACTATACATTCTCCTACAGATCAAACTAAAGTGAATAAAAGGGAGAAAGATGGAAGTATGACTGAAGTCAATTGCCCTAAAGCAGTTGTAGACTACCGAAGGTGGTGGAGTTGACAAAGCTGATATGACGAAGTCTTACTACGCCATCCATCGGAAATCCCGAAAATGGTACCACCGTCTATTTTAACATTTTTTCGATACATCAGTAGTCAGTTCATATATAATATTCAAACGAAGGACCAAAAGTGCTATGAGCCTCAAAATTTTCCGATGTGAAGAAATACTGAGTTTGATTGGGGCTTACGTTTCAAGAGGCTCTTGTGGAAGGCCATCTTCTACTAAAAAAGTTGTATCCAGTTTCAAGCCTTATGTACCTACAGATCAACGGCGTGATCAAGCAAAACATCTACCTGTGCACGGAACATCAAGACGCTGTGCTCAGTGTAGTACAGCCGAAAAACCTCATCGAACCAGATGGAGCTGCATACAGTGTAACGTCGGGTTGTGTTTACTGGCAGAAAGAAACTGTTTTATAACTTATCATAAATAATATAAAATATATGTAATCTTTCGATTTTGTATGTGTTCGCTTGCATTGTGGTGTCATATCGAAACCACTTGCAAAAGTTAAAATAAATGTTTTTTTGCAACAAAGAAGTGTACTAGATCACTTTTCTACACATTAAGATGATATATACCAAATGTCATTAGAATTGAAAATAACATTGAAATTCCTACTTGAAAGGGTTAAATTCAGGCATGGAGCACCAATTTATCACAATACAGTTGTAAACCTAAGTACAATTTTGAGAACCCAATTCATCAGAATACAATTTTTAGACCTTAGATTTTGGGATCTCCAAATTGTACTTATCTCTATAGCAGTCTCGCTTAAAAAAATTAAGGTGTTTGCATTTCTAATATCGAATACATAATAAAAACGTACCATCGGCCATTTCCAAGTAAGAAAACTTACTGCATTTCTCATCCGTGATATCCCCCCTCCTCTGGTCTTATTGGTCAGTACATCACAATCTCCGGCTTTGCGGAATGCGAAATTTTACTTTTTCCATGATGCATGGAAGACACCAACTACACTGCTTTATCATGCTTTGTGGCATATAATGATACTCTTCTGTTCTGCTTGGGTTGGAATTTGGGAAGATTTGCTTTGTATGGTTTCACGCAAGTGAATTCTTTTGCCCTCAGTATTTGTAGTAGTTCCGATGACGTAAGCCAGTGTGCGAATGTAAAATTTCTGATCAGGTCAAGTCTGGTCAGGTAAGGTAACCTCATATTCATTTTTGGAAAAATATTTTAAGCAAATAAAATGGGGTAAGAATTTAAACAAAAACAAAGTCTTGGTTCGCTGCTTTGTCGCAGGTGTCCTCATTCCCCTTCTGAATGTCTACAACCACACTCACAAGAACAATGTAAACAAGAAAATTTTCGTGGGAACAACTTCCAAGAAAGTTACAGGACCTGTGGCGAATAGGGGTTCCGGGCGGGATACACAGGATTTCAAGGACGTATAGCTGCAAAATGGGATGAAAGCAGCTTATAGATGTCCAACTAAGCTGTTTTTTCGCGCTTTACGCTCACATTTCCTTTTTATTTTCCTCCCCGCGCAGCGCCCCTATTGACTCCTGGTGCCGTGACTTTATTGGGGGCTGTTTGCAAGAAATGTACAAAAATTTTCCGAAAATAAACTTAAAATATTCCAGAAAAAACTGGTTCCTGGCCAACAAACGTTGGGTTATTAGCGAATTGCGCTATTGAAATTTGAAACTTTAACGAAAATTCGCTACCATAACGCACTTGCGGCGTCCAGTATAAATTAAAATCGGTTGCAGAAAAGAACACGCACTTGTGAAGCCAGGGAAAGTCTACGCTGTATTAAGTATGGAACGGTTTCACTAAGTTAGGACAAGAACAAACAGCCAGAAGTGCTATTCAAATTGAATTAAGTCTTAAAAGTTTTCATGTCGTCCTAATTGAATCTGTCATACAAAAACTCACTAAAAAAATTCATCGGCAATACACAATCTGATCAGATAACGGTACAATGATATAAAAGAAGAAAAAATGGAGTCACTAACTGGGATTAGAACGCGTGTTATAGGAGTCCATTATTAAATTTACTCTGCTCCTCGACCGCTCGGCCATTCTCGACATGACAGATTTATGTACTAACAGGTATATACTCTAGTATATTAATTCGCTAACGTATTGATTATTTACACCATACAATTTTTGTGTGAAATTGATCTTTTTTCTCATAGTTTAACGAAATTAAGGAAAATGACGGCTTAGACACAGATCTAGGAGCTTGTTAGTGATTCTAAGCCGTATTTTGAACTCACAAAGCGCTAATGCGTACTAATTTTCGACTACCAGTATTATCAATTTTGACGTTTCAACTTTTCTTAAATCAGTAATTGTAGTATATTTGTCTTTCAGCCTAGAGATCTAAATTGGTACAGAGGATACTCTTTACGGCAGAAATCAGATAACCAAATTTGGTTACCATAGCCTTTTAATTTTCGGAGATATGAATTTTTTTCAAAAGAAAACCCAAAATTGTTTTCGGGAAACCTTGTCCGATTTTCCTGGCTAACGAAATTATCCAAGCCATACAGAAAAGGAAAGTACCTACCAAATTTGATCAAAATCGGCTAATTATTTTTTGAGTTATCGGTGTGATACATATATATATATATATATATATATATATATATATATATATATATATATATATATATATATATATATATAGATTCATTCTCGCAACAATTAGAACCGTAGACCGGTTTCGCTCTCATTAGAGCTCTTCAGTACGGCATACTAATTGTAGCAAAAATGCACCAAAAATAACACGGCCATAGTATAGCCAGTCTTAAAACACTAAGTGAGTAGTTCACCACTCACTTAGTATCTTAAGACTGGCTATACTATAGTAGTTCACCACTCACTTAGTGTTTTAAGACTGGCTATACTATGGCCGTGTTATTTTTGGTGCATATTTGCTACAATTAGTATGCCGTACTGAAGAGCTCTAATGAGAGCGAAACCGGTCTACGGTTCTAATTGTTACGAGAATGCATCTAGTCTTATATATATATATATATATATATATATATATATATATATATATATATATATATATATATATATATATATATATATATATACATATAGAAATTGAATCCGACCCCGTATATGTGTTCTAGCGGGGCTAATTTGCGCTCAAAATTTCTTCAAAACTTCCTCATTAGTGATTTTTTTTTAAATTCACTAATAATCATTGAGATTTGGTTTGCATGGCGCAACAGGCAACTATATACTATTATTTTAGATAATTTGATCAGTCGGCGACTACCTATCAATACAGACATTTATTCTAATGCCTTTAGTTTTTCGAAACACATTCTTCTAACACATACATGTGGTCATAATAATTTATTGTCGGTATAAATTACCAAATGGATTCATCTTGAAAACCGAATCTCACGATACATTAAAGCTAGTTTTAAAATCCATTTTTTTCTTCCCATCTATTGATGGATTCTTGATGTATTGATACAGTAATTGTTTGCTCCCGATACGGCGCTTACCTTGAAGAACAGCAGATGTTTAGTCACATAGAAACATACCTGTCATAAGGAGTGGTTTAAAAAGCTTTTTGTCGTGATTAGAAACACCGAGATCAAAAACATAGAACATCCGCTGCATGACTAGTGAATTTCGGCAGGCAGCGATTCGAGAGAAAAATGTCTTTTTTGTGATCAACTTGCGGTGACATATATTCCGTTTTTCGGTATTCTTTTGTTTTCACTAGGTTATAGCGTAACGAGTGTTCGGTGTATGAACATTTTCGTTCATTGGTTCTCATTGAAGAATGAACATTGAAATTGTTTCTAAAAAGACGGATAGTTATTGACTGTAATGTTTAATTTATTATTTGTATTAAATTCAATTTGTTTCCTGCTTACGTATAGATATCGGTTAGTTGAAAGATATTAGAAATTGGCTCTTAGATACTGATTGTAGTAAGAAAGAAAAGTAATTACTAATTGTTCTTATAAAATTATTAAAAAGATTTACGCTTAGTTGAACACTAATTTATGTTTTATGATATATATTCACTGAGTCTGACTTGGGTATAGTTTAACCGGAATTCACGGGAGGCAAGAAGTCTGGAATATTCCATATATCTGCGAAATCACTGGGCCAATTACAACAAATTTTTAGCTTGTTTATAAAGTGGGACAATTCAGACTTGTGAGGATATGTGCATAGATATACAGGGTGTTTCTAAATTGATGCGAAAAATTTTACAGGTTGATTCTTTGGCAAAAAATAAGGGGTGTCTTTTTTATAAAGTTTTTCTTGAAACCCCTTCTCCTCCAAGTTACAGCACTTTGAAATTTTGGCAAAAAAAGTTTTCATTGAATTTTTCCGTTATGGAATAATTTAAAACAACGAAATTTTGCAGATGCATAAGGCGAACAAAATTACAGTTTTAAAAGTATTTTATAACCCTATAATGTTATCACAAGAGGGTGAAAAAACCTACTCTTACATTATTTTTTATCAGTACTTTTTATTGTGTGTACCGTTTTCTATTAAAAAAATGATTTAGTAAGAAGGTTCCATTTAGCAAGTTTTTTATGTCCTGACATTTTCTCATAAAATTGTTAGTTTCATCACAAAAAAATTAAATATTACTCAGATCGATGTCACATGAATTTACAGTGATTGTTATTTGCTGAAAAATCAAGTACGTGGTAGGCTGTCAAATAATGTCATAATTACACTAATATTAATTGTTATGGTTGTTGTCAATCTATCGAGAACTTTTTAAACACTTAGAACAAATAAGTGAATAAAATGGTAAATTATACCAATTCCGAAATTATCAGATATGCATTTTGAATATGGCCGCCTCTACACTAAGTTATATCCATATATCCAAATAGAACTGTACCCCATCACAGCATATTCGCACGCATTCATCAACGTCTGCAAGAAGAACGAAAATTTTCAAGTAGTGCCGCCGATTGCGGGCGTTCTAGAAAAGTAAGAACTGAAGCACTTGAAAAGGCAGTCCTCAATTTAATTGAAGAATCTCCTGGTACAAGTACAAGAAGAATCGCTCAAGTCTTCAATATCAGCTATTCCACGGTATTTAGAATTTTAAAAGAACAACTACTGTATCCCTACCATATACGAGTTCAAGCGCTCTACCTCGTGATTTTTTACCTCGTTTAATTTTTTGTGAATGGATGCTTCAAATGATCACGCAAATTCCACGGTTCTTATCTCGTATTTTATTTACTGATGAGGCCAACTTTTCACGAGAATCTATTAGAAATTTTCATAATAACCACATATGGTCTGAAGAAAACCCACACGAAATTACGGAATCTCATTTTCAACACCAGTTTTCATTAAATGTATGGCTTGCTGTCATTGGTGATGACTTATTTGGACCATATTTTCCTCCGATAAGACTAAATGGAAAAGCCTACTGTCATCTACTCGAAGAAAAATATTTCTTTTCAAATTAGACAACAAATATGGTATATGCACGACGGGGCTCCGGCTCATTTTAGTATCAACGCTCGTAACTACTTGAACGAAGTTTACCCAAATCGTTGGATAGGTCGAGGAGGCCCACAGAATTGGCCTGCCCGATCTCCTGAATTAAATCTGTTGGATTTTTGCCTGTGAGGTTTTCTGAAAACCTTAGTTTATTCATGTCCTGTTGAAAACATCGATGACCTCAGAAATCGTATTATCATGCGTTCTCTCCAAAGGGGGGCATTTTCAACATTTATTATGATGATACGTACTGACATTTTGTTAATATTTCTTTTCGTTTCTTAGTTTGTTAGTTATTAATTATAAAATAGTAGTACAGTAGTTGTTGTTTCTTATTATGAATTTTTGGAAATTAATTAAAGCCAGAACAATACATATTAACATATTAGTGTAATTATGACGTTATTTAACAGCCTACTACGTACTTGATTTTTCAGCAAATAACAGCCACTGTAAATTCATGTGACATCAATCTGAGTAATATTTTATTTTTTTGTGATGAAACTAACAATTTTATGAGAAAATGTCAAGAGATAAAAAAGTTGCTAAATAGATCCTTCTTTTTAAATAGTTTTTTCAATAGAAAACGGTACACACAATAAAAAGTACTGATAAAAAATAATATAAGGGTAGGTTTTTTCAGCCTCTTGTGATAACATTATAGGCTTATAAAATCCTTTTAAAACTGTCATTTTGTTAGCCTTATGCATCTGCAAAATTTCGTTGTTTTAAATTATTCCATAACGGAGAAATTTAATGAAAACTTTTTTTGCCAAAATTTCAAAGGGCTGTAACTTGGAGGAGAAGGGGTTTCAGGAAAAACTTAATTAAAAAGACACCCCTTATTTTTCGCCAGATAATCACCCTGTTAAATTTTTCGCATCAATTTTGAAACACCCTGTATAGCATGTTCCACGATCATGACCAACCTTTTTATTTTAAATTAAACGCCCTATATATGTCAATTAATTTTGATAGTACTTTAGGAGGCAAATCAGAAATGAGTGTAGGAGTGTTCAAAAAGAATTTTAAGTCTGTTTAGGATACTGTTGAGGAGATAGTAAATTGACAAAACTTAGAGGATTTATAACGGACAATTATATAGATTATTTGTTCTTAGTGAATTTTCTTTTTTTAAAAATCACTAATAAGGAGATCCTGACTTTTGAATTTAAAATATTTTTTTTCAAATGAGCGCTAATTAGGACTCCTAGAACACATACCCGGGTTCAGTTTCAATATATATATATATATATATATATATATATATATATATATATATATATATATATATATATATATATATATATATATATATATATATATATATATATATATATATATATATTGTTATATTATAATAGGAGATGTTTGTTTAGTTGATGATATAATAAACATATGTGTATGTTGGTTTCTAGTGTAATCTATAGTTAATTAGTACAGGTATCTCAAAAGTCACACGTTTAGGGCGCTATTTTGTTATATTATTATTATTTGTGTTATTATATGTTATGTATCTATCTATTGTTTTGTTTCTGTTTGCACCTGCTGCTTCTCGTATCTCAGAGCATCGATTCATAAAGGAAAAGAACTTGCCGAGTTTCATCAATTACTTTTTGAATTATCGGTTGGACACACACACACACACACACACAAACATACATATATATATATATATATATATATATATATATATATATATATATATATATATATATATATATATATATAGTTACGTTATACGGTGTTCTTGATTTGTTGATTAACAAAACACAGCTTTCCAAACTACTAATTTATTATTACCAACTATTTTCCAACACAACTCAAATATTTCTCTTCTCTATTATTAAATATCCATAGAAATATATTCCACTGTTCGCCTTCTATGATCGCTTCTTAAACCCCAACACTTACTGCCGACTCGCTTAATACTCTATGATCACTTCTTTACACCACACTAATTCAATACTGAACTGACTTATTCTGCGCACCGCTCGTCTATTTATATTATCCATAGAGATTCTAGACCTTCTACACTATTCTACGCCTGTCACTTCTGGTCCCTTCTAGAAATATCATTCCAGAGTGTTCGCTGTTACCAACACACTACCATAGAAACTTTCGCCTGATTTCTGACATCGATTTTTCAACTGCAGTTGATACAGCTGTTGTAAATGCTGGTCGCCAAACATCATCTCTAATTGATGTTTAATGCTGTCAGAAATCAACGGATCTTCCCTGGGAATACCTTGGAGCACGTCGAGGGCATCTCCTCTGAGATCTACTATTAACGAGGTCGCTTTCTCTCTCTCGCCCAAACCATTTGCTGTAGCAGCGGCTTCGAACTGGCGTAGATAAATACCCCATGGGACTGAGACATCAAATGTGGGGACCTTAATTCTTACGACCGGGCTATCTTCGAGTCGATGTTTGCCTTGGCTAGAGTATCACACCTAATTTCTAGTGTTTGCATTTTTTTTGCTGGACTTCTTCTTGTATACACGTCAGCTTGTCATGTACATCGTCGCTGATACCCCTTACTCGACAATCTACTTGTTGGAAGATGTCTTTCTTTACCTGATTCATACGTTCCTCCACACACGAAATAATATTCTCAATTCCGCTGGCTTGTTCTTGCAGAATTTTCTTTGTTTTGTCATCTCTTCTTCTGGCTTCTTCATCTCTTTTTCTCATTTCTTCTTTTGTTTATTCATCTCTTTTTCTCATTTCTTCTTTGGATTCTTCGTCTCTTTTTCTGGCCTCTTCATCTCTTTTTCTCATTTCCTCTTTGACTTCTTCGTCTCTTTCTTTCAGTTCCTCTCTTATCTTTCGTCTCTTTTCTTATTTTTTCTTTGGCTTCTTCGTCTCTTTTTCTCAGCTCTTCTTTCGCTTTTTGGTATCTTTTTTTAGTTTCTTCATCTCACTTTCTGGCATTTTCTTTAACTTCTTCGTCTCTTCTTCTGACCTTTTCATCTCTTTTTCTCATTTATTCTTTGGCTTCTTCGTCGCTTCTTCTCATTTCTTCTTTCGCTTCTTCATATTTTTTCTCATTTTTTGTTTCATTTATTTAACCAATTCCAATAGCTGGGCGTCCATATTGGCTGTTGCGCTACGTGTCTTAGGCATAACGTACTTAAAGCTCGTACACAGTTTATTCTGTTTCAAGAACACACCCAGTTATGAATCACTGCTGACACTGATCGTCCAGAGATTCTAGAAATTTCTACGTTGTTCAACGAATATTCTGGAAAATATTTCCCCTAGCAACTTGAAAATCCCAGTTCTGACTACTATTCGCCTTCTATAATCGCTTCTTAAACACCAACACTTACTGCTGACTCGCTTAAAACTCTATGATCACTTTTTTACACCACACTAATTCAATACTGAACTGACATATTCTGCGCACCGTTCGTCTATTTATACTATTCATAGAGATTCTAAACCTTCTACACTATTCTACACCTGTCAATTCTGGTCTTGTGTAGAAATATAATTCCAGAGTGTTCGCTGTTACCAACACACTACCATAGAAGTAACAAAGTTCCTAAACTTAATTCTCATAGACAAATGTGACTATATATATATATATATATATATATATATATATATATATATATATATATATATATATATATATATATATATACAGTGTGGAACAGCCAAATGGAATAAATTGGATAACGGATAAATGAGGACTTGTTGGGAAAAACGCTTGGACACGTCGATTTGTATTTTTAACTGCGCATCTTTTTCAAGAAAAAAAATTTATATAGGGTGCGTCATGTGACAGTGGCCAATACCAACTTTCTTATTTTAAATACAAGCCCCTGTATATCATTAATTTTTTGGATTCTTCAGAAAATTCTAGACATAATTCATGTACAATGTCCTATACCTATCTTCAACTGTTTCGGAAATATTAAGTATTTTCAGATTTATTACAAAAATTAACATTAAAAATAGAAAATTATTTTATTTCACAAATTCTAATAAGAAATACTGATTATTTCTTAATAATTTAAAAAAACAAAAAAAATTAATGTCAATGTAGTAAATGTTCAAAATGCTCGCCACGAACATCTTGGCAACATGCTAATCTGGTATAGAAATGTCTTCTAACATTACTCAACATCTCAGGCGTGACTGATCTAATCGCAAGCGTGATTCGTCTTTTTAAGTCATCTAAGTTGAGGGGCTTAGTTTTGTATACAATACTTTTGACATATCCCCACAAAAAGTAGTCTAATAGCGACAGATCAGGAGATCGTGCTGGCCATTCTATCGATCCGCGCCTCCCTATCCACCGATTTGGAAAAATTTGGTTCAGGTACTGCCGGACATTGATTTGGTAATGGGGCGGTGCTCCATCTTGCTGAAACCATATTTTATTGGCAGGAACTTGTGGGTTTGCTGGATCTGGATATAAGTTTGTCAAAGTTGGCACGACATTATTTTGGAGCAGTTCTAAATATTTATCCCCATTCAAGTTGCCATCAATGAAAAAGGGACCTACGATATGATTTCCAACAATTCCTGCCCAAACATTAACTTTTTCAGGATATTGCGTATGTTCCTCTCTCATCCAATGAGGATTCTCATTAGACCAATAGCGGCAATTTTGACGATTAACATGACCGTGAAGTGTAAATGTGCTCTCATCAGAAAACAAAACATCTTCTAATTGGATCACATTGTTATCTAACATTGCCATCATTTGTTCACAAAAATACGTTCTCCTATCGAAATCGTCCTCCATGAGCTCCTGAGTTGGTATCATTTTATAGGGATGCATTTTACTTTCCTTTAATGTTCGAAAAATTGCTGTGTGGCTAACGTTGAATAGTTGGGCTGCTTGTCGACCAGAAGTATGTGGGTTTTCTTGAAACTCAAGCGTAATATCCAATTTCGTATCATCACTTACTGCATTGGCAGCTACTTTTTTTATCTGTCTCACATGACCAAGCTCGCGAAACTGCTTTTCTATTTTGCTAATTGTTCCTTGGGATACAGGCGGCAAATTTGGAAATTTTTCGTGAAATAAGCGAGACACTTCCATCTGTGTCCGTGTGTTATCTCCATAACCAATCATTTGTAGAATGGTTATTTTGTGCATTTCTGTTAAATGAACCATTTTTCTGATATTATTACGTACAGTTAACGAAATTCAAACGACAATAGCACTGACACTAATCACTACTGTCATGCAGGCAGACAACAAGTTGCTAAGGCTACGAGTTTTATACGAACAGAAAGAAAACTGTTTTTGTTTCATTTCATATCAGTAAAAAGAAACGCAGGAATGGTTTTTGTTTACTTTCTCATTATCAAGAGCTGAATGGGAAATAAGTATTGAATGCAATGTAGCGAATTTGTGAAATAAAATAATTTTCTATTTTTAATGTTAATTTTTGTAATAAATCTGAAAATACTTAATATTTCCGAAACAGTTGAAGATAGGTATAGGACATTGTACATGAATTATGTCTAGAATTTTCTGAAGAATCCAAAAAATTAATAATATACAGGGGCTTGTATTTAAAATAAGAAAGTTGGTATTGGCCACTGTCACATGACGCACCCTATATAATTTTTTTTTCTTGAAAAAGATGCGCAGTTAAAAATACAAATCGACGTGTCCAAGCGTTTTTCCCAACACGCCCTCATTTATCCGTTATCGAATTTATTCCATTTGGCTGTTCCACACTGTATATATTCAGAAAGATTTCCGCGGTCTTTAATGTGAGATATGCTTGGTTCTCGGGTTAAACCGCGTCCAGAATTTATGGAAACTCGACGTTTCGGCTCCTGTTTTGGAGCCATTTTCAAGAGGTAAAGGAAATATGTTAGGACACTCTAAGGCCTCAATCTGCCTACTCCTTAGAGTGATGGACAAAGGTGGGTAAAGGAAATATGTAAGGATACTCTAAGGCCTCAATCTGCCTACTCCTTAGAGTGGTGGAAGAAGGTGGGTAAAGGAAATATGTAAGGACACTCTAAGGCCTCAATCTGCCTACTCCTTAGAGTGATGGACAAAGGTGGGTAAAGGAAATATGTAAGGACACTCTAAGGCCTCAATCTGCCTACTCCTTAGGGTGGTGGACAAAGGTAAGTAAAGGAAATATGTAAGGACACTCTAAGGCCTCAATCTGCCTACTCCTTAGAGCGGTGGATAAAGGTAGGTTGGGTTGTTGTAGCTTGATTACGGGGCCTCAATCTGCCTACTCCCCAAATCTCGCCGGAGATCGTCTGTGAGGTCTCAGTGTGTTCAACCCTAGGCCTCAGAGAGATCCATAAATTCTGGACGCGGTTTAACCCGAGAACCAAGCATATCTTATATATATATATATATATATATATATATATATATATATATATATATATATATATATATATATATATATATGCAGGGCCTTGATTAATTCCTGAGTCCCACGTGACCGCTTAAGTTAGGCAACCAAACATGCACGGTTGTACAACCCGAATAAATGAAATCCCTAAGTTGCCAATGGCGTCTCTTACTTCCTTTGTGGTTTTATAAAAAATATTTTTGCTCTTCTTATAAAAAGGGTTATTTAAACATCTAGTCTACGGTTTTAGGAATGTGTATTGTGTAACATGTAACAAATATGTACCTGTTTGGGCAGATAACCGACAAACAGATTTGGTAGGGCCTCGCTCCATGCGATGTCGAATATCGTCAATAACATTCTCTGTTATAATAGTTGACCTATCTGTAGATTTGCATTTGCAAATTCAGTGTTCTGCCATTAAAATAAAGGCATCCTGCTCCGGTGTGAAAGGCACCCCTACAATCAAGTCTAAAAAATGGAAGAAATAAATAAACATAACCTTAACATACCTACACTTTTAACTTACGTAAAAACGTAATAAAATTGATAAATTTTGATAAAAAACTGTTTATTTTTATCGTTCAACAGATAGAAAACTATTTGAAGAAGATAAACACTGGTCGAACTTGGAAAATGCGCAATATACATACAAAATAACCGGTCAAAAGGAAAATGTGCGCCAATGGGCTGAACTGTCAATTGTCAATTGATTTAGTAACTTTGGGGTCGCTAGTCTAGTGTTTCTTTTTTTGGTTATTTTTTAACTGCCAACTCACAAAATCATATTCCACTAAGAGAGAGAGAGAGAGAGAGAGAGAGAGAGAGAGAGAGAGAGAGAGAGAATCCGGTCACGTGGGACTCGGGAATTAATGAAGGCCCTATATATATATATATATATATATATATATATATATATATATATATATATATATATATATATATATATATATATATATATATATATATACACAAAAGTGTTCTTGCTTTACAAATCCGTGAGCAACAAATAACGCTGATACCTATATTATAATTTTAATCTAGTCTGGACTAACTATTAGAGTAAGTATTAGACTCGTAAATAATAACTTTGTAATCTAGGAGACTGCGAGTTATAAATTGGCCAGGTCCCATGGAATATCGCTGGCAATATCGCCTGGTAATTCAACAGGATAATTTCCAGTACAAATATTTACAATGTGACCCACATTTGCACGGTCATTTTCGCAAGTATGCAGCTTCATTGAATTATTAGTGGAATAGAAATTGATTTATAACGTATGGGCGTTCTACATGCAATGCTATTATCTGTAATTAAACAATGGTTAGTTAATAACAACGATATAGTTCTATTAATCAAATACCTTGAATGTATATTGATGGGTTGTGGCCCTAAGCTAGCTCCTTTTTAAGCAGTAAACATGGCAATTAAAACGATGTTCCTTTGTAATAGCAGCCTTTGTCTTTAAATTATCGATAATTTATTATATGTATCATGACAGGAGGTAGAGCAGTCCAAGGTTTTCCGTAAATTTAACTAGTGTTATAAATTGATGGCTGTCTAACTTTGCAGGTTTTTACTTTAGCAGATGCCAGGCTTACATGATTAGGTGCGACCCTGAGTAGTGACCGCGAATCATTTTTAACAATTCTTAGAAAAATTTCGCCAAGACGAGATTGCGACTTCTAAAAATAACTTTAAATGGACGCGAATCAGGAGGAATAGATTGCATATCTAGGGTTAGTTTTAACTTTTGTTAATAATGGGTTCTCACATGACACGGCGTCCTGAATTATTTGAAACTCTACTTCCAGCTCTGGTTCTGGAGCTAGTTTCAAGAGTTTAAGGAAATGATAAAATAAAGCACCTTCAAAGCCTCAATGTACTTGAGATTGTGTCTGAAATATCCGTCAAATAATGGTGAGGTTGCTAACCTCTTCAAGTACTATTTTGAACAGACTCGAAAACAGATAATTTCCTGGTTAGGCGAGCATGAGATTGACCATATTCAATTCACGAAGAACATTATGTCTCCACCAAACTCATTTTATCTTGCCCCGTTTTCAGAAACGGAACTCCATAGTGTAATAATTTGTAATCTAAAAAATATGTTATCATCTAGATATTACGAGCTTCCATGGCTCCTTCAGGGAATATCTAAGCCGGATAGGAAGAGCAGAAACCGACGTGTGCTTGTACTGTGGTATGGAAGAAACGGTAACACACACCATATTTGACTGCGCAAGATGGGACAACGAGCGAGAAACCAGGGTATGAAGAGTGACCAGACTGACCTGACCATGTACAACATCCTTGACATCATGATGGAAGATTCTGAAAAATGGGAAAAATTCCACAGCTACGTCTGAAATGTTCTAAGAACTAAAGAAGTAGAGGAGAGGCAAAGAGCGGATTGAAAAGAGACAAATTGTAAAGACAGCCTACTTACTGATGATTTACGAAAAGTGGTTCCAGTAGGTATGGTAAAGAAATGAGGTGAGGTTTGGTGGGTAGGCAGAGACCTATAGTACTCTGAGTCCCACACTCTCTGTCGCGATGGAATCCGAGCGCAGTGGTAAGAGCATGAGTTTCCTCACCCGGCAAAAAAAAGGTATTACGAGCTTCCCAGGTTTCTTCTTAAGAAATGCTTGTACGTCATAATTAAGCCATAATTACACTTAGTGAACACTTCCTTTATATGTGGACCATCCACTGAAATGTTAGGATTGGTAATAAAGTTTCCATGCATAAAAAAATATTTCTATTTATTGGAAAACTATAGGTCAGGAACGATTTCCACTGGCCTTTCATGTATACTTTAGTATGTATTTCTGGACCGAGTTATAAGGTGCTGCTCCCGGCAGCATATATTTACAAAAAATAAAAATGGATTTCATAACAACAATCAACATCGACGGAAATTTGTTCATACTCTGGCTCTATATATAAAACCATCCAGGCTGCCGTATGCCCTGAAGCTATCTTTTGTGATATCAGCAGGGCATTTGACTGCCTCGATCACTCTGCCTTGATCGAGAAACGCATACGAGGATTACATCTGTTTTGGCTGTCTAGTTATTTTTCCCATAGAAGCCAGTATGTTGTTGGTGGGCAGAGTGTGGTCTTGGGTCTTGTGCTGTTTTTGTTTCATATTAATGACTTAGGTTGCTTGGAGGTGCCAGGTGCCATCATCTATCGCAATGTATGCGGATGATGCATCCGTTATTGTTTCAGAAGTAGGTCTAACAACTAAGTGTAGCTTTGTTTTTGCGGAGTTAAATGCATGGTTCTCTGCTAACAGACTCTTTTTTAATTGTGGTAGGTGATTAGGTTCACGACTACCAAAAGCATTGTAAGGTAATACATTTTTTAGACAATGACAGTTTAGTAACCGTAACAGCCACAGATGGAGATTATACGGTTTTCGGTATTTTTCTTGACCATTCTTTCAACTGGAATGATCACTGTCCGTATCTGATTGACAAACTAAATTCGGTTTCATGTCAGTTCAGAAACGTAAGGAGTTATATGGAGAAGTATAAGTTGTTTTGATGCTTTACGAAGCGCAGGTCGACTCTCGCCCAAGCAACAAATTAAGGCATATTAACCAGCACTCGAGTTCAGATAACCTAACGAAGTTGTAATTTAGTTATAATTAACCAAAATTTTGGCTTGATTGTCATAATCACTACAAATTTGAGAATGCAGCTCCCAATTAGCCTATTGTTGACTATTAAAATTACTTCAAAGTCAGTAACTTACAAGTAACTAAATTGGTAAAAATTTGGTTCAATTTTAGCTATAAATATACTTAAATATAATTTTGAGTTTTGGTTCCACAATTGGTAATTTTTAGGTCGAATTGTGCCCTAAATTGGACTGAAAACTGACACTAAGTCCAGATACCTAAAATACCTATTTTACGGTAATTAATTACCTAACACTAACTTGCAATAGTTCTCTGTGGTATAGTAAATTGGAGGTCGTCTTATGAAGTCCAGATTATATATGTATATATATATATATATATATATATATATATATATATATATATATATATATATATATATATATATATATATTACCAATCTAATTGCAAGGACATATTTTGGGCAATAAGCTAAACTTAAATGGCTTTCTGATTGGCCGTATTGTCATAATTACTGCAGAAATGGTCTTCCAAGTCAAATTGCCTACATCAAAGTTGAAAATATCCATAAAATCTGACTTCAAATAAAAATGTCCTCAAAGTTCAAAGTGTACAGCAGTAAAATCCATTTGTGAATGATAAAAGTGTTTCAGTTGATGAACTTAATTAATAAAAGTTTTATTATTCAGTCACAGCCTCTGTGTAAATCCTAAAAACGTATGACAACTTCATCGGCTTCTACTATATGAAAGAAAAGCTGCTGCTTTAAAATCACCAGGTTTACGCCTTCAATATAATACATCCCTTTTTATGCGAATGGAATTAAGCATTGGCAACACGGTCAGCTCTCATATGTTTATGTTTATTTATATTTTCGCTCTGTTGATGTCCATAACATATATATATATATATATATATATATATATATATATATATATATATATATATATATATATATATATATATATATATATATATATATATATATGCACATATTTATATATAATATGTTTCGATGCATGAAAATTTATTATTTCTAACACATTTAAACTAAATTCGTTTACCATGTAGTTGAAATTCCTATAATAGAACCAAAGAGGTTGTATATATTAGAGGGAACAAAGCCGAGTTTGCAGCCTGTCGATTTCCCACTCCTGTCACCGTCCAATCACAAAAAAAATTTTGAATAACGCGCTAATGTGTTTTGTTTTGATTCGTTCCCCCAACCGCTCTTGAAGTTATTGTCAGCTGTCAACAAGTATTTGAAGTGTTTGTTGATTTGCGATTAGAGGTTATCTTGTGTGTTTTGCCGTTTTTTAGCAGTGTTTTAAGAGTGTAAAAGTTAAAAAATGCCAAGGTGTATTGTGAAGAACTGTATGTACAATAAAAGTGCCAATTATGAAAAGGATAAAGCAACTGTGCATTTATTTCGGTAAGTTGTTTACATGTCTTCTGTTTCCTTGTTTGGCGCCAAATGTTTATTGGTTTTCACAGGTCCGTATTTACACATTGTATTGCTTTTGTTAAATCTTTAGCATTTATTATTGTCAATTGTGTTTTTTCAAGAAATAAAATCTTAATAATGCATTATTTATTGAATATTTTTAATGAAATTAAGCATTTTGTTTGGCAATTATTATTTGAATTAGATGTATTTACCTATGTAGTTCCAGTAGAAGCAGAAAAAAAGTAGAATAGTTTCGTTTTATCTATTACTGCATCTTTCTAGAGGTTCAGTCACTGATAAAGTAGATAATTCGAGATATTATTTTCAGATTTCCCAAAGCTGGTTAAAGATACGAGGCTTGGAAACGAGCATTAAATTTAAGCGATGAAGATATTTTTATGAACTCAAATGTGTGCAATTTACATTTTACCGAGGAATCTTATGATTTAGAAAAATACCCTTTTGCAGTATACTTGAAAAAAAGTTCTATACCTGTATTGGTAAGTACTGAATCAAGGTTATTAATTTATGTAACTATTAGTGATATATATATATATATATATATATATATATATATATATATATATATATATATATATATATATATATATATATATATATATATATAGCCAAACAGCGGTTTTTCAATGGCACTGCTATCAGTAATGGTTATTTTTAAATAACAGGGACTTTAAACAGCTACTGCGATTGTGGTTTAGCCATTTACAATGCTGCATGTGCGTATGCTATTATTTTAAACACTTACAAGGTGTTAGTGTTAACCGCTTAATTGAAACCACAATATGATCTTCAGATAGCTTTTAAATTATAATAATTTTAAAACTACTCAGATTTTTACTATTAATAGAAGTTCTATAAAATTAGCATATTACAAGAATATACGATGAGAGAAATCTACATATTATTTTTATTTTAATATAATGAAAAAGTTGGAAGGCATATATATGCTACAGTTCGGTGCTGCTTTAATTTTAGATTCAGCAGGTTTTTCCATGATATAATGACTTACAAGATATATGATATTGCGCATATGCCCCGTCCCCTCCTATGACATCACATGGTGAGTAACGTTATAGAAGGCCAACTACACACTTAACACAAAGTCATTCGCAATCAAAAAGTTTCTATACGTCAGTTTAATGTGGTTAAAGTTACATTCCATTCCATTTTTATATTACATATATATATATATATATATATATATATATATATATATATATATATATATATATATATATATATATATATATATAAATATAAATATATATATATGCACAAGTGAAGTATAATAATTAAGGGGAGCCCTGAATTAGCATTGGTGATACACAAACTTAAAAAGTAGAGAAGACGTTCGTAGACATTTACAGGGGGCGTTAACATTCATAAACTTGATTTGATCATCATGTCACATAATCATAGTATAGTATTCTGATCTTAAAAAATTAATTCCAACTGTATGCACTCAAATATCAGTAAAATACCTAATTTGTTAAGGGGTTGTGATGAACCGTCAAACTCCACTGTACGACAGCATATTATTATTGCATTGGACTCACCACATGACGCCATGCGCGTGACGGTTCTAAAAATAGATAGTCTCATTATCATATCTCGCGTTATTTGTATCATGAGTTTTTCGTTTTCTACCTATAAGAAAAGGAGAAATGTTGTATTCTAATACTGGCGAGAAGGAAAGTATACAGATACTTCTACTCGCTCGCACAAACTGCGATTGCGTGTATTATGAATACAGCAATTGCTGTTTGTCATGGAGTTTTTAGTATAAGATGAATTTCATAGAAATAATTACTCTAATGATTTGTGTAAATCTCGGTTTTCACAATCGCTGTTGTTTTGTGTTTTAATAACAGCTGCTAACAGCGATCTTTTAATAGAAGCGATTAAATCACCGGTAGCTATATATCGCTCATCTCTAGTAACTATGCTACTAGTTACATTCACGTAATATATTGTTATGATATTTATCGTAATTTAATTAGCCCTGCAAATTTACATTAATGGTATTCGTTTCAAATTTATTTATGCAGGTAACAAACAAGCCATCAACACAAGTCGTTTTTGGCGAGCAGCCAATGACTGATATAACTGCTATCAATGTGCCATTTGCAGCTGCCCCGTCAACTAGTACTTGGTCTGGTAGCAATGTACCTGTAATGGATTATTCTCGGCCATCAACAAGTGCTGGTTTTTATGAAGAGAAAACTGTTGTAGAGGTACCGCAAAGATCGTTTAGTAGTTTAGGATTTGCTGAAATGAAAACACCTTCAATGCCACCCACTTTGAAGGACATGGTGAGTTAAATTCAGTTTTTGCCGTTTATGAAATCAGTATAATTTTAAAAAACCTAATATGTTATTCCATCACATTTTATATGGTGTTTAAGTTTGTATAGTCCATGATTAAATAAGTTAGAAACAACTGTTTGCAATTTATCTCAACCACTATTAACCAAAATGTGTTGTTGGAAATTTTGTTTATATATTCATTTTACTTGAGAAAATAAATGGTTTATCATTGAACATTTTTTATAGGTTGTTACACCGCGCAAACGTAAACTGAAGAAGCAGTTATTCGATGCATGAAAAAAAATTAAACGGCTCAGCAGTAGTGTTCATCATTATAAGAAGAGAACAGCAACCCTTGCGAATATAATCAAACAACTAAAAGGTAAAGTAACCGACGAAACATTAGAAACATTAATGCAAATAGAACCTAATGAAGAATTTTTACAAAGACAATTAGGTCGTAAACATAAGTATGAAAATCAACTTAAAGCTTTTTCTGCTACGCTGCATTATTACTCTCCCAAAGCTTACAGTTTTGTCAGAAACACATTTAACTCGGCTCTTCCTCATCCAAAAACTATATCTAGATGGTATCAAAGCGTTAATGGGGAAGCTGGTTTTACGTCAGAGGTGTTCAACTTATTAAAGTCAAAATCAGAAAGCACAAATGGAAAACTTATATGTTCTTTAGTCATAGATGAAATGGCAATTCGCCAACATATAGAATGGGATGGGGTAAAATATTATGGGTTTGTAGATTTTGGTATAAATCTTGAGACCGATTGTAACCCTGTAGCCAAAGAAGCTCTTGTTTTTATGCTTGTTAGCATTAATCAATCATGGAAGCTTCCTCTTGGATATTTTTTAATCGACTCTTTAAGGGGTACACAAAAACAAAATGGTATTACAGTGTTTAACGCTACTAAATGAGTCGGGCATATACGTGGTCTCAATAACTTTTGATGGGGCAACAAATAACCTAACGTTAGCAAAAGAACTTGGCTGCGATTTGAATTGGAGGAACATTAACTCTACGTTTGTTGATCCTAGTTCAGGTAGGAAAATTGCAGTCTTTTTTGATCCATGTCATATGATCAAACTGATAAGAAACACATTAGGCGATAAAAAATTAATAATTGATGAGAATGGGGAAAATATAAAGTGGGATTATTTAGTAAAATTAAATGAGTTACAGGATCAGGAGGGCGTTCATTTGGCAAATAAATTAAGAAAATCGCATATATTTTATACAAACCAAAAAATGAAGGTTAAATTAGCCACACAACTTTTTAGCCACTCAGTGGCACAATCTTTGGAATATTGCAATGAAGTTTTACATAAACTACCATTAACTATCTTCTGTTTTTAAATTCTTATAATATGAACACTTTGTTTGTAGTGTAGTTGCCATAGTATAAACTATAAACCTAGTGCACCTGGTGACTCTAAAAAACAATATTGGAATTGGATCTGGATTCTGCAGCTCTTATCTTTTGAACGTTATAAACGTTATAAGTGTGTTTTATAAGTATCTTTATTTTGTATTATTTAAGGAAAAATTTTCCTTAATTGTTATGCTTATTGTGTGTGCCATTGTCGTTCTTATTGTTAATTTTTTGACGTACATGAACATCCCTGTGTCATTCAGGTGACATTGGCCTGTTTCATTCTTAATATATACATTATACATTATACATTATACATTATACATTATACATTATACATTATACATTATACATTATACATTATACATTATACATTATACATTATACATTATACATTATACATCTTGAGGAGTTCAAAGAATGTGAGGGAACTGTGAAATTTATCCGACTTATAAACAATTTATTTGACATTCTTAATTCTAGAAATTTAAACAATTCAGATTTTAAAAAAGCAATAAACGCAGAAAATTTTGAAAACATTAATGTATTTTTAAGAGAGCTATCACAATATTTAACGTCACTTAGGATAATTGATGGACCGCTTCTGTGTGAGAGTGGTAGAAAAATGGGTATAATTGGCTTTTTATTTTGCATACAAAGTTTGCAATTTGTTTATAAAACTTTAATTGCCGACAATAATTTTTTGCTGTATTTTCCCACTTACAAAATCAGTCAGGATCATATTGAGCTTTTTTTTGGGCAAATTAGATCCATGGGAGGCTATAACAATAACCCATCAGCAAAGCAATTTAAAAGTGCATATAAAAGGATGATGGTGCATCTTGAATTAAAAGATTCATTTAAAGGAAATTGTATCCCTTTAGAAGCAATTCCTATTCTGTCACCCATTGAGGTAATAAATAAAACTTGTGGGCGAGAACGAATATCTGAAGAACCAGATGAAGACATGAGTCAAATAGATAATTTTGACGACGACACAGTTCTTCAAATATTAGATATGAATATATCAGAGTTTAAGAAAGAAGTCGTGACATATATATCTGGCTATGTAGTAAGGAAAATAACAAAAGCTCTGAGATGCGAAGAATGCGCGGGTTAACTTGTTGGGGAGAGGTCTGCGTTATTAACATCGTTTATAGATCAGAAAGACAAAGGTCAACTCCTCACATACCCATCTGACGATGTAATATCTATTTGCACTATTGCAGAAAAAGTTCTTCAAACATACTTAAATGAATCTGCGGTGATTATAAATGTAAAGGAAATAAACATGCGAATATTAAAAACTATAATAAACCAAAACAGCATATTTAAAAAACTTTGAAGTTCACTTTCGAGAACAAAATCTTTTGACTTGCCATTATGGCCATCTAATTAAACTAATATCATCTATGTATGTTTCTATTAGAATACATCATTATAACAAAAATCTATTTGATAAAAGTAGAAGTTTAAGGGCTGTTTATAACAAACTTCTCTTATTTAAGGGCCAATAATTCAGTGTACATTTCAAGTACTCGTATGTCCTTCAAATAATGTTATCGGGAAGTTATTATGTCTTATAATATGGCCAATAAATTTTAGCTTCCTCTCGATTTCTTTGAGCAAGCCTCTTTATTCTTTCACCTCTCCTAGCACACTTTGAAGCGTCTTTCTATCAACCTGCACTGTCTTTGACATTTTTCTTGTCTACATTTCAAAAGCTTATATTCTCTTCATATCCTGCTTAACTACAGCCCAAGTTTCCGCCCCATACATTACCATACTCCATACACGTACGACTTGCATTTGTTCCTCATGTACAGGTTAAAATGTTTATTAGTGAGAACAGTACTTTGGTTATTGAATGCTTGTTTTGCCATCGCGATCCTCTTCAGACCTTTCCTACACTTACCATCATCTGTGATAATACTTCCAATCAATTATTTGAAATAATCTAATAAATCAAGCGTCATGTTATAAGATTTAAAAGCTACTTCTGTATTTGTATAGGTATTCAAAATTTGTGAAATGCACACGTAACGCAATCTACATCGATCAAACTTCTAGAAATTTTAACACCCGATACAAAGAACATATTTTTGCATTTAGAAATAACCATGCTGACAAATCTACATTTGCAAAACATATTATTGATACTCAACATAGACCCACAGTAAATAACGGCATAAAACCACAACATTTTTGTCATGACAAGTGTAAACTAGACTTGTTTTAAGCTTTAGAAGTAAAAAAGCATATACACGACAATATTTAGGATTTCTGAGATATTCTTCTTCCTAATTAAATAAATCAGACAACATAAATCTAACTATTTTTTCCAAAAAGTTGTTATAAGACATGATGTGTGTCGATATTTTCATTGTATAGTCTGCTTTATTAATGTGTTTGTTTAGTTATTTTATTGTTGTAATTGTTATTATAGTTATTACTGTTATAGGTTTCTTCTATCTTTATGTTAAATATTGATATACATCACGTAGACATTTTAAAGGCGTCATCCGTCATATTTGTTTTATTTTATTTTCACTTTTAAAGATTTTTTTGATTATAACATCATAAAATAGCAACAGATCTTTATTTGTAATTGTCATGATTTCGTATTAATTCAAATTTTTTCTGTCTGAGGATACTATCAAGCAGCAAAACCAGTAACAGAGACGTTGAAGAACATCTAGAATTCAGAAGGGCCACTTGCTCCAGTTAGCTTACGCGCTGGCTACGTCCTTCACCTACAAAAACGAAAACCAACAGTGAAACCAGAGAAATAGTCTCCAAGTCTGTATGAAGTATGGACCAGTTTCACGAAGTAAGGGCAACAGCAATCAATGAAATTAATCTCTATTTCTTTAAAAAAGACAAGGAATGTTAACATTAATTTGTAAACAGTACAATGTACTTTATGTTGTATTTTCTTCTGTTGTTGAAATAAAAACTATTATTATTTATCTAACCTTTTGAATATAAAACTTTATCCAATATATTCATCCAACAATTTATCCAACCAATAACCCAAAAAATATTTGACTAATTTGGAGAAAATTTTGGAATTACGCTTATTTTGCTAATGGCTTGGATGAGTTCGTTCATCAGATCTTAACACATAGTTTTTCCTAACAAAAAATTAAATATATTTTTGTAAACACAATAGCTTTCAAATTGTTTAAGTGATTGGAACGAAAATTTACAACTTAAAAGAACATACAGAGATGTGGTTGTGTACCAATTTTCAAGTCTTTTGATCAAAGAAAAATGAAGTTATTCGAAATTAATAATAAAATAATCCTCGACATCACTTCAAATTCTGTAATGCAATATCTACAATGTTGGACAAAGGCAGAGCAATACAGCTACCTGTACTGTTATGCTATTTAAATAAATTGTAGATAAAATCTAAATAATGGAAGTCACAACCATTGCCAGATGTCAACATGTTGCTGACCGGGGTTGCCCGATCTTCAGGAATTTCATGTAGTTAAACCTTTCATGTATAAACATATGAAATTTTTACAACTTCTGATAATAAAGAAAACATTTTATAAAATTTAATTTTATCAGTCAGTTAAAAAATACTGTATTTAATACCTGCAAATTTCGAATTACCCATTTCTCATGATTTTTAACTTAGGTATCCCTCCGATCATAATTTACTCTATCCGACAACTTTGTTAGACTGCGTCTGTGCTGAAGCTCAGCTGTCATTTGTCATTGTGTGGTAGTGTTATTTATTGACAATATCAAATTGGAAATTTAGGACAGTAGAAACAGACACCATAAACAAAGAAGAAATTGGAAATTTAGCCTCTAGTGTAGGTTTTTGACATGATACCATAACTAGAGAGATATGATAATGTGGCAGCATAATAATATTATGCTAATGCTGTGGTACAGTCAGTTTGGCGTTTCATCACATCTCGTAACACACCAGCTGTTGTGTGCATACAGTTAGATGTAATTTTTTATTATCAGAATACTACTGTAACATGATGAAATCAAGTTTATAACTGTTAACATACTGTAAATAATTTCTCCACTTTTCAAGTTTGTGTTGCTGCAATGTTAATTAAGGGTTCCCTTAATTATACGCATATTGTGCTTATAAATGTAATAAAAAAATAAATGAAAATGCAAGTGAACCTATTTAATTTAGCTCTGTATTCTACATTATCTGAAAAAGACATTATAGGCGACGAAGTAGAATGTAATTTCGGTAAATATGCAGTTGACTGCATGAGGGTTTTAGATATTTTTTTCCAGCAACATGCTTAAAACCTTCCTCGGCCACAAGGCAAATTTTCTGGCAAACAACCCCCAAGAAAATTAAGGGACTTTGAAAACATGCGTTTTTCACATTTTACAGCAATACCTCCTTTAAACCCTGTCTACCCGATATTCGCCCAGGTCCAGCAACCTTCTTGGGGGTTGCTCACAAGAAATTTTTCTTGTGCTTTATGCTTTGAAGGTAGTTGTATGCATGCACAAGGGGAAGGAGAACCCCCCGAATTTTTGGGTGAGGAGCAGAAACCCTCTTCCTCCTGGGGTTCTTCTCCTGCATGCATACAATCACCCTCAATGCATCAACCAAAGGATTTTTTTTTTCCAGCTTTCTAGTGTATTTTTCTAGAGTATATTTCCTGTTTATCAATTGCTTTGTTTGAGTTTTGTATCCAAATTACTCTATAAATATATGTCATAGATCATGTTTTTGCTTGTCCTTCTTTACCTTGTTTTACTGTTCCTAATTAAATTAATTAATTTTCATAACCTTTAATATAAGGCTAAATCTTACAGCTTATATAAATATATTATTTAATATTGTTATGAAAATTCACTATCATAACGCACTTGCTGCGTTCCGAACCTTTTTAGGTTACCTATTTATACAAAAGCTTAAGAAATTCATGAATAAGCATTACATTTCAATGATTGAATAATTTCAGTTTTATTTCTAACCAAACTAAAAATTCCTAAATACGTCCCTGACGTTTCTCCCACTCAAGTCACCGAACTCCGCCCAGTTAGGAAAAGTGTACAGGCTTCTTGTATTGCAAAACTGCACCTTTGTTACCTCTATCCCTTACAACCTCTTTGAATAGAACCAAATGCCTTCAAAGTTTGGTTAGTTGGTCCTCTCATTGGGAATTGTGACTTATAGGTAAACAAATAGAGCAAAATTAACTTTCAAGTCAATAATGTAACAACGGTAGCCATGTTAAACTATGCTTGCGGTATCCATCTTGATTGTATTGAAAACCTAAAAACCATTTTTTGTTGAGTCTAGTGTAATTAAATTTTAACTCGCAAAAAACATAATATAATGCTTGTATACAATGACGGTAAGATAGTTTTGTCTTGTTTACATCACCAGTCCTCAAAATCGGAATTTCAAGAATTTTGAATAGTTTTTAATTTTAACCAACTTTACTTCTTACAGAGGCGCTTGAATTATATGAAAGTAGCATAATCATGTTAACAGAAAAAACATAACCGCAGTGTTTTTTTCCTTTGTACAGTGCACATTACCTTTATCATTGATCCAAACATTTAAAGTATCTTCTTTGATCATTCAAAATGTTGCCATTTTTATACAAAGGTGGACATACCTAGTTGATATTATCTATTGTTTGTGAATACATACATGATCACAGATCCTACAGAATAATATCACGTGCGCAAATTGTTGTTAAGAATTTTACGGCACTTGCGCCCAGATGTCGGATTTAAGTAAAACGTTGCACGTATTTACCAATAAATTACGTCCATTGGCCCAATATAGAATGAAAATGCCCTAAATATAACTAAAACGCGTTGGTCGAAATATCTTGCTGGACCTATTATCGACTTTCCTATTACATTTAGTTTATTCTCCACATAAGTAAAATAAACTTAAATTTTACTTGAAAATGACCTGTGGTGATTTGGTCGCCGACCTATTGTTAGGGCGATTTAACGTCAATTTGACTTTAAATGTTGCTTGGACGGTTGCGTGCATAATATTCTGTGAGCTGTCAGCACATACGAAAGCTATATTTATAGCTCAGAAAAAGGGTACTACGATGCTTCAAAGGAGTTCCATCACGTCAATAATGCAGAGACACTGTTCAGCAAAATAAAGTGCTTGCATTATTTTGGATTATTGTAATGAAACTTGCTTTCCTTGTTTCTTTGAAAATAGGGATGGAAGATTTGTATTGAATAAATTCATACATGATGTAGATACGAGACAAAAACAAAGTTCACGTACCATTTGCTAAACTCAAGATGACATACAATTCTCTAGATTACCAAGCACCTACACTTTTCAATCGACTGCCAGAGAGAGCTTTATTATTTAGCAATCGGTGAGCTTTTAAAAAAGAACTTTTTGTTAGATAAACGTTTTTATAGTTGAACGAATTTATGCCTGGATAATATAATATGTACTGATATGTTTTTAACTGCTGTACCGTTTGACTGATCTTTTGTGTGTTTATAGTTGCGTTTATAGTTGGGTGTATTTTATACATAAATTGTTCACATTTTATCCATATATTTTTTTCCTTTTGTTTATTTTGACTAGTCCTAACAATGTACATTGATTTTAGGAAATATATCTTATCATCTTATCATTATGCTTACTACTTAAGGTCTCGCGCCAAGACAGGTTGAGTTGTTATACTTGTATTCTGGGGCCTAAGTCCCATAATCTCCATATCTCACTAGATCTAAGAGGAATCCTATCACCGTTTGATGGTGTGTTATTTAAAGCACGTTATCTGCCTGGATCGTTGCTGGTGTTCTTATGAGAGCCACTAGTCGGGTTGATAAACTTTATGATGTATATCACCGGCAACACCGAGATATAAGGACTCGGTGCTCGCGCGTAACACACCACAGCCAGGCATCGCGCTAGCCTGCCAGACCATATGAACCGCTCAGTCTATCATGAGTTTTACGTTGCTTTAGCCTTAAAAAACACTTATTCTGAAAACCTTTGAAGGGCTTTTCGTTGAAAGAGGGTGCCAGTCGCCAGCTGAGCCCTTTATCGCACCCCGTTCAATTTTATTATGGAAAAACGAAGTTTCAAAGCAAAAACCATTATAAAAAAATACGGTCTATTTGGTAAGAGTCGTTAATTTACGACTTTTAGATGGCTTGGCCAACCGATCATTAGATTTTCCACAATAATTTTTAAGAAGAGTATTTACTGTGCAGGTTATGAAAATTGTTGCTATATGTACAATCATGTGAATATTACATTTATGATTGACAGACAGTTGCCCGTTATCTGAAAGAAATTTTATAATATAGTGGCATTCACGTTTATTATGGACTGTTAAGAAAGTTTTCTTAAATTCATCCAAAATTTTGTTAAATATTATATACGCATATAAAACCATTCGTACGATAACGTCTTGGGGATAAAGCAATTTTCCCCGGCTTAAACTTTTAATCATCGTGAAATTATCTTCGATAATGATTTCATCATTATAAATTGTATTTTACAGTAGTTTAACAGTAACCTGCTAAATGAGTGATTACCGGAATATCTTCACTGACATCGTCTATATCGGTTTCAGCTACCACAATTTCAGGATTAAATGAATGGTTTTCCTCAATTTCGTCAGGTACATCAACATTTTCTCAAAGCTGCTTAATTTGAATATTGCCGAAGATACGCGATTTTAGAGTTAATAATGATTGAATTCTGTCATACAATTGTCGCAAAGAAATATGATATTGTCCGCCCGTAAGTTGCCTATAGCGACCAAACCTATTTTATAAATCGTCTGTTTGAAATTTACCTAATAAGACATAGTTCATTTTAGGTTCACTAAAACAATACTGTATAACTTCTGTCATTCCATACACTATGTGCGTTAATGCTGTATGAGCTTGAATACTCAATTTATTAGAAAAAGGCTCAGGTTTCCAGTTTTTTAGCCAGTTTAACATTTGATTCAAAAACAGAAATTTTTTATCGGAAAGAAAAGTTTCTGCAGCTAAAGGCTCTTGAAAATCGTCATTTAAGCGTTTTCTTTTAAGAGGGGTTTTAACATTAACGATTTTCCACCATATAACTATTATATTAGTGAAGTCAGCAGTGTCTTTGGATTTATCGATCTTAGTTCCGAATTTTATTAAGGCCTGTTTTACGAAAGGATTGAAAACTTTAAGGGCAAATGAAACATTTTGCCTTTATATATTAGTAGGAAACTGAGCTTTTAAATTTAGAGAATAGCCAACCTTTAACATTTTATCGTGTTCTAATTGGTGAAGTGTTTTGAGCGATTGAAAAGCAGCTGCCTTTTCAACGCCACTTTTAAAGTCAGGATAATATAGTGTTTGCTCTGGTTTTGCATTGAGTCAGTTATTTCTGATACATTTGAGCAAGTGTACAAAATCGAATAAACAAAAAAGAGGGCGCGTTCTATCTGTAGGGTGACGATAAACAATACTTAAACATCTTTTGTCAGAAAAATTACTCATTGCTTTACTGCTTATAGCATTATTGTCACTAATAACACAAAATACCTTGTATCCAATTTCCTCCAACTGAGTTATTACTTCCCTAATTAATGAAAAAAGCAGAAGGTGGTCAATTTTGGAAGTAGGACTGATATACACAACTTCTTTAACGCTTGACACAATACTAGATGTCATAAACACAAAAGCTGAATTTGCTAAACAAGCAGAGTTGTAAGCAGAACCAACTATATTTCCTGCTTTGTAATGCAGAAATGGTTTAATATGGATTTCGTCCATCAATAATATGATATATTTTTCACGGTCCGCTAATAACTTAAATAGGTTTCTCGCATAGTTAAAGCACATATTTCTTTCTTCCGTTGTAGGGTCTGTCAACAAAGAACTGCAAATTGGTTTTACTGTATCTGGATTAGGTAATATAAGTACGCCAAAATGTCTCAAGTACCTCTAAGCATGAGGACTTATTGTGACAAGGATCGAGGCGAAAATCAAAGTATTATTTTAATAACGATATCTTGCCTTGTTTGATGTTTGTCATTTTATTTGCTCAGATATAACAGCTAAAGCATCTTTTTTGGATACTGTCGTCCTCCTCATCTGAAATATTTGCCATCAATGAAACTAATAAGTTTGAAATGTGTTTTAAAACACTTTTATTTTCATTGCGTTTTTCAGCATAATTTTCTTCAGAGTTTTTGTCAATATTATATAACAAATCCTTAACTTCATTTATATTATTAGAAGTAAATTAGGTCATTAAACCGGGTTTAATGTCATTTTAAGCAATTTGTATTTCGCAGCCACGCAAAAATGTTTCAACTTGTAAGTCAGTATTTATTATTACAGAATATGTTATTACAGGCCCAGGAGAATATTTTAATTTAAACAATGTAGCTCTTTGATCATCAATATTAAACCAACCTTCGGGTAGATGAAACAAGTTTAAAACTGCAAGAAACTCTTTAAAATTAGTGTACGTAATTTTTTGTGCAAAAAAGTGAATTCTGCTTTACTATTTTAATTGCCTTCGCAAAATGTTCATTTTCCAGTTCTTGGACTTTTTCATTCTGACTTCGGCGCAATTGAACAGTTTTTGATCAATAAGAAGGGCAATTGGGGAGTTGCGAGGGTACCGCATCACGTTTTAATCTAAGAATTTTTAAATTTAAGGTTATGGTCTCGCCTGTTTATGAATCCGTTGCAGTAGAACAATTTATTATATTTTCTTTAATAACATGCAACTCAGGCTCTGCTGGACTTCTTTGGCGAAAAATTCTCCCAGTGAATAGATGTAACCCATTTAGCATACATGGCGACGTACGTTGGAAAACGAAACAAGTGTACCTTCGGTCCATTTTTGTAATTTTCGCGACATCGCGGCACACAACAGAAATACGGAATTGTTAATCTACCGGTAACACTGGTAAAACACACCACAACACAAGAATATCACACAAATTCTCACTACCTCCAGCAAAAAGAGAGTTCTAACACACGAAATATAAACAAAACAACACGTTCTTGTCTAATAGAAGCGAACAAGTGGGGATACCATACGTACCTAGCTCTGCTTACGTCACGCGACCTTTACACCAGAGAGCCGAGTCCTGATATCTCGGTGTTGCCGGTATCACTAGGACCATGATTTCTCGTCTATAAACAATCGAGATGTTTTTGAATTCGGTGGATTCGTGGACATTTTTGTTCTGAGGTTGTAGACAGGAGTTACGGTTTCGGAATCGTCGAAGCATGTTGTGTATAAATATAATGCATGGCGACTGATGATAAGACGTTCCATTTTCCCACGGCGGGGATGCGTTCGTGTATTTTATTGTGAATACGTCTGTTTCTTTTAAAAGAAATAAGTTACAAATAATGAGCTTGTTAGGTTAACATTCACATCATAGGTTTTGTCAATGTGAAGAGCATATCAAGTCCTTCTTTATATATTTGAAAGATCGACAGTGACTGAATGAGCCTGTTCTCAAAGTCAAAATTCTATTCCTTTTTTTCCGTTTTTTTATTAACAAAAGGGGGAAAGTAAAAAAAACACATGTTTGTCTCATAGTACAGGGGCTGTAAAGGGGATTTAATCAATTAGTTATCCCTGGAATGGTTCACTTAGTGCTAGTTTTGTGAGAGACATGAATCCTAAAATTTACATCGGTTTTGTTTTTCAATTAAACATCCTATATTTATTTATTTACTATTTATTTATTTGCTTAGTATATGTTCGCTCCTCGTATACGGCAGTATAATTGTTAAGTTTTATTTTTGCGTAAGAGAGAATGCCACCAGAAGGCCACTAAACCAAAGGTATTATTAATTGTACACAATATTATACATATTTTTTACCAACATATTAAGAACTAACAACTTAACAGTTTCATCTTTCTTTTTTGTTTCTCTTCTTTTCAACAATTTGAGAAAAAATTGTGTAGTAACGTATTCAGACTGCGGATCTCAAAGCGACACCAAAACAATGTCTTCAGTTATTTCTTTTTATTTCATGCTTTTTGAAGCTCTCAATAATCTACTTTTGATTATTTTAGAATAGCAAAGCAACACATAACACTTTCGTTAAAAAAAACTAGTAACACAACTGGTAACACAGCATTAATATGTCATTATATATTATACTGGAACGTAAAAAATAACAAATAGATTCCATGCATATAATCCGACATATACATATGGTCTTAATTTCCTCCTTCGAGCAAGATGAAGTCATTAAGTGAGAAATAAAAAACAAACAAAGCAATCAGAAGCTACGTGTAATCCTAGGATAATATAAGTAGAATTATTGTATTTCACTGTATATGAAAGGAAATATACATACCAGTATTTTTTTTAACTTTAATTAATAGCAATTGACATGTGCTCAGCTGCTCTACATTCTAGCGGATTTTTGTACGAGAAATTCGCTAATGAGTAAATTGCGACTTTTGTATATTGATAACATACTTTCAAATTAGCGCGAACTAGGCCTCCTGAAACCTAAATGTGAGGTCACTTTCAAACTTTATAGAGGATGTCCCATCGGTGTGAGGACGGACGATACCTCCTCACTGAGGCTATATCTTAAAATGCAGTTTTCTGTAGGCGATAGATGTTCCATAAGTGCAGATTTTAAAATTATTTCCATTAATACAGGGTGTTAATATACAGAGTGCTGCACCAACCCTCTTTTAATGAATTTTTAAAAAATAAAATCACTAATGAGGAGATCGCGACTTTTGAATTTAAAAAAATTCTTAAAATAAGCCCTATTTAGGACCACTGGAATCCAAATCCGAGGTCAGTTTCAGACTTTATATATAATATATATATATATATATATATATATATATATATATATATATATATATATATATATATATATATATATATATATATATATATATATTTGTGTGTGTGTATCACACCAATAAGTCAAAAAATAATAGACCGATTATAATAAAATTTGGTTAATACCTTCTTTTCGCGAGTCGCTTGAATAAGTTGGTTACCGAGGGAAATCGGACTAGTTTTTCACGGAAAATTATGTGTTTTCTTTCGGAAAATTTTTATATCTCCAAAAATAACAAAGCTATGGTAATTAAATTTGGCACGCTGGTTTATGCCATAAAAATAAAGCCATGTGCCAAAATTTGGATCCCTATATAAAAAGCAACAGAAATTATAAGCATTCTAGATTTTCTCCTTAAAACGTCAAAAAGTCGCAATTCAAAACCTCAAAATTGACATATCCTAAATAAAGAACTTGAAACTAACATTACGGGCGATGTAGCAGAAATTTTTTAAGAAGTGTGTTCTATAAAGCCTTAAGTTACAGCTTCAGCCACCATTATCCTTCATTTTACTTAAATATTTGCAGAAAATGAATTTCGAATAGACCCTTTTTCTGATGTTTTAGATGTGGTTTCAACTATAGGGTTATAATACATGAAGAAAGACTGTGTACCTACCCCTTGTTAAGCACATTGCGCGCACAGTGTGAGATTTGGCATAGTTAAAGTGCATATAAACAAGGAGAGCAGAAAGATAAAATGTTTGTATATGTGATAAATAGCGCGTCTCGCGGCAGTAAAATCTTTGATGAGTTTTTTGTCGTTTTAACGAAATAAAAGAGCTCCCTGACTGTGCTGTGTACACACAATCCTCTCAACTGACCTTCCTGATCTGCCCTGACATCGGTTTGCCTAATCAAAAGGTAAATGAAGTTTAAAGTTCATTATGCTCACATAACCTTGATATATGACAGGGCTCATTTTCCTTCTCCTTCTAGCTTTTAATTAGGTAAACTGATGCTAGGGCAGGTCAGAAACATCACTTAGTAGACTTTTTTGTAACATCACGTTAGGGAGGTGTTTTATTTCGTTAAAACAACAAAAAACTCAACCAAGTTATTACTGTCGCGAGATGCTCGTTTAATTTGACAGTAGGATTGATTCCCAGTGTGACGGATAATATATTCATGTCAATCTAAAACACATATCACTCTATGGTCGAACATATGCATGTATACGGATGGGTTCATACGTTCATACTGAATATTAAACTTTAGTTTTGGTGAATTTTGTTAAAAAAGGAGATCCCGACTTTTAAATTAAAAAAATAAATTCTTCAAATGAGCCCTAATTAGGCCCCCTAGAACACATATCCGGGGTCAGTTTGAATTATTATATGTTTATATACTCATTTATTAGTGGTCAAAATTATACATTATGCCTTACAAAGAAGCTGTGCTTGTGCTTGTATTAACATAATTTTATTAAAATCCTCAAACCATTAAACTGTCAAAATAATTTTATTTAAAGTCACTTCCTGAATTTTGAACGACCTTGCTTTTTCTTCTCTTCTTTCTTTATCTTCACCTTAGCCTGAATATTTCTCTTCATTTCAAACTATCTTGAAAAAAATAATTCTTGAACACAAAAATTATATATATATATATATATATATATATATATATATATATATATATATATATATATATATATATATATACTCAAAAAATAATGGGCCGATCTTGATCAAATTTGGTTAGTACCTTCCTTTTCAAGTGGCTTGGATAAGTTCGTTAGCCAGGAAAATCGGCCCAGGTTTTTCCGGAAAATTTTGTGTTTTCTTTGTAAAAAAAATTATATCTTCGGAAATAACTAAGTAAGGGCAAGAAAATTTGGTACACATATTTCCATTATAAAAAGTAAACCACCTGCCAAAATCTAGGTCTGTAAGTTCAAAGACAAAAAAGTTATGGACAATCAAAAAAAAATTGTAGTTTTCCTCAAAACGTCGAAGTCGCAATTTGAAACGTCAAAATTGCCAATGTTTAGGCAAAGAACGGATTGTGAAAAGAAAATGTTGCAAGAAGAGTTTTCTGCGAACCCTTAAGTTTCAGCTTCAACTATCATTGCGCTTCATTTTACTAAAATGTTTACAGAAAATTCATTTCAAATAGACCCTTTCTCTGATGCTTTGGCTGTCGGTTTAGTTAAGTTGGTGCTTTGGCTGTAGGTTTAGTGAAGCTTATGGTTTAACGGTCTATAATTTGTATTAGCTAATTTTCGTAGAACAAATTCGTTAATGCATTTTTGCATTTTTTTTAAATATGGTGCATGTTTGTAAGAAAAAAATCTGGACGCAGTAAGTGCGTTTTGGTATCCAATTTTTTATAAATCCTTCAAATTTCATAACTCAATTTCCTATTAACGTAAGGTTTGTTGGCTAGGAAACCAACATTTAAGTTTAGTTTCGGAAAATATGAGTATCTACATTTCAAACAATAAGTAAATTTGATAAAATATAGTACATTGTTTCTACTACATAGACTATACCGGTAATCAGATTGATGCCTGCTCGCATTTGCTATTAAAAACATTTTAATGAAAATTCACTTCCATAACGCACTTGCTGCGTCCAGACTTTTTTCAATGGAACACACTATATATTATGGCATTTTTGAAAATCCACGTTGATACTAATTAAAGTGATACTTATTGTTTTGGATTATTTTCCACTGTTCTACAACTACAGGCAGTTAAATGTAAAAAAAACTTCGGGACGCAGCAAGTTCGTTATGGTAGTGAGTTTCCATTAAATGCTTCAAATATGAATAGCTCATTTTTCTATAAATTTAGAAAGCTGAATTGTAGTATGTAATAACGCCTTTCCCAAGGCAAAATATCCACCAAATTTCATTAAAATACATTTGTAATTTTCAGAGATAAAAATTTTGTGTGAAATATTAATATCGGGTATTGTCATAATAAATGTTTTTTAGTGTAGATTAGAAATGACAATTAATTCTTTTAATGTACCGGGTATTTATCTTTTGCACAATTAGAAATCCTTTTTTTTCAAATACAACGCCTTATATAGTTTGACCCTGGTGAATGCAGAATTTCATAAGTTTTCTAATGAAATTATTTTAAAATCTTATAAAATAATTTTAAAATCTGCACTTGTGGAACATACATCGCCTCCTAAAAACTGCATTTGAAAATATAGACTCAGTGAGGAGCTATTTTCCGTCCTCACACCGACGGGACATAGAGCGGCGAATTCTTAACAGATATTATCCTTAAATGTGATATTTAAAACGCTGAAGCTATAGCTTGTGCTTGTCACTGGTCTCTAACGTAATCTGATCCCACTCCCTTGTTTTTTGCATTGAAAACGAGGCGTTTATTATGCAGTGCTGCACCCCTCGTGCCTAGAGCCAAGCAGATCGCACTGGGATGATCTCAAAAATGGAGTGCAAATGATAGGGATTCATAAGGAACACACGGTCTCTGACTTGCAAACGCCTTGCAACCGCTTGATAAATATATTCACCCCGCCAGCGAACGAAATACACAAACGGGAAATGGAATCTGGCTCATTTTTCATCGAACGACTTTTTCTCTCTTTTAAATTGCCCCCTAAAAAAATGATTGTGTAAGAAAGTTATAATTATACGTTAGGGAAAAATATTTAGTTAAATCTTAATAGTAGCTCTAAGTATAAACAACAAAAACAACTTTTGAAGCTTGACAAGGTCTTTTGTTATTAGTGAATTCTCATTAAGGAATATATATATATATATATATATATATATATATATATATATATATATATCTGTGTGTGTGTGTGTGTGTGTGTGTGTGTGTGAGTTCGTCAATTAGCTATAACGGATATATTTTTCACAAAAAAAAAATACAAAAATATTGTTGAATACGCTATATTTTTGAAATTATTAAAGTAACTGGAATGAGACTTTACATTTAACTGGAAATGAAATGAGTAAGCCTCTGTTGTGAATTTTAAGAAATTTGGTTTTCAATATTTTGAGTTTTTCCCAAATTACACATAAAATCTGGAAGACATGAATTGAAACAGCAAGTGAATTTGTCTACTTTAGTGCTGTCTTCAACATTATCTAAAAAAGGCATTATAGGCGACGTTGTGTGGGATGTAATTCCGGTAAATTTACAGTTTACTATAACTGTACGAGGTTTTTAGAAAAAAATTTTTCATAAACATGCTTATAACCCTTCTTGGATGCGCAAACACCCCCGAAGAAAGTTAGGGGACCAAGAATGTATAGGAGCGCCGAGCGGGGAGGAAATATCAGCGGAAAATGCTAAAAATATATTTAATTGGACTTTGAAAAGATGTGTTTCTCACATTTTGCAGCAACTTTAAACCCTGTCTACCCTTCACCGCATTCATATTCACCTAGCTTCAGTAACTTTCTTGGGGGTTGCTCTGTTTCGTTTCCAATGCGCCATCCTATATATATATATATATATATATATATATATATATATATATATATATATATATATATATATATATATATATATAATACTGAACATTTTTCTGTTTAACTTGTTGTACTCTAAACTGCCAATTACAATTAGCTATAACTAAATTGTACAGAAATTATTTCCCTATTCGCTTAACAATAAAGTACCTATACAAAGTATGTGTGCAAATGGTTTTAGCACTTGCACAGAATATGGCAGTAAACGGTTCATTTAGCGGTCAGGTATTGTTAATGAGTTCACAACAGTCATTTCTGTAAAGCTAATGACAATTGAAATATATGATAATTATCTATTAGTTGCCTAATTTGTGGTAAAGTTAACAAAGCCATTACCGTTGGTCGCAAATGTTAATTAGCATTGTTCTAAATAAGTTTGTTTATGACTGATAGCAAATTGTGCGTAATAAAAAGTATCAAACTGCGTACAATAATACTTGCGAAGTTTAAAAAAATCTGCACGAACAAGAAGATTTTCATCAGAATAAAAACCGTCAAGTCTAATAAAACTCCCAAGGATACGAACTCCATGACTATGGCGAAATTCCTTGTTCCGAGTGTTCCCAAACTGCCCTCGCAGCACTGGTCATGCATCATTTTCATATAGGATAAAAAACAGACTCTAACAATGCTAAAACGGTATCCTCAGTCTAAAACTTTAAATCCAGAATTTTCCGCGGAGCCATCGGAATCGGAAAAGTTCCTAAAAAAGTTCCTGAAACAATAGAGATGGTGGCTTTCTACTTCTGTTTACCTATGAAAATATTATACATTAAAAGCAAACAAGGTGGTTTCTAAATCAACAGGCAGTTTCTCACTACCTGGCACAACAAAGACTTTTAATCCGCTTGATACCATTCTTCTGGTACGTGACATAAATAGACTTACCAACACTACTAATGACCCTAGTAAACACCTGAGGAAGCACCCCACTAGAAACAATACAAAACAAACAGGCGGCTGTCAGATGTGTCTCAGGTCCAGCCTTGAACAGACTGAAACCTCAAAAACCGTTTCCAGTGAGATTGCGGGAATATGGAGATTAAGGCTGCGATATCCTAGACGAAGAAGTACCTCCAACAAAGATAGAAAATATTATCCCATAAAGTGCTGCTGGACATCTTGAACTAACGCTCTCCTTGAATGTATTATTCTTTCGAAAGTCTTACTAAGTTGAACTACTTCTCAGAAGGTGTCGTCAGTTTCGGCTTCGTATTGTAAAAAAGTGGTAATAATTTTGCGTTTGAAAAATGCTGCGTTGTCGGTTGTCTGCTCTTTTGTTTATATTCCATGCTTCTGGGAGCGGAGGGCGTAGGGCGGAGGGAGATGGAAAAGATAGGAATTCTATTGAATGCCTTTGGATGAACTTGAGACAGGCACTATTTCTGCCTGTAACAATAAACGGTCGACCGTTAGGGGACAACAGATTTTACAGCATTTACCCAGCATAACTGTTGATTATGGCATTTATCAGAACAGACAAGAAATTCAGATCATGGATTGAGGTCCGGTCTAATCTTATACACAATACAGTGTTCCAGCAAATTTTCATTAAAAAAATTGATTATGCAGATCAGGCCTTTAAACTCTCAAATCATTTCTTCAAATGAACGCAAATTAATTTTGATTAAAGGTCGACACATTAGTCTGCTCAATCGGACCAGTTTAAAAACAAATAGATTTGTATTGTTGCAATATGTAAATCTATTTTGGTAAAACTTCGTTTATTTGTTGCCTTTCATATACTTTTGTGTACCTAAATTTAAGTTTCTAGGTTTGTGGAAAATTAAGTTACAAAAATGTACAAACTTTTAATGAAAATGAGCTACCATACGGCACTGCCTGCACCCCGACTTTATTATTTTTGTATCACTTTCTTAAAAAACGGGTACTACTTTGGAGATGTGTTTTTAAAAATAATCCTAAAATTTATCCTAAAAAAATAGTATTTGATTTTGTTTCTTTACCGTCTGCCTATTTCAGGGATTATGTCCAGTCACAGGCGCCAGACAGACATTTCGCCTTACTCTATATTTAACCGAACTCCCGGAGTTTGTAAGCAGGTTACGGATGTCTTACATGCCTAACATCGCGTGGTACACAAGACCGAAATCTTGGCTGCCTTTCTGAAGAGCGGGTGCAGACATACAACTTGCTCAAGCACAATGCAATTGTCACGGCAGTTGTTATGCTTTAATATGTACCGAATTAACAATTATTTAAGAGCCTCGGTGGTTCAGGGGCAAGAACATGTGCCTCTGAACCGAAGGGTACTTGGTTCGATCCCAGGGTTCTCCTTTTATTTTTTCAGTACAAACTGTAAAATTAACATCAAACGAGGTTCTGGCATTGTATTTGAGCAAGTTAAATGTCTGCACGTTCCGCCCTTCGGAGGGGGCGTAAAGCCGTCGGACCCGTGTCCATGCAATGTTAGGCACGTTAAAGATTCCTACCCTGGTGTATTACTACTTTTCGGCCTCTTAGCCCCGAATAACTCTTTTTGGATGTGAAAAGAAAAACTTCTTTTATCATACACAAACTTTGAGTCTCCTGGGGAAAATAGTTATGTCCACGACTCAAATTTTCGTTTAGCTGAAAACTTAGAATTTGGTGAATAGTATTGTAGTCTATGTCAATGCAATTTGCCTACCAAGTTTTATTTCAATAACTTTAATGTTTTCAGAGACTTGAATTTTTCACTGAAATACTGGTGCGCTAACGAATTCGTGGAAAATATAATATTATATGAGGACACGTGCCAAAAAAAATTATGAACATTAAAAAGCGAAACATATAACCCATACATTTTCAGTCATATCCAATCTCTTTACTGTAGTGCGAAATTAGTACATATATTGTACTTACTTATTTACGCCTACCATAATATTTGTAACATTATATAGACACTAGCAAAAAAAATTGTGGATGAACCATTAAAATAATTTAATTCAATTATGTTAGTTTTTACTTCAATATAAGTTATAAGATTTTTAATGTGATTAGGTCCTAATAAAAGTGTGAGGATATTCTTATATCCTTTTTTTTCTCTATAAGTATAATTTTTTCTGTAGAAAATTTGCTAATTGCACGGGATTCATAAAAAGCTTTATTTGAGAAACGAAAAGTTAATGTTTAAGCACCCGATTAAATTTTGTCCCTCAAATAATGCATTGTAAAATTAATGTCAATGGCAAATTTTACCGTTATTTTCACCATTGTTAAGTACCTCATTTATTTTACGTTGTCAAAAGCTTATGGTTATAGAAGTATTCAATTTCAGTGAGTTTTTATAACACTGACAACACTGCTTATGCTGGAGGTAGACAGTCATTGGATCCGATGCAAACGCCCTCTGTTATACAATTGCCAAATTGTCATCTCTCAGCTCAGTGACAATACAGTTGCACTTGTATTGAATTTGCCTCGGGCAGCCGGACAAATCGTATTGTGTGGACATTTATTAAAAACGTAATTATATTTTATTGCAATCGAATCTTTACATGTTCCTGCAGGTAATAAATAGTCAAAGTAATTTTTTTTTTGGAACATGTTCGTTTATTATATTATATCTTTTATTCGTTTATTATATTATATCTAAATCATTGGAATATTTAAGTGAACTTCGAATAATTATAACTAATAACACAAAATATTTTTTGAAATTTGCGAACATTCATCACCACTTGTGGTTTGTCTAGATTATGCAGCTTTTTAAATTGTTCCCGTACACCTACTATTTTTTGAGACAATTACAATTTAAGGAGGTCTTGTTTTCCTATACTTAAGTGATAGCTAAATGCCACCCTTAAGGCTCCTTAGTCGAGCTACAACAAACAAGCCTACTCTCATCTACCGCTCTAAAAAAATAGGAATATTAAGGCTTTTAATATTTCTTTAATTATGTAACTAGAAGATACGTTATACGAAATTGCTCACGGGTTTATTCTAATTTTTTATTAAACTTTTTATTTCACTTACTAGATATTTATGTAATTATGTAATGTTAATAGATTTCACGATACTCGGTTCCGCCTTAACAGCATATAGTCTTACATTTAAAACACAAATGATTTTTCTCATTTGGGCGCTAATTAGCTCTGTATGTCGGTCTGTATGTCTGGCTGTGTAGCCACGATAACTTTAGAACGAGTGGAGATATCATCTTCAAATTTGGTATACAGTTAGCACCCGACAAACTAACGGTTCGGTTTGTTTTGGGTAAGATCGCTGCAGGGGGTAGGCGGTAAATGGGGGGTTCTTTGGTGAAGATTTACACTTTTTCGTTAAAACTCGAATAAAATGATGTTTTAGGGTTTGTTTATTAGAAAACTCTCAATTTCATCAAACAACTGGTATTCTGGGCGAAAAGTAAATTGAACCTGTAGGTGTGGAATACGAGTGCCAGAAATTGCATTTTTTTTTTTGTAAAACGGCGTAAAGAGTCTCAAAATCTACAGAAAACTTAATTCTGGTACGAACATTTTTTTGTTTGTCGGTTTGTCAGCCTGTACGCCTGTCTGTTAATAGGAGCAATAATTTTCGAACGAATTTAGATATCATCTTCAACTTTGATATCCAGTTAGCACCCCATAAAGGAACGCTACGAATTGTTTTTGGGTGGGATCGCTTCAGGGGATAGGGAATAAATGAGGGGTGATTTGGTGAAAATTTACATTTTTCCGTTAAAACTCAAGTAACATAAGGTTTCATAAGTTTATGGGTACAGCAATAAGAATATTTTCTTTGTGGTGAAATCATGGACTCTAAAATAATTTCATGAGAATGTCTTTCTGAGGGGAGTGGATTCTCACAGATATGTGGAAGTTATAATTCAATTTGTAGCACTATCACTTTGACATCGTTAATGTGTGGAAGTATGGCATCGGCGACAAAAATCTAATTTTTTTTTCCCTAAACGTCGTAAAAAGTGTTAAAACATTGTAAATTCTAGATTGCCCTGAGAATGACGATTAATATGTCGAAGCGTGTCAGGACAACGAATAAACGTTTCTTTGGAAAGAAAAAGCCTTTTCATTCAACTCACCCAAAGATGTTGAAACATTAGCTAACTTTATTACAGAGAATCAAAGTAGCGCTTAAAAAATAGTTTCTCTTGTAAAAAAATGAATCACTGAGTGACTGTTGTTTTCAAAGGCCTCTTCGTAAATTATTAATCTGCTTTTTATTGAGTTCTGTTAATAAATTTAGTTGTTTACTAGGTTTACCTATTTAATTAAATTATAACAATTTCTTAGGATAATGTAATGTAAAATATCATTTGTAATAATGGGCCGATTCATTGGTGTGCACAAAGTTCCTATTTTTTTATCGTGAATCATTACGGCAATTAAGTTAAAAGTAGAAGTCTATTGTTAGACTCCATGGCCTACTGCTTTTTGAACACTTTTTTTGTCATTTGTTTTCTGGTATTGGATTCCATCGTCTACTATCCTCAAAACGGTTTTTCTCAAAAATGTCAGTGAAATTACAAGATTTCTCAAGCATGTTGTACATCATTGGAAATCTCTTCTCACAGGCTATCACATGAGCAAAAAATCCAATATGGCTGCCATAATAAAAACACACGTTGATACCTCTAGCTCAAAAACAAATGTCAATCCAAAGTTGAGAATAGCAAAAAAAGATTACTCTGTAAAAAGTGTCCTGATAATGTGTAAGTCTTAGACATGTCAGATCAAAGCCTACTTAGAGATTGAGGAAAACAGAAATCGACAAATTTTGGTTCTTTCAAAATAACTCGAAAACAAAAAGAGGCAGCGCAAAATACAAGCCATATTTGAACGAGCATGTAATTATACAAAACATTGCTAATTTAACCGTCTCCCGATCTCCAATAATAACGGAGATAGCCATACATTCGCATCCAGTTTGGGACAGACTGTACATGCAAAGTAGATGATTTTATCAATAGACTGAACTGTCAATTTGATTCAATAAAAATCAGCCGCGAATTGGAAAGTTATAGTAAACTTCCTTTTATATATGCACTAGTCTTAAAAAATAATGACTCTTGAATTCGATATACACAGGAAGGAAAGTACCACTCTAAGTTACATTCCAAATGACTCGCGTCATACGTTTACACAAAAGAGGGTCGATTTAAATTTCTTAGTAAATAGATTAATAATATTTCCCTTAGGTAAAAATAGATGCAGTGGACAATTGGAGTACATTAAAAACGTCGCTAAATATGACGGATATTCGGATAGATTAGTGAAACAATTAATTAAGACACAGAACAAAGAAAATGTTGTGAAATGCACGACATTGAGAAAAAATAAAATTCTAGACGCAGCAAGTGCGTTATGGTAGTGAATTTTCATAAAAATCTTTTTAATAACAAATATGTGTGTTTTTTTAAGAAAGCAGGCATCAAATTTGGTTACCAGTATAACCTATATAGTAAAAACAATGTGCCATGTTCCATTAAAATAACTTTATTGTGTGAAAATGTACAAAAACTTCCAAAAGTAAACTTAAAATGTTCCCGAAAAAACACGTTTCTTGGTCAACCTTATAGGTTAATAGCAAATTGAGCTGTTCAAATATGAAACATTTGATCAAAATTCGCTACCATAACGCACTTGCTACGTCCAGAATTTATTTTCTCACAAATATGCATTATATTTCGATGGAAAATGCAATAACATAAGGCGTGTTTGATTAAAAAAAGGAAATTTGTATCACCAACGCCTTATGGGCCACCCTGTGATTGCAGAAATATTATTTTAAGATGTAGCTCAAGACACCCTATAATTAATATATACAAATTTTCTTCATATCTTATATAATAACGGATATATTGAGCTTTATTAACTTTTTACGAAAATTCGACAAAAATTATATACCATCAAATGATAAACTCTATAGCTAAGGATACTGCCAAGCATCAGAAAATGGGTCTATTTGAAATGAATTTTCTGCAAATATTTTGGTAAAATGAAGGACTATGACGGTTGAAACTAAGACTTTAGGGTTTGCAAAACATCCTTCTTGAGACATTTTATTTCTATAGCAGGTATTAGATTTAAGTTATTTGCCTAAATGTTGCCAATTTTGACATTTTAAATCGCCACTTTGACGTTTTTAGGAAAACCCCAATTTATTTATTTTTAAATGCCTATAACTTTTTTGTCTTTTGACCTACATAGCTAAATTTTGGTAGGTAACTTACCTGTAATAACGTCAACCTGTGTACCAAATTTGGTTGCCCTTACTTTGTTAATTCCGGAGATATAATTTTTTTTCGAAAGAAAACACAAAATTTTCCGGGAAAACCTGGGCAGATTTTCCTGACTAACGAACTCATTCAAGCCATTTGCAAAAGGAATTTTTTCACCAAATTTGATCAAAATCGCCCCATTATTTTTTGAGTTATCGGTGTGATACATATATATATATATATATATATATATATATATATATATATATATATATATATATATATATATATATATATATATATATATATATATATATATATATATATATATATATATATATATATATATATATATATATATATATATATATATATATAAATATATATATATATAAACATATAAAAATTGAAACTGACCCCGGATATGTTTTCTGGGGGGCCTAATTAGCGCTCATTTGAAGAAATTTTTTCAAAATTCAAAAGTCGGGATCTCCTCATTAGTGAATTTTTTTTAAGAAAATTCACTAAAACAGAAAAAAAATTTGTTTGCCTACCATTTGAACCCCGTATCACAAAGGGTCTCGAGGGCATTTTTAAGAAAGCTGATTTGCAACAAACTTTTTCGATGAAAAATAATTTTAAAAATTTGTTAGGTAATACGAAAGATAAAGGTGAAGCCACTGAAAACATAAGTTGTAAAGCTTGTAATCTTAAACACGTTGGGCAGACTAAAGGAACCATTAAAGCCAGATTTAAGCAACATCTGGCACAAGTGAGATTGATTTATAGCCCTTTGTGTGGACACTCTCGTTGACATAAAATAGATTCCGAACTCGGCAGGTAAAGTTATAACGAAAGTTCAAAAACGTCGTCAGGCAATTAAAATAAAATACACAGAAAAAATCTGCCTGGGACACCATCCCCCTCTTTATCGGTCTTTACCTAAGACGTAGTAGAAAATGTGATGTTTAGTTGTAAGTAGTTTAGAATTTTTATGCTCTGATGACGCTAACTTCTTTAGTGAAACGATCGTCATTTCTTTCAAAACATGTGTTGTGGTGATTTGAGTTCTCCAAGTGCACGTATCAGCATCACAGGTTCCAATCTTTACTTAGTGCATTTTCAAGGCATGTGAATTTTGTAAGAAGAAAACAATATATATATATATATATATATATATATATATATATATATATATATATATATATATATATATATATATATATTTGGAATCGGACACAATATTTTAATCAACACTCTCTACTCTCTAATAAAAAATATATGAAATGGTCTCCAAAAATATGAAGTTACACTTTTTGTTAAGACTTATTTTACTCAGTTGTTCTGAAAGAGAATTTGCTAGGTCTATTTGGTATTATCGGCGGCGTTTCCCTCAATCTTCATCACTAAATATGTCTTAAAATATATAAAACATAATTTTACCAGCGGGAACTTTTTAGTGCTAAAAGCTGTTTTAGCTAGCAATAAGTTATATACCGATTTAATTTAATTTAATTCCAAGCGTATAATTAGAAGTTAGCTTCAGTATAAAAGATATAACTCAGATATATTAAAATTTAGACAAAACAAAATGCTCTTTTTTTGCACGAGTCCTTAGTATATCATTTTACACAGAAAGCAACATAAAAAAGAATCATAAACCAATTAGGAGATGGAAAGCATAGATAGGCTGTAGTTCGGAGGGTGCGATATATTTTCTTTTCAGCCTGGCTCAGATACTGCATTTATTGTAGAGCAATTTATGAATCAAATTCCTTGTTTCCTGATTTTTATTCCCCCTACTATGGCCCATGTTTTATGATATATTACATCATTGGGGTGTTAAAATAAGGGATACGGAAAATAGCTGATGCCACAACAATGGCGCGGTGAAATATTAAATCAAGAATGAGATACCGGCAGCTCGAAATTAGCGAACCTTGGATTACATACCTCCCTGAAACCTAAAACAAACTCGAACATTAAAACTTTCAGCACTTTATGTTTTGTATCTCTACTAAAAAAAAATGCAAAGCGGAGAAATTGGGCTATGGTTGCGAATTTTCATAGAAATGATTTTATTTAAAAAAAACAGTTACCAAATTTAAAATAAAGGATAAGTAAGAAAAGTTAAAAAACGTTGTTTTTCATATATACATTTTATGCCATATGCCTTTATTTAGCTTCTTGGAGCAGTAGCAAAAATCTGGACGCAGCAAGTTCGTTAAAGTAGTTAATTCATAAACATGTTTTTAATAGGGGCCTCGTTGGTTCAGGAGTAAAAACGTGTGCCTCTGAACAAGGGTACTGGGTTCTATCCCAGGGTACTCCTTTCACGTTTTCAGTACATACTGTACAATTAACATCAACCGAGGTTCTGGCATTGTATTTGAGCAAGCTGAATGTCTGCGCGTTCCGCACTTCGGAGGGGGCGTAAATCCGTCGGGCCCATGTTCATGCGATGTTGGGCACGTAAAAGATCCTTACCCTCCTTACAGAAAGGCAGGGGTTCGGCGAAATTTCCAGGATAGTGAGGTGAAACTGCTCCCTGGTGTCGGTGACTCGCCATAGTCGCGGAAATAGGCCGACGTTAAAAAACAAAAAACACACACACACATCTTTTTAATAGCAAATTCGGTTATCGGTGTCCACCGCCGATTACAAGTCGATTGCTTTGTAAAATAAATTCCCACGTTTCAACACGTCCTCGAGATAACATAACAATACAGATCATTCTGCCAAACGAAACTATGTTACTTTAGTTTTTGTTGAACCTTCCCAAAATTATTAGAGATCTACACCTTTTATATAAAATAATAAAGACAGTTTAAAGACCGCGTCCGGCGATAAAAATATAATACACTGCAGAATTCGCCTGAGAGTAGTTCTCCTCTCGGTTCCGTTTCTTTACCTAAGATCCAGTATATAAGGTGATATTAGTTTTTGAAGTAGTTGAAACGTTCATACTCTGATGATGGTAACTTGGTTGATGAAACGATCGTCACGTCTTTTAAAATGTGTTGTGCTGATTTGGGATATCCAAGAATATTAATAGTCACAAAACAGAGACAAGAAAATATTTTTTATATGGGTTCCATCCCATGCTGGAATTTGTGGAAATAAAGAAACCTTCAAGAAAGCCCGTAAAGCAATTTATGCTACAGATTATGTGACAGAAACTCTAACTAATGATTTACAAACTTTATATATAAGAGAAAGATCTCTAAGAGCGTAACAACCCCGATTGCGCAACTCTACATCTAAACTGCGAACAGTAAAACAGTCAGTGATATAGTTGTGTGTGTGTTTTGTTTCTTTAACGTCGGCCTATTTCCGCGACTATGGCCAATCACCGATGCCAGGGAGCAGTTTCACCTCGCCATCCTGGAAATTTTGCCGAACCCCTGCCTTTGTGTAAGGAGGGTAGGGATCTTTAACGTGCCCAACATCGCATGGACTCGGGACTGACGGCTCCGAAGGGTGGAACGTCCAGACATTCAACTTGCTCAAATACAATCCCAGAACCTCAATTAATGTTGATGTTACAGTTTGTACTGAAAAAGTGAAAGGAGTACCGAGGGATCTAACTCAGTACCCTTCGGTTCAGAGACACACGTCTTGCCCCTGAATCACCGAGGCTATCAGTGATATAGTTATGTAGTCAAGAAAGACCAACAGCTCTTACGTAGTTTCTGCGGTGTAAAACAGTATGTGCAACACTTTATGGTAGAACATGCGAAATTTGTTCAAGAGCGCACTACTTACAACATCCCTCCATCTCTGTATGAAGCTTAGGATAGTAAAGATAATTACAAAAATGTATTGGCAGACCTAATAGCAATCTGAATTGTGGATATTCAAGATGATATTTTGCTTCCACATCGTCAAAATGTATGGAAGTATCGCATGGGCGACAAAAATGTCAATTTTTTTTTCCACTTAAACGTCGAAACAAGTACCAAAACATATGGAATGAATTATTTGGGAATGAAATTTTTTTCTCTGTCGGTCTGTCTGTTTATAGCCACGATAACTTTAGAACAATTTGAGATATCGTGTTCAAATTTGGTTTACAGTTAGCAGTCGACAAACGAACGTTTCAGATTGTTTCTGGGTAAAATTGCTTTAGCGGGTAGGCGAAGAATGATGGGTGATTAGGCGAAAATTTACATTTTCTCGTTAAAACTCTAGTAATATAATGTTTTAGGGTTTATTTATTAGTTTCTTATTATATTTCATCAAACATTTGACATTCTGTGCTAAAATTTAATTAGAGGTTAAACGTGTGAGGGTGGAATATTGTTGACAAAAATCTCGAATTTTTTTTGCTAAAACGCCGTCAAAAGTATCAAAACTTATAGAGGACTTGATTCTGGAACGAATTTTTTTTTGTCTGTCGGTCTGTGATCGGTGGGCCGGTCGGCATGTACGTCTGTCTGTTAATAGGCGCAATAACTTTCAAACTATTAGAGATATCATCTTCGAATTTGGTATCCAGTTAGCATCCGACAAAAGATTGCTTCGTGTTGTTTTTGGGTAAGATCGCTTCAGGAGTAGGGGATACATAAAGGGTAATGTGGTGGAAATTAGCATACTGTTTCGAAAATTTATGGGTACAGCAATACGAATATTTTCTTTGTGTTTACGTAGTGGGCCCTAAATTAATTCCATGAGAATGTCTTTTTGATGAGAGTAGATTATCTCAGCTATGTGGAAGTTATGATTCAATTTGCAGCACTATTTTCGAAAGTTTTACCGGCACCCTTACTGCCTTTCCCTAATAACTTTCGGGGTTGATAAAAAGCTTAAAAAAATTGTTAGTTCGTCCCATTCGAGGGACTTATAATGTCGGACTTGTTTGGTAAGCCCTTGTGATGAGTTATTTGTTTTAAGGGGATGTGTTGCGGTGATCAGATAACGATCTTTCTTTCCTAGGAAAGCCGATGGTATTGGTTTGTAGTTTTCGATGTTACTCGTTAAAAATAGCCAAGACTATAAGCTCTATGGTCACGTATATCTGTAATGCTGGTGGGAACCTCTACTGTCTTCCTCAGATCTATGCTAATAGAGAGTGGTTCAGCGGATCGTCTTCCGTCATCTACAGATTTTAAAACTTGAGATATTTATGGCCAGGATTATTAACATTAAAATCGCCAAGCAGAATAGCCTCGAAATTCAAGCGGTCCTTCAAATATAAATGGAACTACCCTGTATAATTTACTTGGTGTCAGCATGTTTTAGCTATTCGGAAAGCGCTGCGTTAAGTAAATAATGAGTGGTGTGCTGATAATTCTGTGATACAGTTGTGACAATTATAAACCCATTTGACGTCGATAAAACTTTAGGGTTTGTTTATTTTGAAAGCAGATAAAGAGTAATTTCTTGAAGGCTGCTTTGACTAAGATTAACTAAAACTGTAAATTATATTTGGCATCTACGAGTATCTTTTTTACTGCACATTGAAAATAATATCGACAGATGAATTGAATGCAGTGGTAATGACGTTACACTGTTATTTTTATATTATTATTATTATTAACATTTATTTTTCTCTGATTTACTAGTTTGTGTGGTGACTAGCATATTCAAATACTATATACTAAACACATATAGGTGTAAGAAGGTAATAACAACATTGAGGTTCACATCCTGTCATTAATGTCTACATTCTTCCTAAGTGATTATGTATTCCGACGTATTTCTATATAGTATATAGGAAATAATTATGTTGGTAGCTAAGAAGGATATTGACGATTTGGAATCTAGCTCGTATCTTTGATAAATAACAGTTGTGTGAAACATACGCCTTGTTTTTTGCTCCACATTATGATCTAAAATAAGTTCGTTTAACTGTTATGCAAAAACAAAGAAGTATGGTACGAGGGCGGGTCAATAAGTTCGTGACTTTTGGGATTCCCCCTCTTCACAGGGAGGGCAACACGACTCCTGTCAACAAGCATCTGTCAGTTGACTCCAGTCAAATTTTGAACAAGCTGCGTCATTCAGTTTGTGTTAGATAGATAAAACCACATATTCTTATGGGGGAAACGATTCCATTTACAGATCAAGCAAAATATCTGTGGGTTACCCTAGATAAGAAGCTCAACTGGGACGTACAGTTAGAAAATGTAATCCGTAGGGCTAAACTGTCCCTGTGGACATGCCGTAGAATCTGTGAAAATAACTGGGGAACAAACCCCCAGCAGATTCACTGGCTCTATGTAGTGGTTATCAGACCAATGATAACATATGGAGCCATAGTTTGGTAGCCCAAAGTAATTCGTGGTATCGCGAGGGCCAAACTGGCTCATCTACAGAGACAAGCTTGTCTGATGATAACGGGAGCGATAAGCACCGCACCATCAGCCGCTCAGGAGGTCCTCCTTAATATTCCACCTCTTCGCATATGGCTGGAGAGGGTGGCGAAGTGGACAACGTACAGATTAAAACAAACGGCTGACAGCATGCCGAACGAAATCAGTCTGGGAGGGTCCGGACTCCATGATGACATTGAGGGTCATGAGTTTCTGGGAATGGTCTCAGACTTGATGCCTACAAAGATCAGTAGAGATCTGTCTTTCAAGACCGTCCTCCCGGAAATGGAGGACTCAAAACGAAATCAAACGACCCTATTGAGAGCTGATCTCTGCTGGTATGCTGACGGCGCCAAAACCAATATGGGAGTAGGAGCGGGCGCATATGGGGGCAACACCGATGCTAGACTATCAACTAGCCTCGGCAAGTACGCAACCATACACCAGGCAGAAGTGTATGCCATAGAGATGTGTGCAAGGGAAAGTATAGGAAACCAGTGCACACACAAATCGATAAACATATATACAGATAACCAAGCTGCATTAAATGATCTTGGTTCCTACCGTTGCAATTCGGAAAGGTTATGGAGTTGTAAATCTGCCCTTAACGAACTGGGCAGCTGCAATGAGGTGTCACTGGTCTGGATACCGGGTCACTTGGACCGTGATGGCAATGTTGCAGCAGACGCGCTTGCGAGGAGTGGTGTCCAGAGGGACTTTATCGGACCAGAACCGGTGCTGGGGATAACATCATACACAGCAAAACGCACCTTAAAGACATGGACAGAAAGAATGACAATCCAGCAGTGGCAAAATCTGTCAGGATTAGCTCACTCTAAGGCCTTCATAAATAGCCTGTGTGAGTCAAGGGCTAAAAAACTTCTAGAGTTAAACAGACAACAACTGAGTACTCTAGTCGGCCTGTATACAGGACACTGCCGCTTGCGTCACCACTTGCGTCACCACTTGCACCGTATTAGGGTCGGTCAGGAGACCGAGTACCAGCTGTGTATGAAGAGTGACGAGACAGCAGAGCATGTAATGTGTTCCTGTCCGACGGCGTACAGGACTAGATACCTGCTCTTTGCCAAGAAAAAACTTGCTCCGGAAGATCTGGATCAACTTTTGTCCACAAAGATTATCAACCTCTGCAGGAGGCTGGCTTTGTTGGGCGAAATATAGACCATTAGGCGTGAGCCACAATAGACCTTATGGTCGCGGTGGACGGACCGGTATGGCCCACTCACATTCAAACCTAACCTAACCCTAGATAGCTATTGAAAGCCGACGACCTCTTGAGTTATAACGAAAATGGTAAACAGTGAATTTCGGGTGCTCATCAAACATTATTTTTTGCGGAAAAAATTCATTACTCAAACCAAGGCTAAGCTTTATAAATACTATGGGGACTCTTGAATTTCGTTACGGCCGTACAAGCACAAATGACGCCGAACGTTATGGACGCCCATTTGAGGTCGCGACACCCGAAGCAATTGAAAAAATTCGCGATATGGCGTTGGCCGTTCGGAGATTGAAAGTGCGGGAGATTTTCAAAGCCATAGACATATCATATGACTCAGTGGTTTCGATTTTGCATGATCACTTGGGTATGAGAAAGCTACCCGCAAGATGGGTGCCGCGTTTGCTCACAATCGACCACAAACGCAATTGTGTGACAACTTCGAAGGAATGTTTGGCGTTTGTTCAACCGCAATAGAGACCAGTTTTTGCGCCGTTTAATAACCGTGGACGAAACATGGATTCACCACACCACATCAGAGACCAAGCAGCAGTCAAAACAGTGAATTTTTCTGTGCGAATCGGGCCGAAGAAAACCAAGGTGGGTTTGTCAGCCAATAAAGTAATGACGACCGATTTTAGAATGCAGGCGGTATAATCCACATTGATTACCTTCAAAAGGGAAGAGCAATCAATGGCGAATATTATATTAACTTATTGGACCGATTCAATGACGATTTAAATATGAAAAGACCGCATCTGGCCAAGAGGAAAGTTATTTTCCACCAAGCCAATGCAAGGGTGTACACATGTGTAGTCTCCATGGCAAGATTGCATAAATTGGGCTACGAATTGCTCCTTCATCCACCCTGTTCTCCGGATTTAGCCCAGAGTGACTATTTCTTGTTTCCAAACTTAAAGAAATGGCTCGGCGGAAAGATATTTGACTCCAATGATGAAATCATCTCAAAAACAAATACCTATTTTGAGGACCTCGACAAATCTTATTTTTTGTAAGGGATAACAAAATTGGAGAAACATTGGACTAAGTGTATAGAGCTCAAAGGAGACTGTGTTGAGAAATAAAATGATTTTTTGTCAAAAAACCTGTGTTTTATTCAAAAAGTCACGGACTTATGGACCCGCCCTCGTATATAAACAACGCCTTATTAATAGGGGATATGTAGGCTCTGCATATATGGTAATTAATGCCATGTTAATTTATCAGCAAGCGAAAAAGCTTAGATATAAACAAATTGTTTTATACATTTTTTGTATGAGAGCTACTAACGTTTGTCCTAAATATAGAGCTAAATGTTTTAAGACATTAAAAACGAATTAAGTATAACACAATCACCAACTTTCCGTTATGTGCTATTGTAAAAACTCTTTAAATGTACCTAATTACTACGTATAAAACAGATAATTAAATTCGTAATTTCTTTCTATTTCAATTTTTTATACAGGCAATAATTTTATTATACATAAGCAAAGACGTTAAATTGTCACTAAAATAGCCTACTCCAACATCAAATGACATTTTACTAAATACATATACAAGAAGGTATTACAAAGTACTAAGCGTACAATAGGGAACCCCCCAATAATTGTTTAACCGTCTATTGCACAGAATTTTATTCTACAAAAGAACAAATGTTGAGCATATGCCCAGTTTAACAAATCTCGATCAAACATTTAAAGGCCGGTTAGTTAATCAAGGCCTCCGACGACTAATGACAGCTTCAAAATATCGTGTTGTGATGGCAAAAACCCGAATCATAATCTATCTAATTTTATCCATAAGTTTCATTTAAATATTGTTGCACAATAATTTCTTTATGCGGTGGAGGTTCGTCATGCTGGAAACACATGTTTGTTCGCAGCTCTAACGACACATTTTCCAGAGCACAGGAAGTTGGTCTTGAAGAAATTGCAAATACTCCTCACTTACTAAAATATATTTGTAAAAATAAGCACCAATCAAATGCCCATTATTAATACAGACGAAACGTTACTTCCAAAGTGTCCTCAGTTTTCAATTGGATTTCCAGTAAACCAATAATTTTCATTTTAGTGAATTAATTTTTTAAGTCACTAATAAGGAAATTGAGACTTTTGAATTTTGAAAAAAATGTCTTTAAACGAACGCGATTTAGGACCCCTGGAACCCAAATCCTAGGTCGGTACTAGACATTATATGTTTATTGGATTGCTGTTGCGCTTACTTGGTGAAACTGGTCCATACTACATACAGACTTGGAGACAACTTCTCTTGATTCGCCGTTAAGTTTCGTTTCTGTAGGTCAAGGAAGTAGCCAGCGCGTAAGCTAACTGGAGCAAGTGGCCCTTCTGAATTTGCTCTAGGACGTGTCTGTAGCTAGTTTCGCTGCTCGACAGCATCCTCATAAAAGTAAAAATTGAATCAATACGAAATCGTGTCAACTACAAATAAAGATATGTTGCTATGTTATGATGTTTGATCAAAAAATTCTTCAAAATTGAAAATAAAATTAAACATAAATGTCGGATAAGGCTTTCAAAATGTTTACGTGATGTATGTCAATATTTAACATAAAAATATAACTAACCTATAACAGTAATAACTAGAATAACAGTTACAAGAATAAAATAACTAAACAACAGTAATAAAGCAGACTCTATACAATGAAAGTATCGACATACATCAACTCATCTTATTAGAACTTTTTTGAAAAACTAGTTACATTTGTTTATGTATTTGTCAACCATTAATTTAATTATTGACAGATTCGACCTAGCTATTTGTTTTCAAAGGCTACTTGTTCAAATCGTGCGATTGCCAATTATTGATGATGCTTTTTTTTTTACAAATTTGCTTATAATTTTTTAACTTAAGAAGTTGTAAAATTGTTCTCTTTACAAAGTTTGCTCAGAAAAATTAGCTCTTTTTAAGTATGCAAAATGTAGATGGTATGTTTTCGGGAAAAAAATCCATGACGTCATGACTTCCGTTTCCATTCCTTCCGTTATATATATATATATATATATATATATATATATATATATATATATATATATATATATATATATATATATATTATATATATATATATATATATATATATATATATATATATATATATATATATATATATATATATATATATATATATATATATATATGTACCCTCGAGCCAGGCTGTATTAAGTCCAAAATTTCATTTTTACAGGGGAGCTCTTTAAAAAAATTTGGAACAGTTTTTTCTCATAAGTTATTCAGTGAAGGCACACTGTATGTAAAATTCATATTACTTTTCTCATTAGATTTTTTAGTTCTACGCCTGCGCGTCGTGGAATAATGTTGATAGTGATGAAGATTACTTAAATATTACATTAAATATTTGGAAAATTCATACACTTGGACTGTAAAATATGCCACATAATTTTCACTTATTTTTTGTGGATTTTAATTGAAGAATCTGAAGTGAGTTGCGATATTTTATAACGTATTTGTAATATTTCTGAGGAAAAGAAACACCAATATTGTGGTTAATACATATTAGATTGCATTACTATCAAACTTAAACGCGTACTTGTACCGAAAACTTCGTGTCAACAAAAACATAGTGATCTTAAACTGAAAGTATGTCAAACAAGGAAAAGAAAAATAAACATGAAATAGAAGGAATTATATTACGTTTCCAATATATAAAAATCTTAGGCATTTCAGACCAATATTATCCATCGAAATATTTTCAATTATTTTCTTTAGCTGTGATGTAAATCCTTATAGGATTGGTGGAGCCTTTTTGGCATTCACTTGAGAAGATTCTGTAGGTCATCATATTTTTTCTTTGATCGCATCCAACTGCGGCATACCAGTTAGTGTTTCCAGATCGTAAACGATGCTATTTTTTAGTGATTCTACTTTTTATGTTGAGTAGAATTCTTTATCGCTAAAATTTGTTTTGAAATTGTACCGACTGTTACTCATCCTGGCTACCTGTTGTCAATCCCATAGTGACATCAACAAAGGCACCTTTTAGATATTCTCTCTATGAGAGACTGTACCATGTCAGCCTGCATGTGGGTGTGTCCTCGAGGCAAATATTTATGTTCTGGTGTTTCTAGTTGAGGCACTAAGGACATAATACAAAAGTAACACATATTCATCTGGATACTTTTATTCTAAGAAGAACAATTGTTGCTACAAATAATCTAATGTTTTATGGAAGGATTACTATTTAACACAATAGCATAATTTAGTAAACACGAGGCTAATCCTACATCATGCAGTTAGCTGTTTTGTTCGTCGCATTAAAAATAGTATAATTAAATGAGCACAACTTCAAGCTGTAAAAACCCTGTGCATTTGTGCAAATCTACCATAACTATTTTTAAGGATTCCTTTTCCATTGAATCTGCTTTATCTTTTAGTGTCATTTCGTAGAAAAAATTCACTAACGGCGAGATCCCAACTTTTGAATTTTGAAAACATTTTTGTAAATGAGCGCGAACTAGGACCCCTAGAACCCGTATCCGGGGTCAGTTTCAATTTTTATATGTTTATATATATATATATATATATATATATATATATATATATATATATATATATATATATATATATATATATATATATATATATATATATATATATATATATATATATATATATATATATATATATATATATATATATATATATATATATATATATGTATCACACCGATAACTCAAAAAATAATGGGCCCATTTTGATAAAATTTGGTATGAACCTTGCCTTTGCAAATGGTTTGGAGAGGTTAGTTAGTTAGGAAAATCGGACAAGGTTTTCTGGGAAAATGTGGGTTTTCATTCGAAAACAAATTATATCACAAAAAATAAAAAAGCTACGATAACCAGATTTGGTAGGTAGGTTTACGATATAAAAAGTAAATTGTACACCAAAACTTAGATTTCTATGTTACAAGAAAAAGAGTTATAATAAAATATTTTGTGCCAGATCATTTCTATGAACGCACCATAACGCACTTGCTGCGTTCAGACTTTTTTATTATCATCATAATATCTTTCTGCTGCTTCGGCCAGATGTTTGTGATAATTTTCCTGGACAAATTCATTTCTGGGTGATTCTTCCTTCAACTTAATTTGAAATGCATCACATGTTTCATGTGTCACATGTAAAGGAATTTTCAATAGGGACGCTCTAACTTTGACAATTTGTAGCGGCTATCTTGGAAAAGCAATAGCTGTCAAATTTAGCAGAAATACATTGGTGACATTTCACCATGGAACGCTACATGCTTCAACAACGCGTATAAATTGTCACGAGAAAACCCCAGACAGTCCATTCCGCGTCTTGTGCAAGTGTTGGGTCTTCCTGCGACATGACCTTGGCGGATTTTGCGTCGAGACTTGAATTTTCATCCATACAAAATTCAACTGACTCAAGAGCTAAAAGTGAACGACTATAGACAGCGCCGTGAATACGCGGATTGGGCCTTAGAACATTTTCCGGCTGACACTGATTTCGAGGGATCATCTTTAGTGATGAGGCTCATTTTTGGTTGAGTGGTTTTCTTAATAAACAAAATTGCCGGATTTGGAGCGAGGAGATCCGTCAGGTGCCTCTGCACTCCAAAAAAGTCACTGTCTGGTGTGGATTTTGATCCGGTGGTATCATTGGCCTTTATTTCTTCGATGATGCGCAAGGAACCGCGCTCACTGTCAATGGCGACCGATATCGGACGATGCTAGAAAATTATTTGTGCCCTATAATCAATGGTATGGATCTCACGAATATTTACTTTTAAGATACTGCACGGGAAACAATAAATTTATTGGATGAGAAGTTCGAGGGCTTCGTCATCTCGTGGTGACATCAACTGGCCATCGAGATCGTGTGATCTAACACCGCTCGATTACTTTCTGCGGGGCTACGTGAAATCTCGAGTCTATGCTGACAAATCACAGACAATTACTGCCCTGAAGACCAAAATAACTCGCGTTCGTCATGAGATTGAGCCCCGTTTATGCGAAAATGTCGTCTAAAATTGGTCCACCAGGATACACCACCTTCAGCGGAGTCGCGGCAGCCATTTGGCTGAAATTATGTTTTATACATAATGTCATCAAATGTTCTTTAAAATAAATAAAAATGTGGCAAAATCGCTTAAACGGGTTGTTTTATTCCATTTCAAAGTTTGAGCGCTCATAATGAAGTAGTAGTAGTAGCTGTGGTGGGGAGGCCAACGCCAAGCAAGTAGGCCACAATGGGCCCTTTTTGCCAACCCCAGCTACCCAGCAACCATGCTCTACTCTTCCTCGGTTCCGTCGCCAAACCGCCTCGACCTCGAGATGAAGGCCATGACGGTCTTCAATTGGACGGTACTTACCTGATTCCTCTGCAGAGTCCTTGATCCGAACAATTCTGCTCGAAGACTCCCAAAAACCTCGCATTCACACAGGTAGTGGTAGGACGTCTTCATCCTCGCCACATTCCTGGCAAATGGGATCCCTCTCTACGCCTATCAATGTGAGGTGTCTTCTAAGGGCGCAGTGGCCTGTCAGCACCCCGAGGATGCGGCGAAGCGTAGGTCGACTCCTTCCGAGTAGCCAGACAGCTTTATCTCTGTACGGCCCCTCCACGAAGTCCCTCGCCTGCCTGCAGCCACCAACCGACCCCCAGTGCCTCTCCATTGCTTCCTCGGTCCACCTGTCTAAGACGACAGAGACTGTCTTCCTACTTATGCCTATCGCAGGCTCCGGGCCACAGAACGGCCGCCGGGAACCGAGTTTTGCGAGATTATTCGCCACCTCATTCCCCGCTACGCCACAGTGTCCCGGAACCCACACCAGTTGCACCTCCTTCGTCCTGGCTAGCCCTCTGAGGGCGTCAGCGCACTCCTGAACCAGGGGTGACTTGATTCTGGCCGCGCAGACTGCCCGGAGGACTGCCTGGCTATCCGAGCAAATGCACACACATTTCTCGGGACTCATCTTCACATCCTGTCTATTGGCCACAGACAGGATAGCATACGCCTCTGTTTCGAATGCCGTGGTGTATGCGCCAAGAGCATAGCTCTCGCGCACCCCCAGGCGCTCGATATATATTCCTGCCCCGGAGGATTGCTGGTCCTCCAGCCGCGATCCGTCGGTGAAACAGACCAGGCTTGCGGGCTGGAATGCAACCTCATTTTCCCTCCACTGATCCCTACTGGGGATCCTGAGGGTGTATGGCCTAGTCAACCTAATATCGTCCTCGGCATCCCTCACCTTTATGGCGGAAATCGGAATTTCCTTTTCCACCTCCTTGGCGACTCTTGCATGCCCTATTACTGCTCCCTCTCCGCACCAGTTACCTGAGTCCCGGATTCTAAGATGCGACGCCATAGCCTCCCTTCTGATACAGATGGGAAGCGGTGGCAGCATCAACAGGACCTCTAACGCGGCTGAGGGTGTCGTTCTCATAGCGCCTGTGATACCCAGGATAGCCAGCCTTTGGAGTTTGGCCAGCTTCCTGCTGGTTGTTTGGTTCACACCACACCACCAGACCAACGCCCCATAGAGGATTCTCGGCCTGACGATCGCAGTGTAGATCCAATGAAGGATCCGAGGATTAACTCCCCAGGTCCTCCCTATCACACGACGCAGCTGCCAGAGGGTCGCTACTCCCTTCCTCACAACTCGTTCTATTTGCGACCCCCATGTTAGTTTCGGGTCCAGGATCACCCCCAGATATTTGACCTCCCGCACTAAAGCTAAAGATTTTCCAAACATCACGGGCGCCCTGAACCCCTCTACATTCCTCTTCTTGGTAAATAGGATCATCTCCGTCTTCTCATAATGAAAAACCCTATAGAAGTAGCTGGGGGTTGGAAATGTAAGTTAAACTTTTATTGAAGATGTCGTAATAAAGCCATTCCATCGGGATATCATCATCACTCGTACCTTCATCTCAACAGTCTTCCTTGAGCAGCCTTTCTATGTTCAAATGTTTCCCAAAATATTTCTTGTTTTTTTTTCACGGCTATAGTGTTACTCGACAGACGAAAATTTTGAAATATGCTGACGTATTTTGTTTCGGATTGCATCATAAATTTTATCTTGATATTCGTGTTTTCCTCTTTTGTCACACTCAACTATACTACTTGCTGGTCTCTTATTCAGAGCTATTCTCTATAAAACATTTTTGGCAGACGTTAACTCTTTAACCTTTTATAGTGAAAAATTAGTGGGAGTGTTTCCTCTTGAAAATTAGTGCGCCATCTCTGCTGCGACCTCTTTGTGTAGGCTTTTCTTCTATATATAAACAAATAATTTGCATTTTCTGATCACAAGTTGGACATCATATTTGTCACATTGAACTAAGTACACTGATCTAAAGAAATACTCAGAACCAAAAGGTACTAAACGAGCATAATGTTGTTTGGCACTGAACGATAATGGAAATGATACTATTCGAGAATGACTATCACACAACATCCTATTGATTGATTCAAAGCCATGAAGTATGAAATGAGCTTGATACTCTTTGACTCTCGACTGACATGGATAAAATACGAAGAGCTTTTTGATATTGGTGCTCATGTAGTCCAGCATTCAGAGCCAAGAGTAGATGGCACCATTGGAAGGAGCAGGAATGAAAACCTAAGATCACACCACAACCAAATTTTCGTTAAAATTGGACTTACGCACTCTGACTCTGGAGTACAGATATATATATATATATATATATATATATATATATATATATATATATATATATATATATATATATATATATATATATATATATATATATATATATATATATATATATATATATATATATATATATATATATATATATATCAAATTAAAAAGGAACAAACAAAATAATTACTTAATTTAGAAAAACTACTTCAAAATTTAAAAAGAAAATAAATTGACCCCACCCATAAAAGCAACTGTCTTGAACAAGTTATATTACTAATCGATTGTAAACGATTATAAACTTTTTCTACGGAGTCTGGCTGCATTCTTCAGCGTCGCAATAAGAGAATTCATCAATATCATCCTTAAGCTGTTGCAATTTACTGAGTGCTTATTGCAGTCACAACTTCAATTAACGTCAGATCCTTCAGTACTGGCCAATTATTAATGTAATCCCCGTTCATTAATTTCACTTGTTTATATTCGCACTCTATAAATATGACGTCGGTTGACAATTAATATTGTGCATTCGTCGGTGTTTGTGATTAAAACCAGAACACTTTGTTACAGAATGTTTGTCATTTATCGCTTGACATTATTAATGTTACTGCCAACAAATGCCGATTGTGCTTCATGTAAAAAGGACTCGTTATCTTTTAATATAATTAGCTACTATGCAATATAAAATAAGTTGATTTCCTAGGCACCTGATTCACTAGTTTACAAATGGGTTGCCTTTGCAAAACATGTTCATAGGAAAGGGTACCATGTGGAATTTCAAGCGCTGCGTACGGCATGAGATCATACTACGTCACATGTTTTGATGAAGAAACTGATTTTGTTTGTGTTATTTAGTGACACTAATGAATATGACATAATGGCTTGCAAAATGTAATATTACACGTTGTCATTGCTAGTAGGAGCACCCCCGCAGCGGAGTCTCCTGATATGGGTCTGCATACCTGCTTCATTGGCGAAAGACTTGCCGCAAATGCAGATTACCATCACAAGCTAATAGTTTCGCTTAGAGTGAAAGTAGTTTTGGTGGACGGAAAGGAAACTCCACCTTTTAAATTGAACGGGCGGAACTTCACTATCTTCGTTTAAAAGACCCACTGGAAACAGTGGGTTGCCACAGACTGTTTGCAATAAGAATAAGTAAGTGGTTTGAAGTGGCGGCAATTGGGAAAACAGTTTGGTTACCAGAGCTCCAAGTGGAAAGAGTCTGCTGTAAATTACCTATAAATAGTAGAACCACTTAGCACGCCCTTGACGCTTGCCAGCTACGCCGTTGCCCGGTTCCACCACGGGGAGGTATCAGAGGACCATTTATGGTTCCTTTTTCACGCACTGTTTTCAAGTGACTCAGAAACATGTCCTTTCGCCGGAACTGTAGTCCTCACAGACCGAACAAACAAAAAAGAAACAAGCGCCGCAACACCCTAATATCGCTATCCTCTCAGCATCTTACTCATGGGACCACTTATGGAACCACACCACACACCTACTTTAGTACTGGCCCCACACAAAACTGAGGTAGTTAATTTAAAAGACTCTACAAATCTAACCAAGTTAAGTTTGAGATTCTAGGCGCAGAAATACTACCAGCTAAGAAAGTTATATACCTAGGTATATACATAGATAATACATTTAAATTAGGCAAAAATATAAAGTGCTCCGTGAATAAGGCCAAAAAAGATGGCCGTGCTGACGGGGATACCAACACACATGGGAGTGCCTAATAGTCCTAAAAGGGTACTCCTCTGTGGAGTAGTCCAGTCTGTACTTTTGTGCATCGGAATAGTATAAAGCCATCGAAACCAGACTATGCTTTTGAGTATACAAAGAAAGGCCCTGCTAAGAATTGCCAGTGGGTACAGAACTGTGCCCACTGCAGCCGTAAAGGTCATCACGGGAGTACCACCAATAACACTCTTTGTCGAGGAGAGACGGCGACTATATTATATTGACGATGCCAATATAGCAGCCGTAAAGAATATGCAAAGAGAAATAACTCTAAACAATTGGCAATATTGGAAGGACATGCAGGTATTGCAGAACGGACTAAGTCACTTATTTCCGATATTCTTTCCTGAGTGATATCTGGTCATCGAAATCTAGACTTTTTTACCAGTCAGTTCCTATCTGGCCACGGGAGCTTCGGGCAGTATACAAAGAGATGTGGGATGACAAGAGACGATTTATACTCGTTAGTGATGCCACCGATAAGGCGGAGCACACAGTCATACTCTGCGATAGGTGGATCCAGTGGAGACATGAATCGGAAGTACAACTGGGATTGTGAACTAATTGAGGAAACATTGTCCAGATAATGATAAGTAGTTAGGGCAGATAGAGTGATCTCCGCTGTTTTGTCAGGAAAGTACTGCAGACGATTCCAAAGACTGCAGCAAGTCGGGAGCCAAGCCAAGCTAAATCCGAGCGGATTAACAAAAGACCAGAGAGAGCAACTACTGAACTACTAATCACTATGTGAGAGCCTGTGATGAGCACTAATAAGTACACTTGGAGAACACCCAAATCAACACAACACATATTTCAGAGACCTTATGACCGTTTCGTTGACAATGTCAACATCTTTAGAGGAAGAAAATTCTGAATTTTCTTCCTCTGAAGATGTTGACATCGTGAACGAAACGATCGTAAGGTCTTTGAAATATGTGTTGTGGTGATTTGTGTGTTCTCCAAGTGTACTTAACGAACTACTAATCCTTAGATAATGAGGGAAGGGAGATGTAGGAAAATACAAAAATTACGAGAAGCAGGAAGTACGTTACAGTAGTACATTTTCATAAGAATTGTACACGATTATTATACGACATACTACTTATATTAATACTTTAAACTTACACAGACCTTGAAGATAGATTTTAGAGAGCGCACATTTGAAGAATTCTTTCAAAAGTGTTACCATCGATATATCTATATTATCAAAAAAAAATCATGTGTTATAACTCCTTTTGAGAAAATAACCAAAACTCAATTTTATATCAAGCTAAAAAATAAAATCTTGCTATATCTATACATATTGTAAGTCTCTTTAAAATAAAATTGTATTACAATTGCATTAAAGATACAAAAGCTTTCCAGAAGGAAACCCAATCCATATTTAGAAAAGTAAAATATTGCCAAGTTATAAACGTAGCAGTTATTTTTCCTTAATAATCGCCTGAATATCTTCGTTTTAGTCAACCTAATCAAACCGGTGTTTTCAACATCAACAAGAGCAAAACGTTTGCTGAAAATTATAATTTCAGACTCAAAGATGAGAAAGTTATTCAGGCGGCAAAACGTATGAAGTCTGTACACTATTATTTCTCCAAATGTCAAAATAAAACAAAAGGCAACCACACATTCATCGAACCGGAATCCATCACGCAACCTTCTGCGTAGAAGACAAGCACGCTACCACTGAGCTTTCTAAGGATACGTTACAATTAATTACAGAATTAGTAGAATTGCCATTGAAACGCATTCAGTGACTGTTTCGATCTTATATGACGGCTTATGTTCAAGTTTAAAGATAAGAAAGAAACTATTTAAAATCTCTTTTATAGAAACTTCACTTGATTTTGTCTACAACTCCACTATATTATGCTACACTTTCATTCTAAAACTGTATTCGGGGGCGTTCATCAAGATACAAATATAGTGTATTTTAAAAATTGATTGAATCCCCAGTTAAAATACAATTACTTGGTAAATTTTTAATTTCATGTCCTTCGTCATTTGCGATAATTGTGGCCGAGATTTCACGATTGTTGGTTCGGGTAGTATGTTTTAGGGCTGTTATTTATTTTGTTTCGTTACCGTTATGTATATGGTTCCACCTATTGTATGAATCAATCCAGTTGTCGCAGTTAAGTACTTTGTCAGGCATTGGACTTTAACCACTAAGTCGTTTCAACGCATGTCTTTCAGATTTTATTTTTAATTTGGAAAAAAATAAATATTGTGAACCAAATTACATAAAATTCACAACATTGATTTATCTGCACCAATTCTAGCCACATGTAAAGTCTCATTCTAGTTACTTTAATACTTACAAAAATATCGGGTTTTCACAAATATATTTTTTTATTTTATGTGGAAAATGTCCGTTATAGCTGTATATACGAACTCGTCCGCGGACTTAATACAAAGTACATATGTGCCAAGTTTCGTTCAAATCAGTTGAGTATTTTTTGAGTTATCGATCGGATACATATATACATACATATATATATATATATATATATATATATATATATATATATATATATATATATATATATATATATATATATATATATATATATACATATATATATATATGTATATATATATATATGTATATATATATATATATATATATATATATATAAACATATACAAATTCAAACGAACCTTCGATTTGGGTTCTAGGGGCCCTAATTCGCGGTCATTTGTGCGAAAGTCTTATCGTTACCCCTCTATTAGTGAATTTTCATGAAGAAAAAGATCAGAGGAAAATACAGCCCTTCGCCATGATGTCATGTCAGAGAGGACAGTTCCGAGGTTATACGGGAGGTTCATGGGGCCACTTGTTCCAGCTAGGTATGATAAATACAGAAATACGCTTTAAAGTGCTATTTACTAAACTAACTAAAAAAACTAACCTGCGAAATCATCAAAAATAAAGATGATGGATCTAGTAACTTATCTATCAGTATCAATCTCATGTTGTGAGCAGGTTTTGATACTTGCAAAGAAAATTGTCGCATGCTAAAATTTAGCGCTTTTGAAAGCGAATATTATCCCGCTATTATAAAAGAAATGGGCCAGATATGAAAATTTACAAAATTGTTAGTAGATTGTACACATGTCTCCATCCACAACATTTTGTGTTAACTGGAGCTGTTGTGACAACACAGTACCTGGTTCGGCACCGATATGGCGTCCCTGTCGTACATTGCACAATGTTCTACGTTCTGACAGCTTGCAATAATACTTGTAACTTCCATTGTTTAGATTTTTATCCACCATTTATTTAAATAGCATAACAGTACAGGTAACATAATCTGTCTTTGTCCAACAATATATATTGCATTACAGAATTGAAAGTTGGTACACAACCACGTCTATATATGTTTTATTTTAATTGTAGATTTTTTTTTCAATCACTTAAAAAATTTGAGAGACATCGCGTTTTAAAAAATATTTTTTAAATTTTTTGTTAAGAACAATTGGGCGTTAAGCTCTGATGAACGAACTCATCCAAGCCATTAACAAAATAAGGGTTGGATACACACACACACACACAAATATATATATATATATATATATATATATATATATATATATATATATATATATATATATATATATATATATATATATGTTCAGAAAGATTTCCGCGGTCTTTAATGTGAGACATACTTGGTTCTCGGGTTGAACCGCGTCCAGAATTTATGAAAACTCGACACCTCTATCTGAACCCTTGACATTCTCAAAAATAAACTCAAAATTTCCCACGATACCTTACCTCTTGTAGAACACTGCACATCTAACACTTATTTCCTTTTTCAAAACAAATTTTACAAACAAGTTCGAGGTGCTCCAATGGGTTCACTTCTCTCTCCTGCATTGGCTAACATTTTCATGGAAAACTTCGAGACACAAGTCCTCAATTCATCCCATCTTAAACCAACCTGTTGGTTAAGATACGTTGACGACATTTTCGCTGTCTGGCCACACGGTAAAGAATCTCTAGACGAATTCCTTTCATATCTAAATAACATCAACCCCCAAATCCAGTTCACAATGGAAATAGAAAATAATTTTTCTTTGCCTTTCTTAGATGTACGCATCACTAAAAACCCAGTCAGAGGATTTTCTTACACTGTTTACCGAAAACCAACCCACACTAATCGTTATCTTAACGCCCAATCTCACCATCACCCATCGCAACTAAATTCCGTGGTTCGAACACTAGTAACACGATCCCTTAGACTAACGGACAACAACAACAAACAGACAGAATTAAACTATTTAAGACAGACATTGCTAGAAAACGGATACGACAACAATCACATACTACGAAACATTAGAAACGCACAACAACAAACCACTACACCACAACAAGAACAGAGTCCACACAACAACACACAGCGTTTTTACCATACATCAAAGGTGTCACCGACAAAATCAGCCGAATTTTCAGAACCCATAATATCAAAACCGTATTCACAACAGACCGAAAACTGTCAAATCTTATAAATACTCCCAAGGATGCGATTCCAAACGAATCCCATGGAGTTTACGAAATTCCCTGTTCCCGAACTTACGTAGGAAAAACAAATAGACGCATCCACAATAAATTATATGAACAGACCCTCGCAGTTAGAAAATCTGACCCCTCATCGGCGCTGGCCATGCATCATATTCATACAGGGCATAAAATAGACTTCGATAATGCCAAAACAATAGCACGGGGTTACTACTTTAAAACGAGAATTATCCGCGAAGCAATCGAGATTGAAAAACGTACCAAATGTTTAAATAAGAGAGATGATGGTCTTTGCCTTCCGACTAATTGGAAACCTATTATACCTTCTTTGCAAACACACAAAAAGAAAATAAATTCCACAGACAATTTTATTGGCTCATTATCTGCCTCAACAAATACCGGTGACCCTCTTAATCCTCCCCATCCTCTAAGTACCGTGATCAAAGCCCCCCACTTAATTGACGGTGACCCCACTACTTTCACTGATAACGAAGCAGGTAGACGGAACGACATATATAAGACGAGACTTGCAACGAACTGCCAGATCTCTCTGAGGCCTAGGGTTGAACACACTGAGATCTCACAGACGATCTCGGGCGAGATTTGGGTAGTAGGCAGATTGAGGCCCCATAATCGAGTTACAACAACCCAACCCACCTTTATCCACCGGTCTAAGGAGTAGGCAGATTGAGGCCTTAGAGTGTCCTTGCATATTTCCTTTACCCACCTTCGTCCACCACTCTAAGGAGTAGGCTGATTGAGGCCTTAGAGTGTCCTTACATATTTCCTTTACCCACCTTTGTCCACCACTCTAAGGAGTAGGCAGATTGAGGCCTTAGAGTGTCCTTACATATTTCCTTTACCCACCCTTGTCCATCACTCTAAGGAGTAGGCAGATTGAGGCCTTAGAGTGTCCTTACATATTTCCTTTACCCCTTGAAAATGGCTCCAAAACAGGAGCCAAAATGTCTCATATATATATATATATATATATATATATATATATATATATATATATATATATATATATATATATATATATATATATATATATATATATATATGAGACATAATATATATAAACTTTTTAGAAAATATATTTTTAGTAAGTTGTACTCCTAATTTATTAACACCCCTCTTATTAAACTGCATACCACTGGTCCATTAACGTAACAAATTTTGGCGATCCTGTCAGTATTGAGGATTAATTACCTAGCAAACAAAAATATTTTTGTTTGCTAGGTAATTAATCCTCAATACTGACAGGATCGCCAAAATTTGTTACGTTAATGGACCAGTGGTATGCAGTTTAATAAGAGGGGTGTTAATAAATTAGGAGTACAACTTACTAAAAATATATTTTCTAAAAAGTTTATATATATTATGTCTCATATATATATATATATATATATATATATATATATATATATATATATATATATATATATATATATATATATGAGACATTTTGGCTCCTGTTTTGGAGCCATTTTCAAGGGGTAAAGGAAATATGTAAGGACACTCTAAGGCCTCAATCTGCCTACTCCTTAGAGTGATGGACAAGGGTGGGTAAAGGAAATATGTAAGGACACTCTAAGGCCTCAATCTGCCTACTCCTTAGAGTGGTGGACAAAGGTGGGTAAAGGAAATATGTAAGGACACTCTAAGGCCTCAATCAGCCTACTCCTTAGAGTGGTGGACGAAGGTGGGTAAAGGAAATATGCAAGGACACTCTAAGGCCTCAATCTGCCTACTCCTTAGACCGGTGGATAAAGGTGGGTTGGGTTGTTGTAACTCGATTATGGGGCCTCAATCTGCCTACTACCCAAATCTCGCCCGAGATCGTCTGTGAGATCTCAGTGTGTTCAACCCTAGGCCTCAGAGAGATCTGGCAGTTCGTTGCAAGTCTCGTCTTATATATGTCGTTCCGTCTACCTGCTTCGTTATCAGTGAAAGTAGTGGGGTCACCGTCAATTAAGTGGGGGGCTTTGATCACGGTACTTAGAGGATGGGGAGGATTAAGAGGGTCACCGGTATTTGTTGAGGCAGATAATGAGCCAATAAAATTGTCTGTGGAATTTATTTTCTTTTTGTGTGTTTGCAAAGAAGGTATAATAGGTTTCCAATTAGTCGGAAGGCAAAGACCATCATCTCTCTTATTTAAACATTTGGTACGTTTTTCAATCTCGATTGCTTCGCGGATAATTCTCGTTTTAAAGTGGTAACCCCGTGCTATTGTTTTGGCATTATCGAAGTCTATTTTATGCCCTGTATGAATATGATGCATGGCCAGCGCCGATGAGGGGTCAGATTTTCTAACTGCGAGGGTCTGTTCATATAATTTATTGTGGATGCGTCTATTTGTTTTTCCTACGTAAGTTCGGGAACAGGGAATTTCGTAAACTCCATGGGATTCGTTTGGAATCGCATCCTTGGGAGTATTTATAAGATTTGACAGTTTTCGGTCTGTTGTGAATACGGTTTTGATATTATGGGTTCTGAAAATTCGGCTGATTTTGTCGGTGACACCTTTGATGTATGGTAAAAACGCTGTGTGTTGTTGTGTGGACTCTGTTCTTGTTGTGGTGTAGTGGTTTGTTGTTGTGCGTTTCTAATGTTTCGTAGTATGTGATTGTTGTCGTATCCGTTTTCTAGCAATGTCTGTCTTAAATAGTTTAATTCTGTCTGTTTGTTGTTGTTGTCCGTTAGTCTAAGGGATCGTGTTACTAGTGTTCGAACCACGGAATTTAGTTGCGATGGGTGATGGTGAGATTGGGCGTTAAGATAACGATTAGTGTGGGTTGGTTTTCGGTAAACAGTGTAAGAAAATCCTCTGACTGGGTTTTTAGTGATGCGTACATCTAAGAAAGGCAAAGAAAAATTATTTTCTATTTCCATTGTGAACTGGATTTGGGGGTTGATGTTATTTAGATATGAAAGGAATTCGTCTAGAGATTCTTTACCGTGTGGCCAGACAGCGAAAATGTCGTCAACGTATCTTAACCAACAGGTTGGTTTAAGATGGGATGAATTGAGGACTTGTGTCTCGAAGTTTTCCATGAAAATGTTAGCCAATGCAGGAGAGAGAAGTGAACCCATTGGAGCACCTCGAACTTGTTTGTAAAATTTGTTTTGAAAAAGGAAATAAGTGTTAGATGTGCAGTGTTCTACAAGAGGTAAGGTATCGTGGGAAATTTTGAGTTTATTTTTGAGAATGTCAAGGGTTCAGATAGAGGTGTCGAGTTTTCATAAATTCTGGACGCGGTTCAACCCGAGAACCAAGTATGTCTCACATTAAAGACCGCGGAAATCTTTCTGAACATATATATATATATATATATATATATATATATATATATATATATATATATATATATATATATATATATATATATATATATATATATATATATTTGTGTGTGTGTGTGTGTATCCAACCCTTATTTTGTTAATGGCTTGGATGAGTTCGTTCATCAGAGCCTAACGCCCAATTGTTCTTAACAAAAAATTTAAAAAATATTTTTTAAAACGCGATGTCTCTCAAATTTTTTAAGTGATTGAAAAAAAAATCTACAATTAAAATAAAACATATATAGACGTGGTTGTGTACCAACTTTCAATTCTGTAATGCAATATATATTGTTGGACAAAGACAGATTATGTTACCTGTACTGTTATGCTATTTAAATAAATGGTGGATAAAAATCTAAACAATGGAAGTTACAAGTATTATTGCAAGCTGTCAGAACGTAGAACATTGTGCAATGTACGACAGGGACGCCATATCGGTGCCGAACCAGGTACTGTGTTGTCACAACAGCTCCAGTTAACACAAAATGTTGTGGATGGAGACATGTGTACAATCTACTAACAATTTTGTAAATTTTCATATCTGGCCCATTTCTTTTATAATAGCGGGATAATATTCGCTTTCAAAAGCGCTAAATTTTAGCATGCGACAATTTTCTTTGCAAGTATCAAAACCTGCTCACAACATGAGATTGATACTGATAGATAAGTTACTAGATCCATCATCTTTATTTTTGATGATTTCGCAGGTTAGTTTTTTTAGTTAGTTTAGTAAATAGCACTTTAAAGCGTATTTCTGTATTTATCATATCGTACGTTTCAAACAGGTACAGTCTCTAGCTTAAAATTAGACATCCCTACGTTTGCCAACCGTCCAAGCCTCTCGAGCTTAATTTACAAGGTGCTTGCTTTCGGCGTCGACCGGATTTCAGTGTCATACACTGGCGAATTGCGAAATAGCCGCAAATTGTATTTCTATTGGTTTATTTAAAATAATATCGTAAAACTGTTGTTTTCTATTAGATTTTACAAATGTAATATACAAGTTTTTATGTGCACACCGAAACGATCTAAATGTCTTCTCTACTTTTAAGTTTGTGTAGCCCCAATGTTAGTTAAGCCTTCCCTTTATTATAATCACTTATCTTGTGCTTATATATGTGATATAAAAATAAAAAGAGAGTGAAACATCTAGTGAATTTATTTACTTTAGTGCTGTATTCGATGTTATCTGAAAAAGACGTTATAGGCGACAATGTGGAATGTAATTTCGGGAAATTTACAGTCTACTGCAAGGAGGGTTTTAGAATTTTCTTCCTCAGAAACGCGTTGAGAACCACCCTTAGATGCACAAGCCATTAGGCAAATTTGTTGCAAACAACCCCTAACAAAGTTAAGTGACCAATAATGAATAGGGTTGCTGGGCGGGAATAAAATCTGAGCGGAAAATGCTTAGAAAACATTTAGTCGGACTTTTAAAACATGCGTTTTTCACATTTTGCAACAATACTTCTTTTAAACCCTGTCTGCCCCGCACAACACCCATATTCGCCCAGGTCCAGTACCTTTTTGGGGGTTGCTCCCAAGAAATGGTTCTTGTGCTTTATATTTTGAAGTTTCATTCATGCACAAGGGGAAGGAGAACCCCCATGTTTTTTGGGTGAGTGGGCAGAAACCCTTTTCGTCCTGGAGGTTCTTCTTCCCCTTCTGCATGTATACAATCACCGTCAATGCATGAACCACAGGAATTTTTTTATGTTCCGCTCTCTAGTGTATTATTGTTTAGTATATTTCCTGTTCATTAGCGAATTTTTTTTTTTTAAATTCGCTTATGGGGAGATCTGTGTTTATATATATATATATATATATATATATATATATATATATATATATATATATATATATATATATATATATATATATATATATATATATATATATATATATATATCCGACCGATAACTCAAAAAATAATGGACCGATCTTCATAAAATTTGCAGATTACCTTCCTTTTGCAAGTGGCTTGGATAAGTTTGTTAGCCAGGAAAATCGGACCAGGTTTTCCCGGAAAATTTTGTGTTTTCTTTATAAAAAAAAAACATATCTCCGGAAATAACAAAGTAAGGGCAACCAAATTGGGTACGCGTGTTTGTATGATAAAGAGTGAACTCCGTACCAAAATTTAGGTCCATAGATTTAAAGACAAAGAAGTTATAGGCAGTTAAAGCAATAAATGTTGGAGTTTTCCTCAAAACGTCAAACTCGCAATATTAAACGTCAAAATTGGCAATGTTTAGGCAAAGAATGTAAAACAAATACCATTTGTGAAAAGAAAATGTTGCAAGAAGAATGTTCTGCAAACCCTTAAGTTTCAGATTCAACCGTCATTGCCCTTCATTTTACTAAAATGTTGACCGAAAATCCATTTCAAATAGACCCTTTCTCTGGTGCTTTGGCTGTCAGTTTAGTTAAGTTTGGTAGCTGTTTGGATATTTATTTGTAGGTTTAGTGAAATTTATGGTTTAACGGCCTATAATTTTTTTTAAGCTAATTATCGTGGAACAAATTTGTTAATGCATTTTTGCATTTTTTATCGAAATATGATGCGTTTATCTTAAAAAAAATCTGGACGCAGTAAGTGCGTTTTGGTTGCGAATTTTCGGTAAATTTGCAGTTAAGCTCCCGAACGCTTTTCAAAACACTGTTTTCAGAAACCTGCCTAGCGCCCCCCCCCCCAGATCCACAAACCCCAAGAAAAATTTCTTGTTTACACTCCCCAAGGAAGTTACGGGACCAGGAGTGAGTAGGGGTGCATATTTTTTTTAGCTAATTTTTTTAGAACAAATTCGTTAATGTAATTTAGCATTTTTTATCGAAATATGATGCGTTTATAAGAAAAAAATCTGGACGCAGTAAGTGCGTTTTGGTAGCGAATTTTCGGTAAATTTGCAGTTTATCTCCCGAACGCTTTTCAAAACACTGTTTTCAGAAACCTGCCTAGGGCCCCCCTGGATCCATAAACCCCAAGAAAAATTTCTTGTTCACACTCCCCAAGGAAGTTACGGGACCAGGAGTGAGTAGGGGTGTATAATTTTTTTTAATTAATTTTCGTAGAACAAATTCGTGAATGCATTTTTCCATTTTTTGTCGAAATATGATGCGTTTGCAAGAAAAAAATCTGGACGCAGTAAGTGCGTTTTGGTAGCGAATTTTCGATAAATTTGCAGTTTAGCTCCCGAACGCTTTTCAAAAAACTGTTTTCAGAAACCTGCCTAGGCCCCCACCCCTCTGGATCCACAAACCCCGAGAAAAATTTCTTGTTCACACTTCCCAAGAAAGTTACGGGACCAGGAGTGAGTAGGGCTGTATAATTTTTTTTAACTAATTTTCGTAGAACAAATTCGTTAATACATTTTTGCATTTTTTATCGAAATATGATGCGTTTGTAAGAAAAAAATCTGGACGCAGTAAGTGCGTTTTGGTAGCAAATTTTCGGTAAATTTGCAGTTTAGCTCCCGAACGTTTTTCAAAAAACTGTTCAGAAACCTGCAGGTGAGGTCCTAGTAATGTCTCTGAAAACAATTTGTTGAAAAGCGTTCCGGTGCTAATCTGCAAATTTACCAAAGTTTTATTAAATCCTTCAAATTTCAATAACTCAATTTGCTATTAACGTGAGCTTTGTTGGATAGAAAACCAACATTTAAGTTTATTTTCGGAAAATTTTTGTATAGTTTCAAACCATAAGTAATTTTGATAAAATATAGTACATTGTTTCTACTACATAGGCTATACCGGTAATCAGATTGATGCCTGCTCGCATTTGCTATTAAAAACATTTTAATGGAAAATGACTTCCATAACACATTTGCTGCATCTAGACTTTTGAAAAATGTTTATATATTTTCAAACAATAAATTTGTTTCAATGAAATACGATACATTGTTTCTACTATATAGGCAACCAAGTTTGATGCCTGCTTTCATCAAAGAAATACATTTGCTATTAAAAATATTTTAAAGAAAATTCGCTACCATAACGCACTTGCTGTGTCCCGAGATTTTTTAAATTGTTTTGTTTGACTTTTGTATCAAAATTACTGTATAAATATTTATGTTAGAGGTCATTTTTTTGCCTGCCTTTCTTTACCCTACTTTTACCGTTCGTAATTAAATAAAGTAGTATCTTATAACTTTTAATGTAAGGCTAAATCACTATAATATATTATTCTAATGAAAATTCACTACAATAACGCACTTGCGGTGTCCCGAACATTTTTTTCTTCTAAGCTAGGTTACTACAAAAATCTTACTTTCACTTCACTCTGATATAGATTCTCCTAAATTGACAATACAAAGTTAAAACACACTACTTTAGTTAAGTGCTAAATTAGAACAACAATTTATGACCAATCATCTATCTCATTTTTAGTAGCTATAGTATCTAGATGATAGACATAGCGTATGTTGTGGGAAACATGACACCTATTTAATATGTAAATTAATTTTTTATGATAAATATTGTAATTACTGGCTTTAATAGCCTCTCATCCTATAATACAGACATTAAAGTGACGAGCCGCCGATTAAAAGTATTAGTGATTTTCGGTGTCTTAGCCTTCCTCAATGATTCTCTAATAATTATAATTTCCCCTTAGAAAAAAGATGCCGCACTCTCAAAATTAATCATGTCGCTATATCCGAGATCTAAATCTAATGAAAATAAATTGTAAATGTTCAATAGTAATTTTTAGGTTTTTCAAGTAGCAAAAAAATATGATAAAAGTTATACAGTATGGACCGCAGTTATGGAATAAAATTTATCATTCGAGGAGAAATGTTATTTTATGAAAAACGCTCGGACACGTCAACTTTTTTTAAAATTTCAAACCGTGTTGTATTAGTTTGGAATTTTGCCTTGTTGATTTATTTTCAAATAGCATCATTTTTTAAGGGAAATTCAAAGACCATTTTTTTTTATGATGGTTCCAAAAATTTCGCTCCAAAAGTTCTATAGCTTTACACAGTGTCAAAATTAGTAACTCGCAATAAAACTTTAATCGTTTATTCTGAAAATCAAAATTATTCAAAAAGCAACATTTTTATCTTTAAACATTTAACATTGAAATGTTTAAAGTGTTCCCCATTTCATCTCTGACAGCGAATTGACTTTACGCAAAACCATCTCGGAGTATTTAAAACCTTCGGTGTGATGTTCCTAATTTTCTTGGTTATTTTTTCCTTTAAATCGTTAAAATCCAAAGGTTGTGTTTTGTACAGATGTCCCTACAAGATAAAGTCCAGAGGCGTGAGATCTGGTGATTTTGCGGGCCAGTCTATGACCTCTTCCTGGTATCCATTTTTGTGTAAAGGTTTCTTTTAAATACTCGCCTACAGGAAGAGCATAATATGATGATGCATCGTCTTGTTGCATCTAGATCATTTCATTTGGATGATTGCAATCAAGCGCACCGAGAAATAACACTACTAAGGCTTGAATAACTTGGTCCCTTAGCATTTCCAATTATCCTTGTCGGTTGAAGTTTTTAATGAAATTAGGTCGAATCACCACAACGATACCATCCCAAACTTGGACATTCTCAGCTGGGCGTGGGTTACTCGTATCCAATGGGGGTTATCCTCAGCCCAGTATCTGCAGTTTTGCCGATTTAACTCGCCATTTAAAAAGTTCGGGATGCAGCAAGTGCGTTATGGTAGTATATTTTTATTAAATGCTTCAAACTTGGATAACTCAATTTTCGATAAACCTGAAAAGTTGAATTTTGGTATGTAGTAAGGAAACATATCCAAGGAAACATATCCGCCAAATGTCATTAGAATAGCTTTCTAACTTTCTAAAAAAAAATTTCGAAAGAAAATTCAAAATTAGAAAAATTCAATTTTCTATAAACTTCAAGGGGCTGTGTAAGTTTAAAGTATTAACTTTATTAGTATGCCCTTTAATAATAGTGTACAATTCTTAAGAAAATTCGCTACTATAACGCACTTGCAGCGTCCCGAACGTTTTTGTAACTTAAGGCGCAATAGTGGGAATCACTAACGTGAACCTCTAACAGTTGGGTGAATGACGGTGAAATAATTAACATTTATTTTCGAACCTGCAAGAACTGGTAAACATAAGTTTTATTATTTTTTATTTATTTCAACAACACACCACGAGGGCTTACAGCCTAAATACTATCATACCGTGGGTGTCGACAAGGAGGAAAGAGGCAACTTGTTAATTCTAGTACTTGAAGGTTTGGAGGTTCGGAGGAGAACTTGGAAGTCCTCGGGACAAAAGAGCGGGCATAACAAGATGCTCTATGTCTGGTGACCTGGACAATAAAAGGGTGCATTCGCTCTGTTCCCCTGGTAGATCTGTTGGGACAGCAGGTGGAGGAACTATGAAAGAAAGCTCCTCTGAGCAGTGCATGTGCAGATATCTATAAAAGAGAGAGAGAGGGAGAGAAAGAGAGAGGTCACAAACAGCACGTCGGTGGGCAAGGGATGGCAGCCTTTGGGTGAGGGTAGGGTCTCCAATGAGACATATAGCTCTCTTCTGAATGGAGCCCAGGATACCGAGTGTAGAAGTGGCAGCAGCACCCCAGATGTGGTGTGAAAAGTATTTGCGAGCCCGGAAGAGGAAACCTAATTTCTTAGCAGCCGCTTATGCAATTGATGTGACATGTTGATGTCAATTGAGATTTCGATCCACAGAAATGCCAACAAGTGAAAAGGACTCATTACTTTCAATAACTTGGTTGTTCATTGTGATGGGTCTAGGGCTGGTATATCTCTTATGAGAAAGAAAGCAAGACTGTGATTTGGTGGGGTTGAATTGTACAAGATGTCTACTTCCCCAATCTAATATTTTTTGCAGATCCACGGAGACAGAACCCTCCATGAGTCTGCGATCTTCATCTAATTGGGCCAAAGAGACAGGCTTCGAATATTGTATATTTGAGTGGAGGGTGCTGTCGTCCGTGTAACTGTGAAATGGGTTGGATGTGCTAGAGAGGAGGTCATTGATGTTGAGAAGAGACCAAATAGGGGCTAAAGCTGAAACTTGAGGAACTCCTGCTTTAATTGGATATAGTTTAGAGGATTGGCCATCCACGACAACAAAAATTATCCGGTTGGAGAGGAAGTTTACTGTCCAGGTACAGAGTTTTGGTGGTATGCCATAGGCGGGAAGTTTATTAAGCAGCGCTGCGTGCCAGACCTGGTCGAATGCTTTGAATATGTCTAGAGCGACAATCTGGGATTCACTGTGTAGTTCCATAAACTTGTTCCAAAAATGGGTGCCAAAGGAAAGGAGGTCAGTAGTTGATCTGCGCTGACGGAATCCATACTGCCTGTCGTGAATTAGACTGTGTTTTTCAAGAAATTTTTGTAATTCGGTGTTTATATACTTTTCCATCACTTTAGAGATGACTGAAAGAGAGAGAAAGGCCTGTAGTTGCTAGGAAGCGCTTTGGATCCTTTCTTGGGGACGGGTTGTACTCGAGCAGTTTTCCAGTTACTAGGGAATATACCTCTATCGTAAAATGTCTGACACAGACGAGTCAGGACAGAAGCAAGTTCTGGTGCGCATTTTTGAGAACAATTGCTGGAATATCGTCAAGTCCAGAGGCTATCCTGATATTAAGAGAAGAGAGCATCTTTCGTACCTTTTTTTTAGTTTTGGAAATGATATCCGTCATTTTATGCGCGACATTGGGGACTGTCGGTGGTTAAACATTTGGAGGTGCGTTGAGAGTATAATTGCCGGCGAACAACGAGGCAAAAAGTTCAGCCTTGTCCAGAGCGGTAGAAACAATTTCATCCCCTGAAACAAAAGGTGGAAACGTGCTCTTGCAAAAATTATTCCCAATAGATTTAGCAAGAGTCCAGAAGAGTTTGCTGCCCTTGGGGCTTAAGAGGACTTTGTTTTTGATGTGGTTATTAAACGAGTTTTTTTGCCTCAGAGAATGCGGACATAGCGGTTTCTTGCGTCGTTAAATGCTTGACGGTTTTCTGGACTGGGATTGTGTAAAAGCGTTTTATGAGCTTTGACCTTTTCAAGTCTGGCGTTGTCACAAGATTTAGAGAACCAGGGCTTTTGAGTGGCTGAAGAGGTTTTCTGTGTACGTGGAATAAATAACTCCATGGATAATTTCGGTGACGTTTTGTAAGATAATAGAGGTGTCAGGATGAGAGAAGCAGACAGACGCCTATGGAAATGAGGAAAAGTAATCTCGCATTTCGTCCCAGTTCGCGGAGTTGTAGTGCCAAACGATACGTGGGTGTGATGACTGTGTGACCCCGGGTTGCATTGCATAGGAAGCGGTGACCATTCCATAGGGGGCGGTGACTGTTACCTTATAGCATTCAGGATTTGTAGTAAGAAGGAGATCCAAGGATTCGAGCTGTGTGTTGAGATGTGAGGCTAAAAAGTTGCTGACTGCAAAGGCCTCCGCTGCTCTCCCTTGTTGATCGGTTTTTGAAGATCCTAGCCACTCCTTATTATGGACATTGTAGTCACCAAGAATAGTGACCTCGGAGGAAGGATATTTAGGAATCAGAAGGTCGGTTTTTCAGAAAGGTAGTCAAAGGGCTGGACAAAGTTGTTGTCAGAAGGTGACCGGTAAATGCAACAGATGGATTTAGTTGCAGCACTGAGAAAGAGTTTTATCCATAGTATGTCTTTTCTTCCAGCTACTAAATTGGGGAGTGGTGCAAGGTAGATTGCTACGGACGTATGCACACATGCCTCCATGCAATCTAAAGGAAGTAAGGAGCTCATAACACGGGGAATTAAGGTGATTAGTGACTGTTTTGGCACTGACTTGGGTTTCGGTGAGGAAGATGAGTTGGGGCCTATTAGCGTGGAGGAAATGGTGGACGGAGTTCAGATTTGAATTTAGGCCACATATATTGGTATATTGGAGAAGGATATGTTAAATCTTGATGCTGATGCCCCCTGTACACCCCTCTCCCGGAGATCCAAATGGAGGGGTACTTTACCTCCGGAATGTTTTGCACAAGGAGGGGCCATCATCATTTTTGCTTATAAGGGAGACCGACTCATACACCAGAACCAGAAACGTCCGTTGGGACTTCACCGGCCCCTTGATGCATGGGGTGGTACCTCCTCGGGCGTGAAAAACCTTTACTATCACGTAAAGGAAAATTCCACTACCACCTGCAAAGAGTAGGAGCGAGACTTTAGTAGACCATCAGCCCTGGTCGTTATTCCCATTACCGACAGGCACGCCAGGGGTGGCACGTGGAACCAGCCTCTAGAAGTCCAGTAGCTAAGTCACGGCTCGATCAATCAAGAGAACGACCAGCGCACGATCAGACTAAGGGACCACACCCCCCAAGTGGAGAAGATTTTAGACACATAAACAAATTATCTGGTCCTGCATGCAATGTTTTTTGATACCAGATAACAGAGCCAAAATTTGCACTTACTATAGCGCACATTTATGGCTATTAAATTAAATTAAAACATAAATGCAAGTTTCGTGTACAAGTCAAATCATTTTTTGGGAAACCTGATTCTGCAGATGAAAATATAAAAAAAATATTTTTGGTTGATTTCGAAGAATTGAGATCCAACATTAATCTCGCGGCAGGTTCTCTGCAAAACTTAATCATTATCGTGGACTAAGTGTGATTTTCATAATGACCGGTTTGAGTTTTATAGTCAATCATTGAATTTCCACCCTGTGTAGTGATCTATGACTTTTGGACCTAAATTTTTGGTACCATCATAAAAAATATACTCTTTGAATTTCCGTCGAATGTGATGGGGTTGATATTTAACCCTACAGTGGTGGCGCCTGGTCTGAGAGACCCAACACAATTGTTCCCGCCTATAAAACTGCAGGGGTGGGGCCTACAATCATGCGCGTCCAAATACCTTCCCCACCTATTAACTAGTTTGCAAAGCAGTGTCGTCAGGATTGCATGCGTCTTCATTCTTGTAATTTTTAATCATATAGTCTGTCAGACCAGGTGCCAGGCGGAGTTCTTAAAATTGTTAGTGGCAAAACTTAGTGTGGTCAAATTATATATGCTGGTAAGCAGATTTTTGGAAACCTAAGTCATTCTATATTTAGGTTATACATTTTTTTAGTAATAATGAGCTACGAAGAAGAGCAGGCAAGACTTATTCGGCTTTGGGAACAGGCAGAAGCTAAAGAGTGTCCCGATGATAAGGAAGATAATGCAAGCGAACAAGATTTAGTCGATAATCGAGCAGCGAATCTGAACAAAACGCAGAAGAATATGTGGAAGAAGAAATGGAAGCAGAAGATGTTATTCCGACGAAAATTCCTAGAGTTAGCATTTACCGTGGAAAAGATGGTAAAACTATTTGGAAAAAACACTGCCCACCCAGAAACGTTGGAACAAGACAAGAAAACATATTCATTTATCTACCTGGTGTGAAAGGAAATGCGAGAAACGCTAAGTCGATTTTGGAATGTTGGGAACTCTTTTTTTCTAATGATATACTGCAAACTATCGTTAACTGTACAAATCTTACATCTCCACTGTAGCTGCCAATTATAAAAGAGAAAGATAGGCGAGGCTTGCGGATGTGGTAGAAATTAACGCCCTAATTGGTTTGCTGTACTTGGCAGGTTGTTTAAAAGATAGTAGACTAAACACAGACGAGATGTGGGATAGAAACGGAACTGGAGTAGAAAGGTTTTGGATCACCATGTCACAACAGCGTTTCCGGTTTTTAATTAGATGTGTCAGGTTTGATGACATCGAAACGAGGATGGAAAGAAAACAAATCGACAAACTAGCCCCGATAAGAGACATTTTCGAAAAATCTGTAGACAAATGTAAATCATCTTACACATGTGGTGAATATTGCACACTCGACGGAAAACTGTAAGCGTTTAGGGGAAGTTCTAGTTTCAAGCAGTATATACCCAACAAGCCAAGTAAATATGGCATTAAATTATTCGCATTGGTGGATGCGAAAATTTTTTATACGTCGAATCTTGAGATATATGCTGGACAACAACCTGAAGGTCCCTATCGCGTTAGTAATGACGCATGCAGTGTAGTCCAGCGACTAATAGTTCCTATACCCGGTACTAATATAAATATCACCTGCGACAGATGTTTTACCAGTTTTCTCCTTATAAACATCTTGCTTAGTGACCATCGTTTGACTTATACAGGGACAGTAAAGAAAACAAGAGAGAGCTTCCACCAGATTTTGTCAACACATGACGACGCCCAGTATATTCTAACATCTTTGGATTTCCAGAGATTATCACCAATGTGTCGTATCGTATGTTCCAAAGAAGTATAAAAATGTTATATTAGCTTCCAGTATGCACCATTCTGACACAATTTATATATCTACCGGAGAAAAGTGCAAGTCTGAAATTCATCCTTTTTATAATATGACCAAAGGAGGCGTGGATAATGTAGATAAAATGTGTGCTTTCTATAATCTGGATAGAAATACCAGAAGGTGGCCCATGGTAGTTTTCTATTCTGTGCTAAAAGGTAAGATGCTTACTGGCCATTGCTGGCCCTTTTTGCTCATCTAAACTAGCCTATCCTCCACATTGATCGATCTCAACGACGACAGTGATTTGAAAAATCATCCGCCGCCGGTGAGTCTCGAACCGTCGACCCCCGAGTCCGTATTGGAAAGTCATCGACTTTCCCGCACGGCAACGGAGACGCTCTATTTTATGCTAAATATAGCAGGAATTAACTCCCAGATAATTTATACTGCTAACAATGTAGATGTTCAAACGATTGCAAGGCGAAGATTTTTGTAAAATCTGTCAGTCGCACTTAGAGAAGAACACATTAAGCGTCATTCTCTCGAAACAAATGTGACTCATACTGTACGTGAACGAAGACAAGGAGTGACTGGAACCTTGACAGATACTGCAGGAGAGAATATCATTCCACCAGGCTCAAGAAAAAATGTTACTTTTGTAAAAAAAAAAATAATAAATCTAGATTATTCTGTAAAACATGCAAAAAATTTGTATACTTAACACATGCTGAAATTTTGTGCAAAATTTGTGGTGATCAGACAATTAATTTAAAATAACTGTACTATATTTTTGTGTTCTTTTTACGTCATAAAACATTGCTGAAATTATTTTGTTTGAAATTTAATTTGATTTAAAATAAAAAATCAATACTTACATTTTAGACGTTTTTATTTATTTTCCTACAACTTAATTCGAGTTACTTGAGTTGTAGCTTATGTTCTTTAGTTCATTAAGTTAATTAGCACAAATAGATTAACAAAATAAGCTTTTTTTAATCAAAAATGAATATGGGTCTGACAGACCCAGCGCCACCGGTAATGTTCAGTTCTACGGCGCCACTACCGTAGGGTTAAAAAAAATCAACAAAGGTGGGGGTGAAATGGAGAGAGGTGGAAATTCAAACTTACGGTGTAAAACAAAAAAGTTCCTTTGACGTGTCCGAGCGTTTTTTATTAAAAAAACATGTCTGCGAATTAATAATTTTATTCCCCATAACTGCGGTCTCCCCTGTATTATAATCAATGCTATGTATAAGCAGATACAACTAACTTCCAGGAAATGTTGCTGCGATGCCATAGATGAGCGAATGAAGTTTGTAGTAGATGGGCAAAAAATGCAGTTGTTAATTACAGCTGCGCTTCTTGTTGCTTAAGAGCTTTATTAGGTACACGATAGAGCATTCGCATCATGTATATATAACAGTTATTAGTTTCTGCAAGTAACGAATTAATTAATCAAAAGTCTCCTAGGAAACTTGTAGATTACTTTTTCATAAAGGCGATGATAAATTTTATGTGATGTACCAGTTCCCAATAAAATGAAGGCAACAAAATTTTCAATCAAGTAAGCTCTTCATTTTTCTTTCCATATCTGTCTTTCTATCATTCTCTATCTCTCTTCCTCACTTCCGGCCTTTCTCCCAGCCTTCCTCTTTCAACCTCTCTGTCGAAGTAAAGCTTGGAATCTGTGATGAGCACTGATAAGCACACTTGGAGAACCCAAATCAACACAACACATTTTAAAAGAACTGACGATCGTTTCACTAACCAATTTAGCGTCATCATAGGATGATGAATCCTGAATATACTAAATCCACAACTGTATTTATTATCTTCTGCAATTCTGCAAGTACTCGGTCACTAGCGATTTAGGGAGGTTTAGCGACACCTAAATTAACATATTTTCGTTTGGCGGAAATATCTGTATTCTTTTATTATCTCTCGGACGTGCCTCTGTCGGTATTTACTTTACAAAGGAATCTGTCAGATGACTGCTCATAGGCGGCGGATCGAGGTTCATACACTTTTTTTTATTATTTCCATATTTAGTACTATATATATATATATATATATATATATATATATATATATATATATATATATATATATATATATATATATATATATATATATATATATATATATACTTTCGAAGGCCTTTAGCGATCCCTGTTTTCTAACACTTATTATTAATTTCAGATTCTCATCATTAACGTGATGACCAACGTAAATATCTGTATTCTTTTATTATCTCTCGAACGTGCCTCTGTCGGTATTTACTTTACAAAGGAATCTGTCAGATGACTGCTCATAGGCGGCGGATCGAGGTTCATACATTTTCTAATATTTCCATATTTAGCACTGTATATATATATATATATATATATATATATATATATATATATATATATATATATATATATATATATATATATATATATATATATATATATATATATATATATATATATACTTTCGAAGGCGTTTAGCTGTCCCTGTTTCCTAACACTTATTATTAATTTCAGATTCTCATGATTAACGTGATGACCATTATCCTAAATATGTCGGGCGACGGAAGATCTACCTATAGTATATCTTTTTCAAAAATGATATTTAGACCCCTCGTGATTCGAAGTTCAAATGGTAAGCACACAACGCTCAGACAGGTCAACAGAGATTTTTTGTTTTACACCGTAAGCTCAGATTTTTAGCCCTCGCCATTTCACCCCCACCCTCGTTGATCTTTTTTAAAAAGCAACACCATCATATTAGACCTAAATTCAAAGAGCATATTTTTTTATGATGGTACCAAACGTTGGCCCCAAAAGTCATAGATCGCTACACAGGATAGAAATTTAATGACTGACTATAAACCTCAAACAGGTCATTATGAAATGCTCACTTAGTCCATGATAATAACTAATTTTTGCTATCTAGACCCCTCGTGATTCGAAGTTTAAATGGTAAGCAAACAAATTTTTTTCGGCTTCCTCTTTTCTAAACGTCGTTGATTCCGCTAACATTTTCTTTGTTTTCTGTTAATTCATTTTTCCATTACGCAAGCAGTATATCCGTTATATTCGGTCACGTTCTTAATATATTTTAATTCTTTGGTACATCCACTTTTACTCATCAGTCATCTGAAAAAAATAAAATGGATATAACTAGTTGTACTCGCAAATCAATGAAATTAATTTATTGTTCGTCTGAATATGTAATAAATTCTTTATAATTGACATTTAACTTAACAAACCTAAAGAACATTCCTTCGAAAAAAATTAAATATAAAAATACAAAATAATAATAAAAAAATAATAAAGTGAATATGTTTAATTTATAAAACAGTTTAAAAATATGTATCCCAGTCTCTTCATAAAAACAATCACAATTTTGTTCATCACCAACCACCTCTGACTCTTCCTCTTCTAACTGAGTCTCCCCTTCACTTTCATTGTTAGACAATATTCCCTTTTACCATGTCAAGTCTGACATCTTCTTCCAATCTTTTCCAGAATGTATGACCAATAGTTTGTTAAGAGTTTTCTTCTTTTTCTCAGGAATATCAGTACCGAGTGGCAAAGGCTAAAGTTCTACATCTTCTGGTTGATAATTTTTTGTGGGGCTCGCTAGTTTATTACTGTTTACCTGAAATCGATAAAACTGACAGGTGGCAACTTTGATAGTTTTGTTATTTTGGATCGTTACTTTTTTTATGGAAATTCTTGGAACTCCTAGTGGCATCTAACATCGAGATTAAGGAAAAAAACATTAAGGTGGAGATGAGCTTGAATATCTCTAGTCACATTTCAAGCCACTGAACATCTAAAAAAAAATATAACCGGTTTTGTACTAAAATTATGGTATAACCGATTTTGCTGCCAAACACAAATTTTGAATGCAAATTTGAGTAAGATATAACTCCTTTTGTTCACAACGGAATTCAGAATCGTAAAGAGCTCATGCAAAACTTATAGAAAGCATTATTTTGTTATTTTTCATAAAATGTGGATAAAACCGGTTTTGCACGCGAGCTCCTCATATGTTTATATCTAGCTCAGTTTCCATTGCTTATATTTATTTCCTTGGTTTTTATTATTATTATTATTATTATTATTATATATTTATATGCGTGTTACTGTCTAAACGCTAACATTGTTAGTTTCCTCCAAGCATTACTTGTGTTCATTGAAATATTTTTCTCACTTTGCCGCACCACTTTAGAAAACATTTTAAACTATCGTGTCTTAGACTACTTAAACCGTTCTAGGTGAACTTCAGGCTCTACAAATGTGTTAACAAAATTCCTAGATTTGTATGCCATAGATTACTAAAACAAATGCTGCTCCTGGATTCGACAGTAAAACTATATTGCGTGTGCCTACAAAATATCAGCTTTCATAGAAATAATTATGTTTATGAATATTCATTATCAGCTTCTACGTTCGAGCTTACTATAATAATATATATTTAGAATGCGTTTGTTGAAAACGCTACAACTCCTGCTTAAGTAAAAGAGCAGCTAATAACTAAAATTAGCTAAAGTTTTGCGTAATGAAAAAAGAAAACATATCTAAATTGACATAATTATTTTACAAACATTCTGGCTTTCTTTAGCAACATACCAATTTTATATTGAGTAGGTGAAAACGTTTACTTTTAACTGAAAGTTTGTCTAACATAAAATCGTACCTAAACTAAAAGCTAAAATATTTAAAAGAACTCGGGATTCACCAATTAGTTACGGTGGGGAATTTATAGTTAAAAAATAATAATTTTTAATAACCTTATTTTCCATTATCTTAGATTGTTCAATTGTGGTACAAAATTAACCTTATTAAGTAGAAGCGTCTGACAATTTCATAGTAGTAACGCTACTTACCGATATTTGTTTATTAAGCTTGATTTATTTGGTAAAAACTGGTCTGTTGAGCTAACAAATTCATTTAAGATATTTACAAAATAAAAGCACGTGAAAATTGGTATATGTATCAATATATATATATATATATATATATATATATATATATATATATATATATATATATATATATATATATATATATATATATATATATAGAGAGAGAGAGAGAGACTGGAGAGGAAGTAACGGTAAGTGTCCAATAACTCAAAGCATCATTTAAAGGCAATCGATTTTATTGTAGTAGTTGATGAGTAAGGCACGGAAAAATGCAATTTGCATTTTCTTGAATTTTTTGCATTTTTTCTCACAAGTTTTCAAATTATGCCACACACAAAGAACATAAAGCTATATTATCTGGTTTATTAGTGAATTTTCTTTAAAAAAATCACGAATGAGGAGATCACGACTTTCGAATTTTGAAAAAATATTCAAATGAACGCTATTCAGCTTCAATGTTTATATGCTTATGTTAATATATATATATATATATATATATATATATATATATATATATATATATATATATATATATATATATAGCTATGATAAGAAGCTTAAGGCAGGTTGATATTGAGTATGATAATTAAAAAACGAAATTGAAAATAGAAATTTTATAATTCTGTATTTTAGATGGTCAGAATGAAATATAATTATAAGAAAACTTATTATACTTATTAGCATCAAAATGTAAACAAAGACAATAACAAGTGTGGAAAATTTAATGTACAGCTAATTAAGTAATTTTAAGAAAGTTTAAAAAAATATTTAGGTTAAGTATAGTCTAAACAGTGAGTTATAAATTTTAAACTTGGCGCTTATGAACACAGTTTTTACTCACCTGTTTTAATCAGCAGTATCAGCAGCATAAATCATGAACTCTCAAGGAAGTGATTGTTTTGACTCATCTGTGAATGGACAGTAACCATTGGACCATGTGAAAAAACAATTTGCACGTTTGAAATTAATACAACAGAATTGGCTGAGAAGAATTAGATCACATCCGGCATCTTGGATAACAGAGAAAAGAAGGTTTTGAGAGGGCGATGCGAACGCCCCGCTTTTTAAACCTCCATTTTGTTATTATCCAAATTATATTAAAAACTTGTAATAAAATCCAGGATAAGTCTTTACAAATACAGTGTATAATCGGCATTGTTGTTGTGTTGACAAGAAAGAATAACCTCACACAGTAAATTAGTGATTGTAAACGATACGTATCTGAGCAAAAGCCGTCACCAACGCCAATGTTGAAATATAAACCTAATTATCGCAACTTCAAATTGAAACAACTCAAACTAATAACACAATTGTCAATAAGAACTTTTATAAGGCCCTAAATGTCATTTACGTCTAAAATCTAAATAGTAGTAGAATTTAGAACGTTAAATAGAAAGACTTAAGTAAATCTCCATAGATGTCGTCACTCATCAGAGACCACAGGCTCCTGGGCCGTCTGGACACAGGACACACGTCGGCGCTTAACTCAGGACGGTATCATCGGGAACCCCGCTCCCGAGTAACAATCAAGCGAGGCCAATTGTCCGTTTCTGAGCCCACAGTGATGGCGTCAAATTTCGTGTGCATATCACTCCCCAGAGATATCTGCTTTCCTCCAGCCTCATCTGTACCAGGCCCCCGCCAGTATTTCATTGACACGAGGCGGTATCATGAAGTCCCACCCCTTGAGCAGCATCCAAGCGGGGTCGCTAGCCTGTCTAGGAGCTCACAGAGTAGGCCTAAGTGTCCAGGTGTACTACACCCTAGAGATCTCAGCCTCCTCCGGGTTCGTCCAGACCTGATACCCTCCAGCGTTTGCTTAAATTTACCCAACAAATCGATCTTCCTGCAGAAGACGATATTTGTGAGGTAAATCTATGTTTGACATATGTACTGCCATCTGAGCGAAGCCGCTTGTCCGTTTCAAAGCTCAAAGAGAGATAACCTCTGTCCGAGTTCATCTGGACCAGATATACAGCAGTGTTTGACTCGAGGCAGTATCATCAAACCCCGCATCCGAGCAGCATCCAAGTGACGTCAGTTGCCCGTTTCGAAACTCACAGAAGAGGCCTCAATCTCTAGTTGTAATCCACCCCTAAAACTCTCAGCTCTCCTGCGGGTTCGTCTAGACTCGACACCCACCAATGCTAGACTCAAGGCGACATCCCATCGAGTTCCGCTCCCGAGCATCGCCCAAGAGAGGCCGACCGTCCGTTCCGAAGCACACAGTGGGGGCCTCAAACTCCGGGTGTATACCACTCATCAGAGATCTCAACCCCGTCCCGGTCGTCTGGACACACGACACCTGCCAGTACTCAACCCAAGGCGGTATCATCTGGAACCCCGCTCCCGAGTAACAACCATGCGAGGTCAATTGTTCACTTCTAAGCCCAGAGTGGAGGCCTCAAAATCTGGGTGCAGATCACTCGCCAAAGATATCGCGCCCCTTCAGTCCCACCTGGACAAGACCCCCGCCGGTGTTTGACTCCGATTGGTCGCCTTTAACAACAGGCAGGAGTTACCTTGGGCCTATTATTTTAGTTAGTCACCGGACTAGGGGACTACCTAACTTGGCAGATACTTTGCTTTTCTAAATACGAATTGGCTTTCCTTCTAAAAAGCTTTTGTACCTTCAATGGAATTTGTACAAGTTTCTTTTAAGGAGACTTACACTATCTATAGATATAGCAAAATTTAATTTTTTAGCTTCATAGAAAATTGAGTTTTGGGCATTTTTCTCAAAAGGAGTTAGAACACAAGATTTTTTTTTATAATAGAGAGATATCGAGGTATATATAACAGTCGAAATAGTTCTTCAAATGTGCGCGTACTAGGACCTCTAAGATCGATCCTCAAGGTCTGTGTAAAGTATTAATTTTAGTAATATGCGGTATAACAATAGTGTACAAATCTTATGAACATTCACTACCATAATGCACTTGCGTCCCGTTTTTTTTTTCTTCAACTTTTACTACTTATTTAACTAAACATTTGTTGATGGAAAACCATAATAAAAATGCACTACCATAACGAATTTGCTGCGTCTGTACCTTTTTATTCATATTTCACCTTTTTATTACATGCCGGGTCTCACAATCATGATGAACCCGATGGCATAAATTGAAACAAATCGAAAGTTAGCCGCACACAGGTGCGATGAAAAGGTAATGAAATGTGAAATGATTGATAGTAGCTTCTTTCTTATTCATGATTATTGTTTATTTCACAGTTGCTACTTTTCTTACCATACAATGTTGATGTTGAAATCCTTACTAATATATATCCCTGCATACAAATTAAAGAAGGGCGTATTGATTTCCTTTAAGTTATAAATTAATAACGGCATTGTCGTCTAAAAGCGTTAAAGAAAGCTTTAGAAATATAAATAATTATTAATTTATGTAACGTAGGCCGGTTTTGACAAATTATCTGTGTTTACTATTACCTGCATATTCCTATTTATATACCAGTGGCCATACTAACGGGTTTTATTTGAGTAAAAATAATAACTATCTATAAATTGAAATATACATATACTGTATTAATCGTTTGACAGTTGACAGTCATTATTTCATTATGTTTTGACAAAATAGAGTTATATAAATGAAAGCTAGGTAAAATTTACATTTATTTGTTCTTATATCGTATACACCAACTAAGTAGAATAAACGCAGTATGGAATTATTGTGCATATTTATAAAAAATCCCGAAACAGGTGAATTTTCGATTAAAAAATGACATTCTGCAACGCGAAAACTTCACCACTGCATTCAAACCCATTCGAGTGACAGTTACAACCCCGAAACTGCTAAATATGCAGAAGAAGCTTCTGATACCCATTTAAAAGATATCTCTATTCTCTGTTCAAATATATATATATATATATATATATATATATATATATATATATATATATATATATATATATTTATAAAAGTTTAAATGGCATGCCTTGAACGTCTTGGCAGCATCCTAATCGTAAATAAAAATGTCTTGTAACCTTAGTTCAACATCTGCGGCGTGACCAATTGCAGTCGTTAGTGTTCTTTTCGAGTCGGCTAAATTGCTTAGTTTAGTTTTGTATACCACACTTTCTACATATCACCATAAAAAAAACGTCTAAAAGCGTAATATCTGGTGATTGTGCTGGCCAATCTAACGATCATTTCGCTAACCCGCCATAATGCTGGTGCTCCATCCTTTTGGCACCATATCACAATCGCTGGAACTTGTGGGTTTGCTTGATATAAATGTAAGTTTGCCAAACTTACATTTATATTCGCAAAACAATATTTTAGAGCGGCGCTAAATTATTAACTCTATGCAAGTGCATCAATGGAAAAGGGACCAAATTACATTGTGTATAACTATTCATGTCAAAAAATTAATAATTTCAGTGTATTATGTACACTCTTCTCTCATTCAGTGTAGATTTTCTTTAGACCGCAGTAGCGACAATTTTGACGATGAGCATGGGATGAAGTGTAAAACGTGAATGATCAGAAAACAAAACCTGCTAGAGTCGATAAGCACACTTGTAGAAGCCAAATCATCACAAGACATTTAAAAAAACCTGATGATCGTTTCACTGATCAAGTTAGCGTCATCAGAGGATGAATAAATCTAAATATCTTGTATCCGCAACTCTGTTTATATTCTGCTGCGGGTAGTTAGTCACTAACGATTTAGGGAGGTTTAACGAGACCAAAAATTAACATATTTCGTTTGGCGGAAATATCTGTATTCTTTTATTATCTGTCGGCTGTGCTTATGTCGGTATTTATTTTGTAAAGTAATCTATCAGAAGACCCATAGATGGCGGAGCGATGTTCATACACTTCTTGTTATATATATATATATATATATATATATATATATATATATATATATATATATATATATATATATAATTACACTTTCCAATGAGTTTAGCTGTGCTGGTTGTCTCACATTTTTTATTAACTTTAGATTCTACTCATTAACGTGGTGATTATCTTAATTGTGCCAAATATTTTTTGAATCTAATTCCAATAGATCTTTTTGTTTGTCTGACGTATTTAGGATCGCAACCTGTGAAATTTATTCCATAAATTCCCTATATTTGGCCGTTCTAAACTTGTCTTTTGGGTAACCAACAAGTTTTTTAAAGTATTGTTGTCAAAAATGTTAGTTGCGAATTGGCTTTTTTAAAATGCTATCTAGACCATTCGAGATTCGAGGTTCAAATGGAGAGCAAACAGAATTTTTTTCCGCTCTCTCTCTCTTCTAAAAGTCGTTGATTCCGTTAACATTTATTAGTGCATCCGTTATATTCGGTCACGTTCTTAATATACTTTAATTCTTTGTATATTTACTTTTTCTTAAAGAAAAATAAATTAACTTGTTTACCTATATATATATATATATATATATATATATATATATATATATATATATATATATATATATATTGAGTTTCCATTCGAAAAAAAAATTTTTCTCAAAAAATAAAAAAGCTATTATAACCAAATTTGGTAGGTATACACCAAAATTTAGATTTATATGTTGCAAGAAAAAAAAGTTATAATAAAATAGTTTGTGGCAGATCGTTTCTATGAAAATTCACTACCATAACGCAATTGCTGCGTCCAGGCTTTTTTTTCACATTTTGTAGTAACACCTCCTTGAAACCTTGTCTACCTCGCACAACAGCTATATTCGCCCAGGTCCAGTAACTCGCTTGGGGTTGCTCCCAAGACATTTTTCTTGTGCTTTATGATCTAAAGGTAGTTATATGCATGCACAAGGGGAAGGAGAACCCCCCGTGTTTTTGGGTGAGGGGGCAGAAACCCTCTTCCTCCTGAGGTTGCTTCTTCCCCTTATGCATGCATACAACCACCCTTAATGCATGCACCACGAAAATTTTTTATTTTCAACTTTCTGGTGTATTTTTTGTTGGGCATATTTCCTGTTTATTAATTGTTTTGTTAGAGTTTTGTACTGAAATGACTGTATAAATATTTATATTAGAGATCATGTTTTTGCTTGCCTTTCTTTACCTTATTTTTTACTGTTCGTAATTGAATAAAATAATGTTTTATAACTTTTAATATAAGGCTAAATTACTAATGCATATTATTCTTATTAAAATTCACTACCATCACGCACTGGCTGCGTCCCCAATAATTTTTAATCTACAATTGACGGGATTCGGGAGCTTTGGTAAATATGCACAACAATTTATATCGTGAATTTATTCCATTTGGCTGTTCCCCACTGTATAGAATGATCTTTATTATCATATTTAAGCTGTGCTGTATCCGTGGGTTGACCGCATGGTTTTGTTAAGGACAACTTAAATCAAGAGCTATTTTCCTCTTTTTCAGTAACGTCGGTCTATCACCACCGCCAAATGCACATTTCACTCCACTTACCTAAACATTTTGCCGTAACTCTTTATTTATATAAGGATGGTAGGGATATTTATCGTGTCCAACATTGCATGATACACGAAAAGGCGATTTTATGACCACCCCTCCGCCTCCCCCTTCCCCTCTGAAGGGTACATCTTTAACTTACTCAAACACATTGCTACAGACGTGGTTGATATTATTTTTACAGTACATACTGAAAAGTCAATTATCGCCTACCGGGAATCGAACTCCAGAGGCAAACGTCCTTTCCTCTGGAGCACCAAAGCTGCGTTCCTGTCTGATTAGACATGTGTTTATTTGGAAAGTTTACACGCGAAGAAATTTTTTCAATTATTTGAAGACACTTACTGTTGCTTGAATCAAGAGTTGAGCATAATAATAAAACTCATTTGATTCCATGAGAAGCGGCTGCTAAGGAATTAGGTTTCCTCTTCCGGGCTCGCAAATACTTTTCACCAGCTAATCTATATACCTTATATACTTCACAAATAAGGCCAAACCTCGAATACTGCTCCCACATCTGGGGTGCTGCTGCCGCTTCTACACTCGCTATCCTGGACTCCATTCAGAAGAGAGCTATACGTCTCATCGGTGACCCTACCCCCACCCAAAGGCTGTCATCCCTTGCCCGCCGACGTGTCGTTGGTGACCTCTCTCTCTCTTTTATAGATATCTGCACGGGCACTGCTCAGATGAGCTTTCTTCCATACTTCCTCCACCTACTGCCCCCAACAGATCTACCAGGGGAACAGAGCGAATGCAACCTTTTACTGTTCAGGTCACCAGATATAGAGCATCTTGTTATGCTCGATCTTTTGTCCCGAGGACTTCCAAGTTGTGGAATTCCTTGCCGGCGCATGTTTTTCGTTCTCCTCCGAAGCTTCAAACCTTCAAGTCCAGAATTAACAAGTTGCCTCTTTCCTCCTTGTCGACACCCACGGTACATTAGTATTTAGGCTGTGAGCCCTCGTGGTGTGTTATTGAAATAAAAAAAAATGAGAAAAATATTTGACGCAGATACCGAAATAAACTAAGAACTGCACAACAGCTAACTTAAATTTAGATTCAGCGCCTTAACAATATTTATCCAAATTACAAGAAGCAAGAAGCTAGTTATTTCTACGTTTAAATATTAGCTGGCGTAAAATTTAAAAGTGACAACCTTAATTATCCTCAAAATAAAACTTATCTAATGCATTACAAAGATTGTATACTAGATTTACAATATCTCTTCTGTTCTATACACTAAAACATTTGTATTTTGTTGTTGCAGGTGAGTTGTAGAAGCTACGACCAACTAAAGCTGTAAGTGAATTTTTATAATATTTTACGTAAACTTTATAAAACTTTCATTTATATCAGATGTCTTTAATTATTTCTAAAATAATTACAGCTATGATATGCAATTCATAATTACCTTAGAATTGCCAGCAAATTTTCTTCAAAAATTTCTTTTGGAAGTTTTGTCGAAAAGCCTTTTGTCAATAATTATGATTTGGTAGGTAAGCGAATAGTTTGAACAAGTTGGCTGCCCAGAAAAATCGGACCAGTTTTCTCTAAAACATTTTTAGTTCATTTTCTGAAAAAATGTTGTACTTTTTAAAACAATAAAGTTATTTTGATGAAATAAGGTACATTATTTCTACTACATACATTTTACTAGTAAGCAAATTTTATGCCTGCTTTCATTAAGAAACGACGTATTTGCTATTAGAAACATTTTAATGAAAATTCACCACCATAAGACACTGGCTGCGTCTTGACTTTTTTAATACTTGAAACCGACACCAAGATATGCGGATAAATGTATAGATCAAAAAAGTGGCGATTTTTGAGATTGACCCTTTTAATTCTCAGGTGTTGGTTCTAGGGGTCCTCCTTCGCACTCATTTGAAGAATTTTTTCGAAATTCTACAGTCTTTTAATTAGTGAATGTTTTCTACGAAAATTCACTCAAACAGTAAAATATTTGGGACCATCTTTTTTTATTTATTTTTATTTCAACAACACACCACGATGGCCCACAGCCTAAATACTATCGTACCGTGGGTGTCGACAAAGAGGAAAGAGGAAACCTGTTAATTCTGGACTTGAAGGTTAGGAAGTTCGGAGGAGAAGGAAAAACACGTGCCGGCAAGGTAATTCCACAACTTGGAAGTCATCCGGACAAAAGAGCGGGCATAACAAGATGTTCTATGTCTGGTGATCTGGACAGTAAAATGGTGCATTCGCTCTGTCCCCCTGCTGGATCTGTTGGAGGCAGCAGGTGTAGGAACTATGGAAGAAAGCTCCTCTGAGCAGTGCCCGTGCAGCTATCTATAAAAGAGAGAGGGGGGTCACCAACGGCACGTCAGTAGGCAAGGGATGGCAACCTTTGGGTGAGGGTAGGGTCACCGATGAGATGTATAGCTCTCTTCTCAATGGAGTCCAGGGTAGCGAGTGCAGAAGCGGCAGCGGCATCCCAGATGTGGTAGCAGGATTCGAGGTTTGGCCTTATTTTTGAAGTATATAAGGTATAGAGATTGGCTGGTGAAAATTCTTTGCGCGCCCGGAAGAGGAAACCTAATGTCTTAGCAGCCGCTTCTCCAATTGATGTGACATGTTGGCGCCAATTGAGATTTCGATCCACAGAAATGCCAACAAGTGAAAAGGACTCATTCCTTTGAATAACTTGGTTGTTCATTGAGATTGGTCTAGAGCTGGTGTATCTCTTATGATATATAAAGCAAGACTGAGATTTGGTGGAGTTGAATTGTACAAGATTTCTACTTCCCCAGTCTGATATTTTTTTGGAGATCCACAGAGACAGAACCCTCCATGAGTCTGCGATCCTCATATAATTGGGCTAAAGAGACAGGCTTAGAATATTGTATATTTGAGTGGAGGGTACTGTCGTCCGCGTAACTGTGAACTGGGTTGGATGTTCTAGAGAGGAGGTCATTTATCTGGAGAAGAAACAAAGTAGTGGCTAAAGCTGAACCTTGAGGGTCTCCTGCATTAATTGGATTCCGTTTAAAAGAATGGTCATTCACGACAACAGAAATGCTCCGGTTGGAGAGGAAGTTTGCTGTCCAGGTACAGAGTTTTGGTGGTAGGCCATATGTCGGAAATTTATTACGCAGCGCTGCGTGCCAGACCTGGTCGAATGCTTTGGATACCTCTAGAGCGACAATCTGGGATTCACCGTGTAGTCCATAGACTTGTTCCAAGAATGAGTGATAAAGGAAAGGAGGTCGGCAGTTGATCTGCGCTGACGGAATCCATACTGCCTATCGTGGATTAGACTGTGTTTTTCAAGAAATTTTAATAGTTCGGTGTTTATATACTTTTCCATCACTTTAGAGGCGACTGAAAGGAGATAAATAGGTCTGTAGATGCTAGGAAACCTAATTTACCTCAAAAAGTTTAACAATTGTGGCAGAGAAACTTGTTAAGATTACAATATAAGAGTCATGTCGATAATATAATACACGTATAAATAGGGAGGGAAGTAGAGAGAGAAAAATTATACGCTGCATTTTGGAAATGTAATAAAAGCAAATAACTTCTAAGAATATTATACTCAGATGCTACTGTTATTGTTGCGTTTTTCCTTTTACACTGCAATTTCTGTTCAATCTAAAGACTATGAATTTCCATTGCAGAAAATGTAACTGGTTAAAATGGTCTTGGTAATTAAACATCAAGTCAATGGAGGACCGAAGACCAAGTAAAAGCTAAGACTAAAGCCGCTTACGTTGTGCTTACAAAGAAAATTGTGTGTCGCCTCTGATCAATATATCTCAATCAGTGGAATGACTTTCAGTCCCCTTGTAGAAATTTCGATCAATTCCCTGGTAATAAAAAACACATTTCAACCTGGCTGGTAATCTAGAAGGGATCGGCAATGAGTCACTGCACTTGTTTGTATCTGGCTGCTGTTTGTGTTTTCTTTCGTTAACGTCGGTCTATTTCCGCTACTATGGCCCATCACCGACGCCAGGAAGCAGTTTCACCTCACTATCCTGGAAACTTGGCTGAACCCCCACCATTATGTAAGAAGGGTAGGGATATTTTACGTGCACAACATCGCACGGACAATGGGCCGTCAGATTTACGCCCTCTCCGAAGGTCCAAACCTTCAGACATTCAACTTGCTCAAAAACAATGCCACAACCTCTGTTGATGTTAATTGTTCAGTATGTACTAAAAAGGTGAAAGAAGAACCCTGGATCAAACTCAGTACCCTTCGGTTCAGAGGCACAGGTTCTTATCACTGAACCACCGAGGCTCTGTAGCTGTCCGCTTATAAGATGTTTCTTCTTTTACTCCCGTTCTTATCATTATAAATTCCCTGAACAAATGAAAGCCTAATATTGTTGACACAAGCATAAAACAATTAAAAATCTTTTTTTTTGCACTTCAAGGATCGGGGTCGTATTTGCGTCGACGTTACTTAACATGGGAAACGGAAAAACTAGATGGAATGCCTCTTAGAGAGTCGATCCTTATATTGGATTAGTTAGTGACCATAATAGTTGGGATAATCAAAAGTACTAAAATTTCGTTTTATAATATTATTAATTTTAAAAATAATAATAACATCACTGCATACGAACTCCTCTACTTATAATCCTATGCCAGAGAGCTTAGATAGAGATTACAAACAAGGGACACCGCCTACACATCGAAAACCATATCTTTTATATTTGAATTAAATCAGTAATTAACCGAGATGTATTTAATAAAAAGGGTGTACGTGTGTCCAAGATAAGGATCGAATAGCATTGGGTTATTGTTAACGGTAGGAGTTATAGCTTTGATCAAAGTATAAAAAACTCTGGACACAGCCAGTGCGTTATGGTAGTGACTTTTCATAAAAATGTTTTCAATAGCAAATATGTGTTTTTTTAAGAAAGCAGGCATCACATTTGGTTACCAGTATAACCTATATAGTAGAAACAATGTGCCTTGTTTCATCAAAATACCTTTATTGTTTGAAAATGTACAAAAATTTTCGAAAGTAAACTTAGTGTTCCCGAAAAACCTGGTTTCTTGGTCAACCTTATAGGTTAATAACGAATTCAAATTTGAAGCATTTCATGAAAATTTGCTAACATAACACACTTGCTGCGTCCCGAATTTCTTTTCTTACGAACATGTATTATATTTCGATGGAAAATGCAAAAATTCAATAAAATAAGGCGGGTTCGATTTAAAAAATAAATTGAATCACCAACGACTTATGGACCAGCCTGTGATTGTAAAAATATTTTTTAAGATGCCGCTCAAGACAATCTATAAATAATGTATACATTTTTTTTCGTAGCTTGTATAATAACGGATATATTGAGCTTTATCAATGTTTTACGAAAATCGATAAAAATTATATACCATTAAATGATAAACTCTATAGCTAAGCTACTGTCAAAGCATCAGAGAAAGGGTCTATTTGATATGAATTTTCTGGAAATATTTTAGTAAAATGAAGGACAATGACTAAGCCTAGCCAGGCTTTGTTAAATATTCTTCTTGAGACAATTTATTTCCATAGCTCATATTAGTTTCAGGTTCTATGACTAAATATTACCAATTTTGACGTTTTAAATCGCGACTTTGACGTTTTGAGGAAAACCCGAATTTATTTTTCTTCAAATGCCTATAACTTTTAACCTGCAGAGATAAATTTTGGTATCCTTCTTGAGACATTTTCTTTCCATAGCTCATATTAGTTTCAGGTTCTATGCCTAAATATTACCAATTTTGACGTTTTAAATCGCGACTTTGACGTTTTGAGAAAAACCCGAATATATTTTTCTTTAAATGCCTATAACTTTTAACCGACAGAGCTAAATTTTGGTAGGTAACTTACCTATAACGATATAAAGTCGCGTACCAAATTTGGTTGCCCTTACTTTGTGAGTTCCGGAGATAATTTTTTTTTTCGTAAGAAACACAACATTTTCCGGGAAAATATATGCGGCTTTTCCTGGCTAACGAACTTATCCAAGCCACTTGCAAAAGGAAGGTACTCCCCAGATTTAATTGAAATCGGCCCATTATTTTGTGAGTTATCGTTGTGATATATATATATATATATATATATATATATATATATATATATATATATATATATATATATATATATATATATATATATATAGTATAAACATATAAAAAATAAAACTAACCCCGGATATGTGTTCTGGGGGGCCTAATTAACAGTCTTTTGAAGAAATTTTTTCAAAATTCAAAAGTCGGGATGTCCTCAATGGTGAATTTTTTTCAAGAAAATTCACTAAAATGTAATTTTCTCAAAATATGTTTTAAGTTTTTCTGGCGTTATTTTAAGAGATTAAAAAAACGAAAAATACTCTACAATTGTCACTTTCTAAACTGAATTAGATGACGTTCCCAGGTTTTAATACGACGTTTCGTCTCCGAGAAATCATCATTAGCTTAACTTTTAGTGAATTTTCTTAGAAAAAATTCAATAATTGGGAGATCACGACTTTTGAATTTTGGACATTTTTTTTAAATGAGCGCAAACTAGGACCCTAGAATCCATATCCAGGGTCAGTTTCAATTTTTATATGTTTATATATCGATGGGTTTTTATCAAAACATCGTAAGCGCCGATCATGAAACTTTACAGGAAACCCCTTTTTCTATAACTTTTTTATTATTTGAGTTAGACAGATAATTTTTCCTACCAAGCATAACTGTTCTATATACGTCTAGCATGTCAGTTTAGACAAAATATAGTTTATTCCTGAGTTATACGAGTTACGTTGTTTCGCCGGGAATAAAAATCTGGGATTGCTAGAAATACATGGTGCTTGCGATACACATAAGATGTCTTGCTGGGAATAAATTTCAAGTGGTTAATCATACAATGTTTTGCTGGGACTAAATTGGAAGTGAATTTTATAATGATAGTAACCACTACATTAGCATTCGAAAATAACAATGTGTAAATAATGTAAAATGAAATGTAATTTCAGTCTCTTTTAAACATCTACTGGAACCTCGCCTTCGTCATCTGTTTCTGACACTCTATCAGGAATTGTGGTTTTTGGTGCTAGATTTTTATACTCGTAAATATATCTATCTGGAATTATTTTCTTGTCAGATATTGTCATTAAGTTTTTGTACTTCCAAGTATTAATTGGTTATAGCGGATTAGGGTTCAGTAAGGCATCACGTTCGCCTAATGTTGACGGATTTCTTGACGTCCTGCCGACAAAAGAGTAGAAAACGTGCAAAAGTGTAAAAGAAAGTAATAACACACATTTTCTGTTTTGAAGTAGTGGGACAGTCTACTCTTAAGAATCGTCGAAAACTTCATTTTGATGGTCATTGCACCTTGCTGTCATGTAGTTACTCTTAATTCACTGAATAATATTTTTCTCGCTTCTAAAGTTTTAATTTACCCTATTTGGCCAAAAATGTAGTACTGTCTTTTTCCAGCATGAAAAAACTGTATGATCGAGTTCGAGAACATTAAGTGGTTTTGGGTTTATTCTAGCATTTGCAATGAGTGTAGCCCATTCTGACGGCGCCCATATAATTATTCATTTAATAAAGTTCTTGATAGTGGCATATACGGAATCAACGGGCATATACGTGTGGCCTGGTAGAAGGTACACTATTTTTATTCTCTTAACATTGCGAGATGTCTCCAAAAATGTATACATCATAAAAAGCATGATTCTATTCTTATTTTGGCCTGGACAACTATTACAATATAGTGCTGCATCAGTAACGTTTTCACGGTCGTCAATTTTTCTAAGGTAAGTGACTATTATGCTCCAGACCTCATTGCAACCATGATTCCCATCTGATTCGCCCCATAAATGGGAAAAGCCTTCCCTGCTATAAGATTCGTATATAGTCTCGTTATAAAAGGAATACTTACGAGAATAGAGTAAGACCTTGTCTCCATGTGGTGTGTTTAGAACTTTCTGGAGATCATGCACAAAAAAATGTATTGTCTTGCTTGGTCCTCTTCTGGTCTTTTTCAAATAAGTCACTGCTTGCAGATTTATAAGCCAAGTGATCATTGTATGCTCTTTCTTCACGAGCAGTACCTTTAAACTCGAAATCTTTTCTTGACTGACATATGACGCATTTATCTTTCTTTGGTGTGTGAAATTCAATGTTAAAATCATCCTCAAAATGTCTCTGAAAACTTCTAATGAAACTGTACTCTTGTTAATCGCATTTTGCTGGTATAGTCTAAATAAAAACGTCACGTTTCTCAAATCAGGTAGCAAATATAATCATCTGGAATGAGTTCTGAAATAATGAGAGGGTACTGCTGGTAGATTTTTTTATAAATGTATGCGCCTGTAATTTCAGTCCAATAGGAGTTTTATTAAAAGGCTCATGCTTGCTCTGATCCAACTTTTTAGCACTTAAAATGAACGAAGTCATTTTTGGTTCAACGCAGGGTTATTTGTGATATATCCAATGTGTTCAGCAAAAATTGCTGACATGCGTTTTGTTCAGTGTTTGTGCCACGAAAAAAAAATCTAAAGTATCTTTTCTTGTGCTAAATTCTTCATTGGTTATCTTTCTCTTGACCTCTGTCTCTTTGATTCAAGACAGCAACCAATCTCTCTTTGATAGCGGGCAAGAGTCCAAGAAAAATCAAACATATAATGGCCTTGCCGTTCAGCAAATTTATAACAATTATTATAACATTTATTACTTTAGCATGTATTTGGCTTTATCGATTTCCCTTTTCCCAGGTTTTTTATGTATTCCTCAATAACCGTTTTGTTAATCATTTTGAGTTTTCTTAGACCAGCATCACCTACTTTACCTGAAAAATTTGCAGTATTTGGGAGAACTTCCGCCTCATCATCACAACCTAAACTACTGCAGCGACTTATTTCAGCAAAGTAGGTTATATCCATGTCAAATCGTTTAAACTTATGTTTAAAATGTATACCTTTGGCATTAGAATGATTTAGTTCGCTGGTTCACGTATTTCCGAATCTGAGCAGGAACTGTAATCGACAATACGTTTTCTACGTCAACGATAGTTCATCTACAGTGTTACCCGTAATCACTTCATTATTATGATCAACGCTAGCAATGTCGTTCTGTTCAGTAGTATAATCTTTCAATAAATCATCAATATTCACACCGTCATCGAGAATCACTATTGGAATATTAAGAAAATTGAAATTATTTGCATATAATATGGTGGTGCTCAATAGACCGTTACGTTGCCCTTCATCGTTTAGGACACTCTTCTCTGCTGGTAGTGCTGTGTTCTCACCAGGTTTAGAACTTGACAAATTAGATCGATTTTCATCCACAAGAGCTAGCATTTGACCTCTTGATAGCATTGTACTGTTTTTGTAAGCTGTAAAACAATATAAATATTTACGAAAAGCCAAAATATTTATGCAGCAGGTAATACTTAACAACATTTCGTGTGATTTATGTCAAGATATAAACATTTGTCTTAAGTTTATTCGTTATAAAGCGGCTCAGATATCAATAACAGATATTCTTTTGCACGCAAAATTAATAGTTTCACACAAACTGAACACTATTATGCACTAATATTGTAACTACAAGACGTCTGCACTAGCCTTACTTTTTCACGATGTAGTGACAGTTATTGTGAATCTCAATATGAAATATCTGTATTGTAGTGCGCAGAAGGCTATAACGGCGCCATCTATACTTTAACAGTTTTTTTATAATGTAGAAACCTTTAGAACTACAAACTACTGCCTGAGTGGTGTACGTTCTACACCTTTAGTAAATTACTAATGCAAACCAACAGACTACCCTAAGAGACATATATTATAATAGTCGCAGAACCGCTTGCTGGGGAAATGTGTCCAAGATATTTAGAGCTATGCTCTGTGATGAGAACAATATGTTCTTCCCCAATGGCTTTTGTTCTGTTGTCACAGGAAGTTAAAGTTTTATTTTTGCGGCCATCATAACATAGACCACGCAAAAACAAAGACTTATTCTGTTCCTTATGAAGTTTTTGACGTTCACAGTCACGTGCCCTTCTAACTTTGAAATGATCAATTACATTCTGCTTGCCTTCAGTATTGATAATACCATAATCTTTCAAATCCGCCGTGGCGATGGCTAATACACCATATTTATCTAAAGTTCTAGCCAATCCTGGAAGACCAGCCTGGTTTCGACTAGAGTGTTAGGGTAGATCTGCTAATGAACTGGATTGACATGCTGGTTCATTTGTTTGATTCTCAGATACAGAGGTATCCCTGCCTGGCTTCACATTGCGTTCATTAATTCCAGTCGTCAATGTATCCACAGTTGAAATTTATACAACAACCTTAGTGGCTGCCCTACTATCTCTTTTCTCTTGTCGCTTTATCTCTTGACCGTCAATACCAGCTGTCATCATATTTCTGGACCTTCTTTGGTCCAGTGGAAAGGATTGTTCCCTTAAAGATACCTGTATTTTTGAAAAAACTTATAAGTAAAGGAAAAATTCACAAAAATTAATTGACTACCTTATATTATTTGTCACAAACACGTGAAGAGAAGTCAGTACATTTGCAAGCTGCAATATCAAATAATCGTTTTCCATCCGCTCTGAAAGCATCGAGTTTACATTTATACGAAGCCACGTGCTTTCTTCCATCATACGGTTTCAGCAGGTATTCACGTTCATTGTTGTATTTTTAATAAGTTTGACAATGTGTGCTGACTAATTACAGGAATACTAATTTTTGTCCATACATCTCCAACCTACTTGGCAACAATTTCTGGTGTTTGAGAACCGAGGAGGTTCCTATTAACTCCTTGCCTCTCCAAGGCATTCATTGTCCATAAGAATTATTTTACAACGCACTCATACAACCATAACATATATTGTCAAATATATGCTGGGCGGGGAAGAAGATAAAAAGGAACCGTAAGCGGAAAGTTATAAACAAACAACTTAGGTGGATCTCTTTAAGCTACCTTTTACCCATTTTGCAGCTATACCTCCTTAAAATCCTGTTTACTTCGCCCAGAATAGGGATACGCGATGTTCATCGATGTTTCTTAAACATCGATATTTTGCTTACGATCTTCGATATTAACATCGATGTTATTTTTTTCGTTATTATCAGACAGCATCGATGTTTTTTTACGATGCTTCATTCGATGTTTCTCAATGCCATAGTAATTTATTATTATCATTTTTATTACCAATTTCCAAGTCAATTCTTTTGTGTACATCTAGCGAGCAGTAGTAGAACTAGAAAATGTCTAACGAAGGTAAACTTTAACGAATACGCACAAAATTTGGCTAAATGAAAGTATTTTTTTTAAAATATAAATAGGTAACTGTGCCGTGCATATTGGAAGTAGATATTGAATATCCAGGCTAGGTGTCTACTAATCGTACGTCGAATTTTAGTGATTCCCCTATCCCCGTGAAATTACTGTATTGGTATTTATCATTTAATAGTAATAGTTAGGTACTTAAGAAGAAAAAAATAAACACTGCCTAGTGCGTCGCCTTCTTAGAAGATGAAAAATTCAACTTTTGGAGCGAACATCAAAAGATGGTAGAAAATGTTAGTGGTGCTTGCTCTTATGTCTCTCATCGCGAAGAACAAAAAGCCAAAGTTTCTGCCGAAATTGCTCAGTACCTTCAATGCCCGGTCAGAAAATTTACAGAAAATCCATTGGAGCTCTGGAAGGACATGGAATGTAGATTGCCTACTTTATCTAAAAATGCACCAACATATCTTAGCATGATAGCGACGTCAGTTCCCTCCGAAAGACTTTTCTTAAAGGCAGGGCAAGTTTAACCCAGCAGAGAAATATACTTAAAGGAAAACGCTTGTCATAATTATTATTTCTCTAAAATTGTTCACAAAATATTTCTTTAATGAATAAGTTATAGTTCTATTTTCAAGATACTTTTATTTTTGTGTTATTTAACATGTTATTTCTTTGTTTCTGCGTCTTTTATCATTAATTTAATTTAATTTAATTTTTTATACTTGGAGTATAATATTTATTTTTTTGAAAATTGTCCACAAATTTGTTTTGAATAAATAAGGTTTAGTTCTATTTTCTAGACACTGTTATTTTTGTGTGATTTGACATGCTATTTCTTTGTTTCTGCCTTTTAAATCATTATTTTAATTTCATTTTTTATACCTCGAGCATATTTTGTGTACTTTAAGAAGAATAAATATGTTGTATTTATTTCTAAAATATATTTTTATTATTTTGACTCATTATTACAGTTTTGTAGAAAACATCGATGTTTTAGAAAATCGATTTTTTTGATGCGTTATTTTTAACACATTGGTGTTTTGATTTCGATGTATCAAAAGATGTGAACATCGATGATTTAGAAACATCGCGCATCTCTAGCCCAGAACCCTCATTCAATGCAGGTCCCGCAACTTTCTTGGGGGTTGTTTCGTATAATTTTTTCTTGTTTATATTGTTCGTGTTTATGCATTGAGGGTGTTTGTAGCCATGTAGTAGGGGGTGTAGAACCCCTGTGACGAAGCCGGGAACCAAAATTTTCAATTTATGTTTAAATTGTTACCTCATTTTATTTGTTTAAAATATGTTTCCAAAAATGAATTTGAGGTTGCCTTATTTGTCAGTCTCACCTAGAGAGCTACAATATTTTATCATATAAAAAAGTATGGATACAGCAACAGTTAATAAGTGATGAAAAGGGTCTGGGTGCAGCAAGTGCCTTGTGGTAGAGAATGTTCGTAATAAGATTTCAAATCGGATAAGTCAATTTCCAATTAGCCTATAATCTTCAATCTTGAGCCATAGTAAAACCTATGTAAAAAACCTTTTTTGTTGTTTTGGTTGCAAAAGCTAGTTCGATTGGATTAACTAAAACAAAACCACCAAGCAATTGATAAGGAAAATATCTGTCATATTGATAATTTGGCAGGTACATTCTCCTTGTAAATAATTATTTTTTTTTCTGGCCAACTATTGTAACTTTAATGAAATTTGTAACTAAATTTTTTTAAAGCGACTTTCAGTTTTTACATATATGTACTAAATTTTAATTTTTTAGCTCCATAGAAACTAGACATTTCTTTAAGTAATCGCTTACTAAGGCCTTTAAAGCGAATCTCCAAGATTCATTTAAATTTTATGATTTAGTTTTAATAACATACCTTTTTTTTTCACTCAGGGCTCGTCTGCGCCTTTGCCGCCTCGATAAAGACGCGGACGAGCCCTGAGGGAAAATATAATATAAGTATAAATAATATACCTTACAAATAGTGTACAATTCGTATGAAAATTCACTACTATAATACACTTGCTGCGTCCCGAACTTTTTATAAAGTAATTTTATGTAAATCATAGCAAAAACGTTAAAAATTGGCAAAGAAATTTCGGAAAAATTCACAAAATAATTTTTTTTTGGTCTGATATCAGAAAACGCCTGTATGTTGAATAGCTACTATAGATGGAAACATGATTTCTTACCTTATAAAAAAGTCGATTAGATTTTTAAAAAGTTCAGGCCTTGAGGAGATGTAAAATGAAGGATGAGTCAGTTTTCCCATAACAATAAAAAATTGTCTTTATAAGTCACAACTTTTCCGTGCACAGGCGTTTAAAAGTTGAAAAATCAAAATGTCGCACCGCCCTAATCTGCAATCTGTAGCTGGTCTAGAAAATTGGAAAATTTGTTGATGGGATTGGAAATTATTACGCTAGTAGTCTGAAATGAAACCGCTACTGGAAAGTATCAATTTCAAAATAGGAAATATTTTTATAAAAACTCGCTACCACAACGCCCTTGCTGCGTCAGGACTTTGTAGTGTTATAACAATGTTTACAATATTGGATAACACAACTCTACCTCTTTGCTCACAAACCTTATAAAATAAGCGTTTTATAGCTTTTTCTGTAAATTTATGTGTCATCGCAAAGCAAACAACAGTTAATATCTAATATTATGTTGCAAGCGCAAAAAACCATTTCCCACGGGATGTTCAAAGTCTTAACACCAAATGCTGTAATAATAACATATAATTGACCATTTCATTATATATAGAACATCTCTTCCTGTCGGGTGAATTTCTCATAACTGTCTCATAACATTGACATGGGTAATACTCAAGGTGAATTCCTGCATAGTTTGTTAGAGTACTTTACATTAGTTTAGAAACTAATGGAACAACCTTGAAAACCATTCAACTAATATCTTGGTAGACCACAACAATTCAAATGTTCCCAAACTAAGTCATATATTATTTGTTTTACTGGTGGGGGACTTTTTATGTTAAAAGTGACGGGTATCGTATTTCCAAGTTTCTAGCGGCATGTTATGTAGATAAGGCTGGAGGGTAGCAGAAAGACGTTTCTTATTTTAATTTTTGACATTATAGACTGTCCTATACTATTATACACAAAAATCCCACATTAATTATCTTACCATATAGAAAGATAACAAATATTTATCAATGATTTGTGTTGATAGCAAAGGCCTCTTAAAAATATCCTAAATGTCCAGTTTCACAAAGCTCGATTAAATATTTAACGGCCGGTTAGTTAATCAAGGCTCGATACGACCAATAACAGACTACTATTCGGGTTTTTGCCATGACAACCAAATATTTTGAAGCTGTGATTGGTCATCTGGAGCCTTGGTTAACTGACCGGCCGTTAAATTATTTAATCGAGCTTTGTGAAACTGGGAAAAAGTCCGGCAAATTTCTTATAGAAATTTAATTATCTAACCCAAATCACCACAACACATCTTTTTAAAGACCTGACGATCATTTCAATAGCAAGGTTAGCGTCATCAGAGTATGAAAAATTCTACACTGCTTACTACTAAACATCACCTTTTATACTGAGTTTTAGGTAAAGACCGACACTTAGAGGGAGAATAAATCGCAGGCAAATTTTCTATGTATTGTATGTTTATTGCCGGACGACGTTTTTAGTGAATTTTCTTTAAAAAAAATCTCTAATGATGAGATCTCGACTTTGAAATTTTGAAAAAAATTTCTTGAAATGAGGGCGAACTAGGCCCTCTATATATCACACCGATAACTAATAAAATGCAGGGCCGATTTTAATCAAATTTGCTGAGTAAATATTTCTGTAAGTGGCTTGGATAATTTTGTTCGCCAGGAAAATCGGACCAGTTTTTCCAGGAAAATTTTAGGTTTTCTCCCGGAAAAAATCATATCTTCGGAAATAACAAAGCTGTGGCACCCACATTTGGCAAGCTGGTTTATGTTGTAAAGGTTAAACTTTGCACCAAAATTTAGGTCTCTATGTAGAAAGGAAAAAAGTTATAGGCACTTAAATAAGCAAAATTTGTGTGCCACTAAAAGTCAGAGAAGACGCAATACCAAAATACTGTATGTGTTATATAAAATCTATTAAATATTACATACAACGCGTATATTCATGGCGCAAATAGTTCAAGGAGTGCCAGAAAGATTACTTTGAGAATTTTATAATTTTTCTCATGTAAATGTCAAACAAGGAGATTTGAAACCTGAAAATTAGTATAACTATTGCGGTTTATAAATGGAGAAGATTCATAAAATGTGTACTAAAATGATCTAGATATACGCTGCTCTTCTCATTTGTTAAAATATCTGCAAAATCTGCTTCTAAAGACCTTACATATTACAAATAAATAACTTAAAAGATTATAGATTATCTACCGTTCTGCAATTTGCCAGTAGCCTTACGTGGAGTAGTGGTTGTATGCCTGTCCGATGAGCGGAGGGACGCGTGTTCAAATCTCACCGTTCGCTGAATTTCTATTTTAATTTTTTTAACTTTTTTTCGTTTTTAATTCCATTTTAAGGTTATCTGATCAAATTGTGTAATTCCAATATATTTTCAGGGACTTTTTGTTGAAAATGAAAGATAAGCACTTTTAAGACTTTTAATTCAAGTTCAATAGTAGCTGTTGTTGCCCTTAGTAGGTAAAACCGTCCCACAGTTAACATAGACGTAGATATTTGTGACATGAGAAGGGGTTATTTTCTTCTTTACAACCAGACTCAGTTTTTACAGCATCCACAGGCAAAAGAATTTTCTCTGTGAAGCCACAGAAAAACTATCTATTTCTATATTTATATCAGATTTTGAATATTTTTTAATTTATTTCTATTTTTATTACTTAATTTTCTTGTACAAAACGTTTTTTTAATAGCGACATTTTCTATAAATGAATTTAATGATTTTCTTTGAAGAAACATTTTTCAAATTTTTGTATGAAAAACTATTTAATTGTGGAACATTTTTTAAACGAAATTCATCGAAAATAAGGTTTTAATGGTTTAATGGATTTTCGTGCAAACAAATTATTTTATTTGCAATTTTAATTACAGATTAGGTATATAATTTGAACTTTATGTAATCTTTTTGCAAAATTTTGTGCAAAAAGATATTTAGCCAGTTTTCCCAGAATTTTTTTTGTACTTCGTAGAAATCATTTTTTGTAAGATGTTTTTGTGAAATGTTGGTAATTCATGATAAATTTTTAATGAGTTATTAAAAAAAAGTTTACGGATTTTCTTGAAAAATTGTTTGCAAATTTTCATGAAATTGTTGTGTTTCGTCGAAAAAGTTTTTGTAAAAAATTATATTGACTTTACCATATACAGACTTGGAGACTACTTCTCTGGCTTCACTGTTGGTTTTTGTAGGTGAAGGACGTAGCCAGCGCGTGAGCTAACTGGAGCAAATGGCCCTTCGAATTCTGGATGTTCTAGGATGTTCTTCAATGCTTCTGTGACTATAGTTTCGCTGCTTGACAGCATATATATATATATATATATATATATATATATATATATATATATATATATATATATATGAATCACACTGATAACTCAAAAAATAATCGGCCGATTATGATCGAATTTGCTAAGTACCTTCCCTTTGTAAATGACTTGGATAAGTACGTTAGCCAGAAAACTCGTCTCAGGTTTTCCTGCAAAATTTTGCGGTTTTTTCGGTAAGACTTATGGCGAACAGTAAGATCTCTCTCACGTTTAGGGTTGAAAGTTAATTTCCGTAGCATCTTGAAAATGGCTGGTAGTTACCAAATTCGATCAAAATCGGTCAATTATTTTTTGAGTTATCAGTGTGAAATATATATATATATATATATATATATATATATATATATATATATATATATATATATATATATATATATATATATATATATATATATATATATATATATATATATATATATATATGAATCACACTGATAACTCAAAAAATAGTGGGCCGATTTTGATGGAATTTGGTAAGTACCTTCCCTTTGTAAATGACTTCGATAAGTACGTTAGCCAGAAAACTCCTCGTCGCAGGTTTTCCCGGAAAATTTTGCGGTTTCTTTCGGAAAATTTTTGTATCTCCGGAAATAACAACGTTAGGGAAACTGAATTTGGTATGCGTGATTGAATCATAAAAAGTAAACTACCTACCAAAGCTTAGGTCTGTAGGTTAAAACACAAAGAAGTTATAGGCATTTAAGAAAAAAAATTGGGGGTTTTCCTCAAAACGCCAAAGTCGCGAATTGAAACGTCCGAATTGGCAACATTCAGGCAAAGAACCTAAAACGAAAACGACTTATGTAGTGAAAAGTTGGCTAGGAGAGTGTTTTACAAACTCTTAAGTTTCAGCTTCAACCGCCATTCTCCTTCATCTTATTAAAATCTTTTCAGAAAATTCATTTCAAATAGACACTTTCTCTGATGCTTTGGCAGTAGTTTAAGTTAAGTTTATGGTTTAATGATCTATAATTTTTAGCTAGTTTTCATGGAAAGAATTCCTTAATGAGGAGACCGCGACTTTGGAATTTGGAAGAGATTTCTTAGTCTAAACACTTCTACGATAAAGCTCAACATATTCGTTATTATACAAGATACAAGAAAAAATTGTATACCTACCTTAATTATAGGCTTTCTTAAGCTGCATCTTATAAAATTATTTTGACAATCAGAGTCGTCGGTGATACAGATTTTTTTTGGAGCATCCCTTATATTATTAGATTTTTGCATTTTTTTATGGAAATATAATGCATGTTTGTAAGAAAAAATATTCGAGACACAGTAACTACGTTTTGGTAGCATATTTTCGTTAAATGCTTCCAATTTCAATAACTTAATTTGCTATTAATCTTAGGTTCGTTCAGTTCCCTCCGAAACATTTTAGGTTTATTTTCGTAAAATTTATGACATTTTCAAACAATTAACTTATTTTGATAAAATATGGTACGTTGTTACTCCTATATAGGTTATACTGGTAACCAAATTTGATGCCTGCTTGCAAATAAAAAGACATATTTGCTATTAAAAACATTTTTATTGAAAATTCACTTCCACAACGCACTTGCTGCGTCCAGCCTTTTAGTGAATTTTCGTAGAAAAAATTCACTAATGGAAAGATCCCGACTTTTGAAAAAAAAAAAAATTCCAAATGAGCGTGAACTAGGACCCTTAGAACCCATATCCGAGGTCAGTTTATATATATATATATATATATATATATATATATATATATATATATATATATATATTATAGGTTAAGGCCAAGGCCGCAAGGAGACAACCGCATAGACGTGTTTCAAGCTTATTATCTATCATCAGTACGGTATAGCCAGGTGATGATGGGAACACTCTGGATGAAGAAGCAAAAATATACGAAGTCACAACAGGCAACCAGTGCACATTTGCAGCATCATTAGGAAGATCCTCAATTCGAGGGCAACAACCAAAATCGCCACGGAGGCAAAGAAATCACCTGCGTGAGCATCCGGAGCCCAGGAGTCATACTATATATAACAGAATTTTTTATCACGGCATTTCTGTATACCATACAACGAGAAAGGTTAAGGGCACGGCCGCAAGGAGACAAACGCATACACGTGTTTCAATCTTATTAGCTATCATCAGTACGGTATAGCCAGGTGATGATGGCAACACTCTGGATGAAGAAGCAAAAATATACGAAGTCACAACAGGCAACCAGTGCACATTTGCAACATCATTAGGAAGACCCTCAATTCGAGGGCAACAACCAAAATCGCCACGGAGACAAAGAAATCACCTGCGTGAGCATCCGGAGCCCAGGAGTCATACTATATACAACAGGATTTTTTAACACGGCATTTCTGTATACTATACAATGATGCTGCAAATGTGCACTCGTTGCCTATTGTGACTACGTATATTTTTGCTTCATCATCCAGAGTGTTCCCATCATCACCTGGCTATACCGTACTGATGATAGCTAATAAGCTTGAAACACGTGTATGCGGTTATCTCCTTGCGGCCTTGCGCTTAACCTTTCTCCTTGTATAGTACACAGAAATGCCGTGTTAAAAACTCCTGTTATATATATATATATATATATATATATATATATATATATATATATATATATATATATATATATATATATATATATATATATATATATATATATATATATATGTTTCACACCGATAATTCAAAAAATCATGGGCCGATTTTGATCAAATTTGGCATGTATGTGAATATCTTCCTTTAGCAAGTGGCTTGAAGAAATTCGTTAGCCAGGAAAATCCGCTGAGGTTTTCCCGGAAAATTTTGTGTTTTCTTTCGAAAAAAATCGAAAAAAATTTATATCTCCGGAATTAACAAAGTAAAGGCAACCAAATTTCATGCGCGGGTTTCAATCATTATAGGTAAGTTATCTACCAAAATAGCTCTGTGGGTTACTGGACAAAAAAGTTACAGGCATTTAAAGAAAAATAAATTTCAAAAGTCGCGAATTTAAACGTGAAAATTGGTAATATTTAGGCAATGAACCTGAAACTAATATGAGCTATGGAAGGAAAATGTCTCAAGGAAAATGTTTTACAAAGCTTGGACTCTTAGCTTCAATCGTCATTGTCCTTCATTTTACTAAAATATTCCCAAAAAAATCATTTCAAATCTCTGATGCTTTGGCAGTAGTGTTGGCTATAGAGTTTATCGGTTAATGGTATATCATTTTTGTCGAATTTTCGTGAAACATTTTTAAAGCTCAATATATCCGCATTATACAAGATACTAAAAAAATGGTATATATTAATTATATGGTGTCTTGAGCTACATCTTAAAAACATATTTCTACAATTACAGGGTGACCCATAAGTCGTTGGTGATTCAAATTTTCTTTTTTAGTGAATTTTCTTTAAAAATTCACTAATGGGGAGATCCAATTCTTTCTAAAAAAATTCGTATTTTCAGAAATAACAAAGTGAGGGCAACCAAATTTGGTACGCGTATTTGTATTATAAAGAGTAAACCATGTACCGAAATGTAGGTCTCTAAGTTAAAGGACAAAAAAGTTACGGACACCTAAAGTAACAAATTTTAGAGTTATCCTCAAAACGTCAAACTCGCAATTTAAAACGTCAAACTCGCAATCTAAAATGTCAAAATTGGAAATGTTTAGGCAAAGAACGTGAAACAAATACGGATTGTCAAAAGAAAATGTTGCAATAAGAGTGTTCTACGAACCCTTAAGTTTCAGATTCAACCGTTTCAAATAGACCCTTTCTCTGATGCTTAAGCTGTCGGTTTAGTTAAGTTGATGCTTTCGCTGTAAGTTTATGGTTTAACGGTCTATAATTTTTAACTAATTTTCGTAAAACAAATTCGTTACTGCATTTTAGCATTTTTTATCGAAATATGATGCATGTTTGTAAAACAAAATCTGGACGCAGTACGTGCGTTTTGGTAGCAAGTTTTCATTAAATCCTTCAAATTTTAATAACTCAATTTGCCATTAACGTAAGTTTTGTTGGTTAGGAAACCAACATTTAATTTTATTTTCGGAAATTTTTTGTATGAACGCAGCAAGGGCGTTTTGGTTGCAAATTTTCATTAAATGTTTCAAATTTCAATAACTCAATTTGCTATTAACCTAAGGTTCATTGGCTAGGAGACCAGTTTTCTCAGAAACATTTAAAGTTTATTTTCGGAAAATTTTTGTACATTTTCAAATAATTATTTTGATAAAATATGGTACATTGTTCCTACTATATAGGTTAACCGGTAACCAAATTGATGCCTGCTCGCATTAGAGCGATATATTTGTAATTAAAAACATTTTTAAGAAAATTCACTTCCATAACGCACTTGCTGCGCCCAGAGTTTTATTCATATCGCACATTCAAATTTAGTTCAATAGAATGTTGAGACTCGTAAATCTCAAATTTATATATGTACCTAATTATATTTGAGCGCCTTTTGACTTAAGAAATTATTTTTCTCAAATTTTACAATCCAATTAAATAGATTGTCATGATATTGTAACCCATTTCAAATAATTTTTGTTCTTTTGTCATTCAGTTTCGACTGCAGGAAGGAATGTTATTGTGTGCGCTCTTAAAAGTTGCATATCCATGGCCGACTGTGTATTGTGTGGGAAAATTTATGTTTACTATTCACTTCTATTGCGAAACGTAAAATGCAACATTGTTCGGGGAATTTAATTTAAAAGAGAAATATTTTATCTGTACCCGGCAAAACCTTTTTAATGTTCTAGAATCGATTTTTTTTTATTGCAAACGAGAATTTTATTATTTCCTAGTTAGTAGCAATTGCATTTACCTGCGTGTGTGTATCAGGCGCATCTAATAATGCGTGCGTGAGTATTTTTACGTTTATGAGGGTGCGGGTGTAGGTTTTAATATGCGGGTGAAATTCTAACGATGAACATGTCGCTGCCATTTTGAAAAAGCACTAAAAGATGAATAAAAAGACTGGAGGCAGCAAGTGCGTGATGGTAGTGATTTTTCATAGAAATGATCTGGCATAAATTTTATTTTATTACAACTTTTTTTTGTTGTAACATAAAAATCTAAATTTTGGTGTATGGTTTACTATTTATATCATAAATCTACGCAGCAAATTTGCCTATGATGGCTTTTTTATTTTTTGAGATAAAAATTTTTTTCGAATGAAAATAACCTGGTTAACGAACTTGTCCAAGCCACTTACGAAAGTAAGGTACATGCCAAATTTGATCAAAATCGGCCTATGATTTTTTGAGTTATCAGTGTGAAACGTATATATATATATATATATATATATATATATATATATATATATATATATATATATATATATATATATATATATAATTTTCCGAAAATAAACTTTAAATGTTTCTGAGAAAACTAGTCTCCTAGCCAATGAACCTTAGATTAATAGCAAATTGAGTTATTGAAATTTGAAACATTTAATGCAAATTTGCAACCAAAACTCCCTTGCTGCGTTCATACAAAAATTTTCCGAAAATAAAGTTAAATGTTGGTTTCCTAACCAACAAAACTTACGTTAATAGCAAATTGAGTTATTGAAATTTGAAGGATTTAATGAAAACTTGCTACCAAAACGCACATACTGCGTCCAGATTTTTTTTACATGCATCATATTTCGATAAAAAATGCTAAAATGCAGTAACGAATTTGTTTTACGAAAATTAAGGGTTCGTAGAACAGTCTTCTTGCAACATTTTCTTTTCACAATCCATATTTGTTTCACGTTCTTTGCCTAAACAGTGCCAATTGTGACATTTTAAATTGCGAGTTTGACGTTTTAAATTGCGAGTTTGACGTGTTGAGGATAACTCCAAAATTTGTTGCTTTAGGTGCCCGTAACTTTTTTGTCCTTTAATTTAGAGACCTACATTTCGGTACGTGGTTTACTCTTTATAATACAAGTACGCGTACCAAATTTGGTTGCCCTCACTCTATTTCTGGAAATATAATTTTTTTTAGAAAGAATGGGATCTCCCCATTAGTGAATTTTTAAAGAAAATTCACTAAAAAAGAAAATTTGAATCACCAACGACTTATGGGCCACCCTGTAATTGTAGAAATATGTTTTTAAGATGTAGCTCAAGACACCATATAATTAATATATACATTTTTTTTTTGTATATTGCATAATGACGGATATATTGAGCTTAGAAGATTTTTTACGAAAATTCGACAAAAGTGATATACCATTAACCGATAAACTCTATAGCCAACACTACTGCCAAAGCATCAGAGATTTGAAAGAATTTTTTGGGAATATTGTAGTAAAATGAAGGACAATGACAATTGAAGCTAGGAGTTCAGGCTTTGTAAAACATTTTTCTTGATATATTTTCCTTCCATAGCTCATATTAGTTTCAGGTTCATTGCCTAAATATTACCAATTTTGACGTTTAAATTCGCGACTTTTGATGTTTTGAGGAAAACATAAATTTGTTTTTCTTTAAATGCCTGTAACTTTTTTGTCCTTTAACTCACAGAGCTATTTTGCTAGGTAACTTACCTATAATGATTAAAACCCGCGCATGAAAATTGGTTGCCCTTACTTTGTTAATTCCGGAGATATAAATTTTTTTCGATTTTTCTCGAAAGGAAACACAAAATTTTCCGGGAAAACCTCGGTGGATTTTCCTGGCTAACGAACTTATTCAAGCCACTTGCGAAAGGAAGATATTCACCAAATTTTATCAAAATCGGTCCCATATTCTTTTAGTTATAGGTGTGACACATATATATATATGTGGGTCGCTGATAAGTCTGGAAACGGTCGATTATCCGGGAAAATATACAAGGTGTCGAAAAAAGTTTTATACAAAAGTTTTTGGGTTCTTCAATGTCTACTAGGCGGTGATAATTTTATTTATACAGGGTTGGTCATACAGGCGTGGCACACCAATATTAATTTTTTTTTAATGGAACACCCTATATATTATTCGATATTTCAATCCTTCTCTTAATTTTGAGCAACATTTATCAGAAGCATGATGTACATAAACTCAATCGTTTCCGGGTAAAAAAATAAATAAAAATAAACGCTACTGTTTTTAAAATCTATTGGATGAAGAACAAAAATAAATGAAAAGTAGAATATCTCTTGAAAACAATCTGTGAGTGTGAAAAGAACCGGTTGCGATGTTTTTAACATTGTTTGGAATCCCAAGATAAGATAAGATGCCCATAAGAAACGCAGTATTATTCTTTTGTTTTAAAATGTTTCCAGGACAACGAATGTCAAACATTCATTCAGTGTCAACAGTTTTGAAACATTAGTAATTTAGTGTCAACAGTTTTTGTGCAAAATGACAAGTTTAAGTGAAACCGAACGTATCGAAATTTTAATGATGATAGGGTACGGTGATAGAACACGAAGTTTTGCTCAAGTGGTGATTATGTTCAATGAGTTGCATCCTGAGCGGGAATCGATCTCCAAATCCACAGTTTCGAAAACTTTGCATCGTTTTCACGAAACTGGCGGTATCAAGGATAAACCTAGAACTGGAAGGCCAGTAACCGTTACAAATGAAGAAAATTCTTTGAATGTAATATTGGATGTGGTGGAAAATCCGAAAACTTCGGCACAGCAATTGGCTTTAAATCACAATATGAGTCGATATTCAATTCAAAAGATTACGAAGCGGGAAAAGTTCCGTCCATATAAAATTCATTTATTGCAAGAACTGAGTGAAGACGATTTTGATCGCAGAATCGAGTTCTGTGAACTTATTATGGAGAAGTTACGCCAAAATTTTAACTTTGCCAACCACATTTTGTTTTCCGACGAATCTACATTTTGTTTGAATGGACAAGTCAACCGACACAACTGTAGGTACTGGTCAGACGAAAACCCACATTGGATGGAACAAATTCACACCCAAAGACCGCAAAAAGTAAATGTTTGGTGTGCTATTATTGGTGGACATATCATAGGACCTTATTTTATACACGGTAATTTGAACTCTGCTCGATATTTGACACTTTTGCAAGAATCAATTGTTCCAGACGTAAGTCGATTATTTCCGAACAATAACGACCCAAATCTACCAGCGGAAGAAATATGGTTTCAGCAGGATGGGGCACCCCCTCATTTTGGAATTGAGGTACGGGAATATCTGAATCAAACCTTTCCTGGCAGATGGATAGGGCGCAGGGGAACTATTGAATGGCCAGCTAGGTCTCCCGACATGACGCCGCTTGACTTTTTTTGTGGGGTCATGTAAAAAATTTAATTTACCAAAATAGACCGCAGAATATTGAAGAGTTGCAAGCAAGGATTGTGCATGAAATTAATAACATTCCTCAAAACGCTCTTGTAAATGCAGTGCAATGTTTTGTTAAGCGAATTCATTATTGTCAGGAGGTCAATGGAGAACACTTTGAACATCTTATAAAATAGGATTTCAAACAATGTTAAAAACATCGCAACCGGTTCTTTTTACACTCACAGATTGTTTTCAAGAGATATTCTACTTTTCATTTATTTTTGTTCTTCATCCAATAGATTTTAAAAACAATAGCGTTTATTTTTATTTATTTTTTTACCCGGAAACGATTGAGTTTATGTACATCATGCTTCTGATAAATGTTGCTCAAAATTAAGAGAAGGATTGAAATATCGAATAATATATAGGGTGTTCCATTAAAAAAAAATTAATATTGGTGTGCCACGCCTGTATGACCAACCCTGTATAAATGAAATTATCACCGCCTAGTAGACATTGAAGAACCCAAAAACTTTTGTATAAAACTTTTTTCGACACCTTGTATATTTTCCCGGATAATCGACCGTTTCCAGACTTATCAGCGACCCTGTATATATATATATATATATATATATATATATATATATATATATATATATATATATATATATATATATATATATATATATATATATATATATATATATATATATACATATAGAGTCAGAAACCGACCTCAGATTTGGGTTCCAGGGGTCCTAATTAGCGCTCATTTGAAGAAATTTTTTTCAAAATTCAAAAGTCGGGGTCTCCCCATTTGTAATTTTTTTTTAAAGAAAATTTCCTAAAAGTATGTACATTCTCTATACAAACAAGAATAAAATTGTCCAGTGCGCAGTGCGTTTCAAAAGTAATTTGTAAATTTATTTGCGTTGTGTTTTGTTATTTTTTTAGATAAGTGCTGAAACGGATTAGCTTAAATTCCTTAAATGTCACTTTTCAAGTGAAAATCTTTCTGAGCACCTCAACCCCCATGACTAGATATAGACGGGGGCTTCTGGAACAACCTCATTGCCTCATGGCTAATACGCATGCGTGTGATATATATATATATATATATATATATATATATATATATATATATATATATATATATATATATATATATATATATATATATATATATATATATATATATATAAGCCATACTTGGTTCTCTGGTTGAGCCGCGTCTATAATTCATTACTCGACCCTCGGCTGCTGTTTTGCAGCCATTTTCAAGATGCTAAGGAAATTAACTCTAAGCTCTTGGTGTGTTCAACCCTAAACCTGAGAGAAATCTAACTGTTCGTCATAAGTCTTACGGTTTCATGACGAAGTGCCTAGCTGGCTCGTTATTCCTGCAATTAGTCATGTCGGAAAGTTTTATTCGTAAGGTACTTTCGTAACAGTACTTAGCGGATTAAGTACGTTATGGGTATTTGCAGGATAGATGTATTTGTTGAGTTAGGTAAAAGGCCAAATTGTGTTTTGATCTATTGGTGATTTTGTGTATGTGTAATGATGATATAATAGGTCTCTGGGTAATCGAAATTCGAGAACGATCATCTCTCTTGTTGAAACAATCGGGACGTTTTTCATCTCGATGGCATCGCGGATAATTCTGATTTTGAAATTGTAGACTGGGTTTACTGTTTTGGCATGGTCGAAGTCTATTTTATATTCTGTATGCTGCATGGCCAGTGCAACCCAGAACCAAGTTTTTATCATACTGATGACCTTTCCAAACACACACGCATACAAAATTGGTCTACAATGTTGGCACCGTCATTGTGAGTCTCTACCAATTATTTAAAGGAAATACCGAAAACTCACAGATATCGATTTTGAATCAAATATATAATGAACTAGTGATGGGCAAAACGGCTATTTTCTATTAACAGTTGAACCTGTTAACTTTATCTAATAAAAACCGTTGAAAATAACAGGTCCAGTTATTTATGTGTTATTTTGAACTGGATAGTCGATCGATGGTATCCTACGTTCCCAAAGCTGTGAGCGAGAGCTAGCACACTAGTACAAATAACGTGTTACGTGTTAAGTAATATGTTATGAAGTAAAGTCCGCTCTATACTGCATAGCATACCCATACATATTTAGCATTCCCAGTATCATGTCCATTCATCCCGTTAAATTTAACAGTTGCCGATGAAAACCGATGTTTATTAATCGTGGCTAGTTGCAGTGGAAAAGAAACAGATACGAGTCCGAATTATAGTTTAGTGTAAAGCGTTATTTGTACCTGTTGTTAGTGAATTTTTATTTAAAAAAATTCACTAATAGAGAGGTATCGATGGTGAAACTTTGCAAAAATTTTTGCAAATGAGCGCGAACTCGGCAACCGTTAAAAAATAACAGACTGCTAAATAACGACCCATCACTATAATGAACGGGTTTTTGAAATAAATAATCTTTGCTAGTCAGAAACGCATTATTTATACAAATTAAGACACAATGTGAATATTTTAAAGGTGGAATGTATTATTCAAACTAAAAATAACATACTGCTGTAAATGCAATACCATCCTTTAAACATTTTAAACAATATTTCCTTCCATCTCTTGTTTAGCAAACAAAAGTATTTATTTAATAAACAGACCGGTAGCTGTTTATTTAAAAAAGTTTAAAAAATTAGAGGTCTGGTTGAGCAAGTACATCACGTAATTCACAGTTATAACTAACAAGTTTTTTATGTAATAAAATACCTGTATAAACATACATGAGTACCAGGAAATGACCACAGGCTTAGTGACAATGACTGAAGAGTGCCACAGTGTAGATGTACGAGGTACAAAGACCCTAAAACATACAAGGCATGCACAATCAGTATTATTATAATTTAGTGTATTCTTATTGAAAAACATAAGTTGGAAATTTTACATGTGAAGATTATTGTAAATAAAAATATGTCGGGACTCAGTTGTAGTAGCAAATTTTCATCAGTTTTGTAAGAAGGTCACATACCTGCAGAAACCTATACACAAATGGAAGTTGTACAAACAAAAGTCATCAGAATTATTTGTGAAGTAAAAGCGTCCTAAAGCAGCTAAATTTTCAACAAAATTGGTAGTGACAGTTCCAGAAACATTTTACTATTTATTTAGTAAGGCATTATTGCATCTGTCACTAAATTGTGTCTGTTACACAAAACCACATTGTATACTGATTAACAAAATATCCGAACACTCACTTAGAGTAATTAAATACTCAATGAAAAGCTTCTTCCAGACAGTAAAATTTATTAAAACCCTACGCGTTTCAGCTACCTAGTAGCCAGCTTCAGGGGCAAATCTAAAATGCAATAAAAAGTCTGTCAGGAAACATTGTTTTCTGGTAGGAAATTGTGCCAGTTTAAGCACAATGATCTCAAGGTAAACTCTACAGACATCATCAAGGTTAAAATATACAGTCAAACAGTAAAATAGGTTCAAAAGCAAAATTACAAGCCAAATTTACAGTAAAAACTCCAGGTTACAGTTAAACAAGCTAAATAAGCTACATTAAAGTCAAAAACATGCAGTCAAAGCAGGCTAAAATTATCACTATCAGACAGAATAAAAGCGAAAAAAGCTGATTAACTAATGCAGAAGTCAAATGTGAAATTGAATCTAAAATTTGACAAGCAGTGGAGTGAACTGACACAGCAAACGTAACAGGAGGCCACACAGTCAAGCAGAAACCCCATGAGAACTTTTAAGGAGTTTTGAAAATCTCTTTTTATAAAGTGGTAAAAGAAAACAGGATGGCATCAATACTTAATTTCTAATTCTTGAAAAATTAGATTCAGAACTATACACAGGTTGCCAGAGTTGGAATTTTCATCTATTGTACCAGAGGTCCAATAACATCGCACCCGAAAATGCTGGAAAATCGATTCATGGTGTAATCCAATCAACACAAAACGGTAATTTAACCACAAGACGAGAGCGAACGTCGGCCATTTATGATAACTCAAGACAGCGAAAGGCGCTGGTTCGACGGCAAAACGACGAACTAAAAACAAGGACAGAATAGCGGACATGTCAGAGACCAAAAGTGGGGTGGAAGGGGGTCACAGAACAGCCATCTTCATATGTATCATAACTTGGCCATAGAAAAACCATAGACTTCTGGTAACATTAGTACACTAAATGATTGTACAGTGAAGGAAAGTTCGATATGTCGGTGTTGGACAGGTTCAAAACTTCGTTGCTGGGGCATTTAACATTTTTGAAAATCTCCATTTATTCTGAGATAAATTGTTCTACTCCAAAACATGAGGGATGTAAGATCTTGGCATCAGTGTTCTTATTGAAGCAGTGACCACTCTCTCTTAAATGGCTGACAAAGACTGACGTGTCATTGTTGACCTGATTTCTACTTCTGATGTGTTCTGACACCCTAGTACTTAATGATCTTCCTAATGATTTTACTGTCTGCCAGAAGCCTTTCAATGAGTATTTAATTATGTCTATCCCAGATCATGTGACGTTTAGGAATAAACTCACTAAGAGTTCCTTAATTAATTTTAATAAAAGTTATATATATATATATATATATATATATATATATATATATATATATATATATATATATATATATATATATATATATATATATATATATATAATAGCAAAAGTCTGTGGCTGATGGAATTATGTTCCAAGGTCATAAATACCTCCACCACCACCACCACCACCACCACCACCACCACACATATATATATATATATATATATATATATATATATATATATATAATGTGTGTTTAATCAAACTTAAAAAATGATCCAGTACATTTTGAAACTAAAATCTCAAATAATAACAAAGCTATATATTAACGAGCGGATCCGTCGCAGTTTCTTATGGATTCGATAACTCTTCGAGGCATGTTTGAAATGAAATCATATATAGTATCCTGAGGTATGTCATCTCATGTTTCTCGAATTCGGTGACGAAGGTCAACTAGGTTATTTGGTGGTTGGGGTAACGTGCCCCAAGCAACATTTATGGTCCAATTGACGTAAAATCGCCCTAGCAATAGGTCGACGATCAAATCACCACATATCATGTTCAAGTGAAATTTAAGTGTATGTTACCAATGGGGGGAATAAACTCAAATTAATAGGGAAGTCGATAATAGGTCCAGTAAGGCATTTCGAACAACGTGCTTTAATTTGGGGGCAGACGTTTATTCGGAAGGACCGAGGGTAAGTCACAGTATTTCTCTCGGGGCTCATGCAACGGTCTTTCAGGCAGAAATGTACGCAATCTTGCACTGCGTGCTAGAGAGAAAGAGGGTGGGCTACACCAGCAAGCGGATCTCCATAGCCACAGACAGCCAGGCAGCCCTTAAGGCACTAAGTAGCCCACTGGTAAATTACAGGCTGGTAAGTGAATGCCGAGACGAGACGAGCGACGTGGTTGGGCAGAATGAGGTCACCCTCATCTGGGTGCCGGGTCACTCGGGGGTCAAAGACAATGAAGAAGCTAGCAGTCTCGCGAACAGAGGATCCACAGAACCATTTATGAGACCAGAACCGGTTCTGGGCGTATTAAAAGGCACGGCCAGGGGAACCATCAAGTCCTGGGTCAGGGACCAGCATAAGGCATACTGGGCAAAGTCACCAGGGCTCAGACATGGGAAGACACTAATTGGGGATCCCAGTTCAAAGAGAGCTGTGGAGCTGCTAAAGTGGACAGCTCAAGAACATAACAGGATTCTTGACGGGACACATGGCTGTTAAGAAACACATGCATAAAATGGGGTGGTTCGAGGGGGACCTGGCATGCAGACTGTGCGGCGAAGGGGGTGAATCAGCCCAGCACATCTTGTGCGAGTCTAAAGCTCTGGACCGCAAAAGACAACTAATCTACGGACAGGCTAGACTGGAGACAGAGCAATATAAAACTCCACCCTACCAATTGCTGCGCAGGCTAGTTCAAGGCACAGTGACTTTCGAATGGGTGGAGTAGAAAAAATAAAGGGCATGCACAATAAGCCAAAGGCTGCGGTGCTATCGGGGCGGCAAACAAGCGAGAGAAATAACTGCGGTTGTGTTTTTCTGTTAACATTATTATGATACTTCGATAAAATTCGAGCGGCTCTGTAAAAAGTAATGTTAGTTAAAATTAAACATTATTCAAAATTCTTTAAATTCTGATTTTGGGGATTGGTGATGTAAACAACACAAAACTGTCCCATCTTTATTGTATACAAGCATCATTTTATGTGTTTTTCTAACTAAAATTTGATCAGATTAGATTCAACGAAAAATGGTTTTTAATTTTCCAATACAATCACGATGGATACCGCAAAATTCGTTTAATATGGTTGCCTTTGTAACATTATTGACCTGGTAGTTAATTTTGCTCTATTTTTTTTTACCTTTAAGTTACAATTCCCGATGACAGGGCAAACTAACTAATCTTTGAAGGCATTTTGTCCTATTATGGAAATTTCAACTATATGATACAAGAATTTTGTTTGAATTTATTAGCAATGATAAATTTTCATGTATAGAATATATATATATATATATATATATATATATATATATATATATATATATATATATATATATATATATATATATTATTATATAGCGCTTTTGTTCTTTGATTCTATAATATATAGACAATTATTGAGCGAAAATAAGTAAATAAACATAAACATATGACAGCTGACCGCGTTGCCAATGCGCTGCCTGTTCAGGGAGAGGAGGATAATTAGGGATTACCTTTTAGAACTAGGATAATTTTGACATGGTAACGATGTAGTCAAATTTAATAATAAATATAAATTAACAATTTTTTACAAACTAATTTAACCGAATGAATTTAAAACCGAAATCTTTACATAATGAAATCTTAATTAAAAGTCTTTGATAATAGTCTCTGCATTTTCAAAGCAAAAGTCTCTACTACTCTCTACAAAAATTAAAATCAAAAAGAGTCTTTACATTATTTACAAACACTAATATTTATAACCTTGCATGTTCTACATAATTAGCAAATTGCAAACCTCATCAGTCAGCATTCCTTGTACTGTACTTTGCAATTCCAACTTGTTTATTATTTATCTAAACATGTAATGTAATATTTCATTGCCAATAATTATAATATTTATGTGACCTACTTACTACATAAGATATTACTTTGATTTATGATAGCGAATTTTCCTATAAAGTTAAATAATATTAAAATATTTTTCCACGACTAGTAACGCCCTCCTTAAATAGTTTTCTGTTCCATGAACATTGCCAATCCATTGACATGACAAAGGATGTACTATATTGAAGAGGGAAACGAGCTGATTTCAAAAGTGCATCGAATTGAAATTAAGCACTATTTCCATATATTACTATCTGATAAAAATGTCATATGTTTTTAGGATTTACACAAAGAACATCTTTTATTAATTAAGTTTATCAACAGAAACCCCCTAAACATTCATAAATTTATTTCACTGCTGTACACTTTGAACTTTGAGGACAATTTTTATTTCAAGTTCGATTTTATGGGTATTTTTAACGTTGATGTCTGCAATTTGACTTGGAAGACCATTTCTGCAGTAACTTTGACTTATGGCTAATCAAAAAGACATTTTAGGTTCTCTCAGTGCCAAAACTATTTCATGTGTAATTTTAATAGTCAAAAATAAGCTAAGTGGGAACTGCATTGTCAAATGTGTAGTGATCATGACAATCAAGCCAACATTTTGGTTTATTATGACTAAATTTCAAATTGGTTAGGTTATTTGTACCCGAGTGCTCGACATGTCTTAATTTGATATGAAACTTTGTAAGAGGTAACTAAAGCTTTTCATTCACAGACAAAGTTTTCTTTTATGATTCTTGCTTGTCATATGATTTTAATTGTAACTCGAAGAATTCTCCGGGTTTGTTAACGTACTCACTATCAAGCGTTTCCAAATGTCGTTTAGGTTTACTAGGTTTCATGCTCTCGGCTGCCAAAATTTTTGAGCAAATGACACACAGTGGCCTTTCTTCTTCGTTTACTTCAGTGCCGGTAAACCCAAACTTTAAATATTCTTGAGAATATTTCCTTGATTTTTGTTTCAGAACCACTCTCGTCTGTGCACTTGTCACTGTTTCACTATCGTAAAATGCTCGCTTACGCTCACTTAAAATTGTATCCATGATCCTGTATACAGTCTGAATCTACTGCTAAAACGACATGCGTTGAGACGATTTAGTGGTTAAAGTCCAATGCCTGGCAGACAGAGTAGTTAACTGCCACGCGTAGATTAATTCATACAACAGGTATATACCATACATCAACGGTAACCAAACTAAATATATTATAAAGGCAGAAAACATACTTACCGAACCAACAATCGTGAAATCTCGGCCGCAATTATGAAAAATGACAGACGACATGAAATAAAAAAATTGCCAAGTGATTTTTATTTAACTGGGGGATTGAATCAATTATTAAAAGACACAATATTTGTAGCTTTATGAACGGCCTCAAAATCAAGCCAAGTCTCTTTAAAAATGATTCTAAAATGGTTTCTTTTATCTTTAAACTTAAACATAAGACGTCATATAAGACCGAAACAGTCGTGGGATGTGTTTCAATGCTAATTCTACTAATAGACAATTTGCATGGATTTTCCATTACATGAATTTAATCTTTACCTAATAGTTTTTAATACATAGAACATAATTATATGTATGAAAATACCCAAAAACATAAGTAGTGGACAGAAAATGACTTTTGAAATAAAAAAAATTCGAATTATTATCATGTGAACGCGAACGTTCTGTTATTGGTCGTGACGTACTTGGACAGTGAATAAATGACGTGTTTTCATTCGCCTTATGGTATGATAAATACTTTGGCTTGTTTCTCAACATCGTGGTAATGTGAACACAGAGAAGCAAGGTCATTGCCATTGTGATACAACCGTCCCGTGACGCCACAGATTATGCCGGCAATAATATTGTTTGAAATCGATTATGAAATTCGCATTTTCAAATATTGTCTTGCGTCGTTATTCTTGTAGCATGTGAAATGAAAAAAATACTAATATTCATATTTGTGGGATGTCTAACATATGTGATAAGAAAAAAAAGTTCTGGACGCAGCAAGTGCGTTATGGTAGTGTATTTTTGTTAAATATTTCAAATTTGAATAAATCAATTTTCTATGAACTTAGAAAGTTTAGTTTTAGTATGTAGTGAGGTCTTTCCTGAGGCAACACATCCACCAAATTTCATTGAAATAACTTAGTAACTTTCGGAGAAAAAATTTTTTTTTAAAAGAAAATTCAAAATTTCAATAACTCAATTTTTTATAAACTTAGAAAGTTGAATTTTCGTACGTAAAGGTCTCTCCCAGGGCAGCATGCCCATTAAATTTCATTAAAACAGCATTGTAATTTTTTTTTCGAAAAAAATCTCAACATTTTCCTGGCTAACGAACTCATCCAAGCCATTAATAAAAGAAAGGCACTTGCCGAGTTTCATCGAGATCGGTTAATTATTTTTTGAGTTATCGAATATATATATATATATATATATATATATATATATATATATATATATATATATATATATATATAGAAACATATAAAAATTGAAATTGACCCCGGATATGGGTTCTAGGGATCCTAATTCGCGCTCATTTGAAACAAATTTTGCAGTCTCACCATCGATACCTGTCTATTAATGAATTTTTTAAATTAAAAATCACTAAAACATGCAAATTGCTCATTCTGTAATTCATTGTTACGTATACTTTGAATATAATACACCGGGCATAAAGCCGATCTAATGTATCACGTAAACAAAACGTTACTCGACGTATGTCTAGATGGCTAAGAGGCGTGGCGCTTGCCTCATAGGCAGAGTAAGTTTAAAGTATTAACTTTACTAATATGCGGTATAATAATTGTGTACAATTTTGACGAAAATTCGCTACTATAACGCACTTGCTGCATCCCGATTTTTTTAATGCGGATTGTTGTTATAAATAACAAACTATGTATATATATTAAACCAACCGACGTTATGGCTTAGTTGTTTTAATGGTTTCTACCTAATTAATGATAATAATGAAAATCTTGTTGTTTCTAGCAATTTAAATTAAGATTCACTTTATGTTTGTGCATACCCCGTATTCTTATAATAAGCATATTACTCTTCACACTTTGAGGTTCTTCATTTTCCAAGAGGTGTTATTATCATAATGCGACCCTTCCTATATGGTAGGCAGTTATTAAATATACACATGCTATACAAAGAGCGTTTAAAAGTGAGTAAATAATAACCAAAAAAATATTATAAAACAGTGGATGTCAATTATTGAGGATACATCTGCGTGACTTCTGGTTTTAAGTACATGCATTTAACGTACGTTTAACCTTGGGAAATAGCTACTGCCCAGTTGATTGTCCAGAGAAACAGGAAATACTCCACCTTAGCTCAGAATTGATAATAACAACTTGTGAAAAAGGTTGGCTTGATTGGTAGTGTAAAAAGTTCGGGACGCAGTAAGTGCGTTATGGTAGCGAATTTTCATTAAAATCTTCAAATTTGAATAACTCAATTTTACATAAACCTAGAAAGTTTAATTTCTAGACCTTTCCTAATGCAAAATATACACCAAATTTCATCGAAATGGCTTCGTAATCTCCGGAGATATAAAACTTTTTCGAAAGAAAACTCAAAGGGTCCCCGGAAAACGTTGTCCGATTTTCCTGGCTAACAAACTCGTCCAAACTATTAATAAAAGAAACGCCCTTGCCCAGTTTCATCAAAATCAGTTAATTACTTTTTTAGTTAGCGGTTGGACACCCACACATACACACACACAAATATATATATATATATATATATATATATATATATATATATATATATATATATATATATATATATATATATATATATAACATATAAACATATAAAAATTGAAACTGACGTCAGATATGTGTTCTAGGTGTCCTAGTTCGCGCTCATTTGAAAATTTGTTTGCAAAGTCTCACAATTGGTATCTCTCTATTAGTGAGTTCTTTAAATAAATATTCACTAAAAATGCCAAAACAGTTACAATGTAAATATTTAGAACCCAACCTTTGGAAAAAGAACAAATTTAGGATAACCCTTACTGCTACTGAAATGCTATTCTGGTTTACTAACTACATTTTGTTATTTTATATACCTTGGACTCGTTTCGTTTCTAACAAAGCATTAAACAATTAATTACGTCGTTCAACTGTAAAGTTCAAATTTGGCTAAAATTTTTCATAAATTTCATCATACTTAATAGCATACCCATAGTTAAGTGTTTGGTGGTATTATTATGTCTTAAAAATTTTGAGGTAGCCGTCAGTTGCAACAAAAAAACTTTTTGTGAATTTTTATTAATTAGTGAAGGTTCATGAACTCAAAAAATGCTTCACTGATTTGGACCAAATTAAGGAATTACACTTATTTTGCTAATGGCTTGGACGAGTTCGTTAATCATATCATAACAGCAAATTTCTCTTAATAAAACATTGAAAATATTTTCTTAAACTCAACATCTCTCAAATTGTCCTAGTAATTGAAACTAAAATTTATAACTTAAAATAAAATACACAGACGTGGTTGTATATCAATTTTCAAGTCGTTTCATCAAAGAAAGATAAAGTTATTCGAAATTAATAATAAAATAATCCTCGATATCACTTCGGATTCTGTAATGCGATATCTACAATGTTCGACAAAGACAGATGACGTTATCTGTACTGCTATGCTACTTAAATAAATCGTAGATAAAAATCTAAACAATGGAACTTATTGCAAAATGTCAGCCTGGAGAACATTGTGAAAGATACGACAGGGACGCCATCTAGGTGCAGGACCAGATAGTATGTTGTCACGACACCTCTCTAGTTTCCACAAAATTTTATAAAGCAGTGTACAATGTACAGCCAAATAGAACATTTCTTTCGTAATACCGGTACAAAGTTTGCGTCCAAATCCGCTACGTTTTAGCAGGCGAATCTATACTAATAAATAAAAAATTTAATAAAAGTAATCCAATTTATTTAAAAGCAATGTAGAACGACGTTTCATAAATATTAAGCTTCCCATTCTTCACGTTCACGGTATTCAAAATATTGTATGTATTACCTAGTGAACTCTATACAGAATTCACCGGTAGGTATTACGAAGGTGAAACAAAAATTGTTTTAAGAAGAAATATATCTACCTCAAACTAATACAGGAAGTACTTATAATATCTAGGTGGGTACTACAAAGTACACATGCCCCTAGTTAAAATTATATAAACAGATGTTTAGGTTAAATTATAAAAATATTAATTTCAAAATTTTATGTTGTTTATAGTTATTTCATTTTCAAAAAGTATGGATGCAGCAATAGTAAATAAGTGTTGAAAAGAGTTTAAGTGCGTTATGGTAGCGAATTTTCATGAAAATATTTCAAACGGTGATAACCCAATTTCTCATTAAACTATCATCTTGAGTTTTGATACATAGTAAAACTTATATAAAACAGCGTAGATACTAAATTTTAAAAAAATAACACAATGAGATAATTACAAATTTGTTTTAAAAAACCTCTTTTGTAATTTTGTTTGCAGAAACTGGCTCGATTGAGTTTATGAAAACCGATCATTCAAGCGATTAATATGGAAAATACTTACCTGCCACCTATAATTTCATAGATGCATATGTAAATAAAAATTAAATTTTCGGTAAATTTGCAGATTAGCACATGGGGGGTGTTTAGAAAAATATTTTCAGAAATATGCTTAGAACCCCTTCTGGATGCCCGAACCATAAGAAGAATTTCTTGCAAACAGCCCACAATACAGTTACGGGACCAAGAGTGAATAGAGGTGCTGGGTGGAGAAGAATATAAAAAGGAAGTGTGAGCGGAAAGTGCGACAGAAACAGCTTAGTTGGACCTCTTCAAGCTGCCTTTATCCCATTTTGCAGCTATACCACAGCATAGTCAATATTATGTTGTGGCTATACCTCCTTAGAATGCTGTTTGCTGCGCGCAGAACCTGAGAGTGGAAAAAAATGGTCAAACAGATGCATATAGATGCGTTCATACTAAATGTCAAACACATAAAAGCCTGTGGTCTGAGATTATAGAGGTATACTCTATAAAAAAATATCGCTCAAACTTAAAATTTTTATGAATTACGGTCGAATTTTGACCAATGTCCTGGTTCACTTGTATCTGTTATTGTACAAGATACGAGAAAAAATTGTATACGTTAATTATAGGGGATCTTGAGGTGCATCTTACCAATTATATAAATAATCACAGCGTATCCCATAAATTTTTTGGTAATAGAACACCCCTTATATTGTTGCATTTTTGTATTTTCCATAAAATTATAATGTATGTTTGCAAGGAAGAAAAAATTATGGTGTTCTTGTTTCCGAGTTATTTCATTTTATTTGCAACTTTTGAAATTTTTGGCGCATACCAAAAATTACGATACGGCGTTTTTACCAATAGATATTGGATCCATGAAAATGACGCATTCAGGAATGCTTTCGGTTGTATTATACAGGGTGGCGCATTGAAAACGAAATAGACCGATTTGCGGTCAGATATTTTTTTAAGAAACGCTGAAACAGTTCAATTTTAATATTAAGTGGCACATGTTTTGACATAAAACTCAACTTTGTCACATCAACCCCTTAAGGATGGTAATAACAACCCTTATATTTTAAATAGGGAACATGGGTCGAGTGTTACATCATTTGAAAGCTCTTTCTTTTCTGAATTAAGCACACATTTTTTTTGAAGTATTATCAACTCGTTAAATAACTATTCACAGTTGGATTTGCAAGAACGTATTTCATTCATTGTGATAATAAATGCACTAATTAGTCAATTTTTCGTTAAAAAAAACTAAAAAAACTAAACCAAACGTTCAAAAATGTTTATTTAGTTAAGTAAGTGTTCAAATTTTTGACCACCAGCTTCCATACAAAAGTACAAATTTTGTTCAAAACGAGCTCTGACATTCTGCAGCATTTGCGGAGTTATTAGACGGCATTCTTCAACAATGCGTCATCGTAATTCTCCCAGAGACTCCGGTTCTGTTGCGTAAATTCTACTCTTTAAATGACCCCATCGAAAGAAATCTAAAGGAGTTAAATCCGGTGATCTAGGGGGTCACTCAATAGCACCTCTACGCCTAATCCATTGCACTGGAATCTCTTTGTTCAAAAACTCCCAGCACGTTGTGAAAAATGCGGAGGAGCTCCATCTTGTTGAAACACTAATTGATTTTCTTGATAGCGATCATCATTTTTAACAATGTCAATTAGTAGAGGGTAAACTATATCTTCTAGTAACTCCAAATACGTTTCGCCACTCAAATTGCCATCAAGAAAAATTGGTCCGATTAAACGGTCTCCAAAAATGCCAATCCAGACATTCAATTTCTGTGTAGTTTAAGTGTGAACTTCGTGAAAATTTTTTGGATTATTATCTGCCCAAAAACGACAATTGACTGCGGAGTTAATAAAAACGTACACTCGTCTGAAAAACAGATATTGAACAGAAAGTTCCCGTTATCAGCTATTAGTGCAGTCATAACTTCACAAAACTACAGCCGCCGATTAAAATGATCTTCATTCAGTTGTTGTACAAGATGAATTTTATACGAGTGAAATTTATGATGCTTCAATATTCGCTGAATAGTTCTTCTTTTGATGTTTGAAACAGTGGCTAATTTTCTAGTGCTCAAAGTTGGGTCTGCAGCAATTTGTCCTAAAACTTCAATCTCAGTAGTCTCATTTCTAACTGGAAATTCACGTTCAGGATCCCATTTTTTGTTGGCTACTGAACCACTTTGTCGAAACTTTGCAACTAACTTTAAAATGTATTTTCTGTTAACATGTCTGTTCGGATGTCGTTCATTAAACAAATTTGCATTACGGTTGGCACAGTCATCGTTTTTGAAAAAGAGAGTAATTATTTCAACTCTTTCTTCTACAGAATACACGATTGTGAAATAATTTTCGGTAAAACTATCCAGTATCAAACCGACCGATAAACTGAGATAATAAACCGCATTTCTCTCATTCCGATAAGAAATATTCTGATAGTCAATTTTTTTGTTTACAAACCAACAAAACATTGACTATCAGCACATTTCTTATCAGAATGAGTGAAATGCGTTTTTGCATCTTCAACTGTGGATAGTTTGTAAACGAGTTAATAAAACTTCCAAAAAAATTAGTGTGCTGAATTTATAAAAGAAAGAGGTTTCAAATGATGTAACACTCGACCCATGTTCCCTATTTAAAACATAAGGGTTGTTATCACCACCCTTGAAGGGTTGATGTAACAAAGTTGAGTTTTATGTCAATATTAAAAATGACGTGTTTCAGCGTTTCTTAAAAAAAATCTCTGGACGCAAATCGGTCTGTTTCGTTTTCAATGCGCCACCCTATATATAAATTTTTGTACTTTTTCAAACAATAAAGTCATTTTGAAGAAATACATATGGTAGATTGTTTCTACTATAGTTATATTGGTAACCAAATTTGATATACTTTCATACAAAAAAAGACCTATTATGTAGTTATTAAGAAAATATTTTTATGAAAATTCACCACCATAACGCACTTGCTGCGTCCAGGCTTTTTTGTTTTTACACAGGAAATATAAATATGGGTAGTCTTTTGAAAAGTTATCATCTCTCTTTGTGTTTAATACATTTTTATTAAAAGTATTTTGAACGCCTTCTAAACAAATTCTTTTATTTAAAGTTTTACAAGGTAAAAGAGAAACATTACGAAAAGTTATATTATGGCCAGTCTGAGTATTATGTTTAGACATATCACTTTTTGCAGCCTCGCAAGAACTTGTACAGGGTGATTTTTTAAGTGTCTCACCTCTGTAATTTCTTTATTATGAGAGATAACCAAAAAATTACAGGGGTGAGACACTTAAAAGAATCAACAACATTTTGAAATTTTGTGACGTCATGTCTCCGAAACGACTCGACTCAGAAATGCGAGCGTGGCATCGTTGTACACAGATTTCGATTCTGCAACGACTGTATGTCTCTGAGGCATATCTTTCCATTTCAGAAAATCAACGTTGGCCATGGATTTCTATGAAGGCGATGTGCAATTGTTTTTCTGTTGCAATATTTTAACTCATCGCATGATAGTTTGTCAGATGGCGTTGAAAAATCCAGTATTTGTTGGAAATAAAAGGCCTTTTATTCATCACCCAAAGATGTCAACCCCAAACATTTTGACGTTTAGGAACAGTATTGAAATTGTTTTCATATCTTTGGTAATAAAAAAATTACAGTGGTGAGAGACTTAAAAAAATCAGCAACATTTTGAAATTTTGTGACGTCATGTCTCCGAGACGGCTTGACTCAGAAATGTGAGCGTGGCATCGTTGTATGCGGATTTTGATTCTGCATCGACTGTATGTGTCGGAGGCATATCGTTCTATTTAAGAAAATCAACGTTGGCCACGGATTTCTATGAAGGCGATGTGCAATTGTTTTTCTGTCGCAATATTTTAACCCATCGCATAATAGTTTGTCATATGGCGTTGGAATTTTTTAAATATCTTTAGTAATAAAAAAATTACAGGGGTGAGACACTTAAAGAATCACCCTGTACCTATGGCCTAAAAGTCCCAAATTCAATTCCGAGTAGAAACGTCAAATTATTTCAGTATGCATACTGTGGAAATGTGTTTGTTGTTACTGAGATTGCAGTAGTCATTGCGTTTTTCCGCTTATTAATACTTCTTTCATCCTTACTGGAAAAAATCTATACAAGCAACGGATTTCAATCAGAATTTGCTATTATTGTTTTTTAATAAATTGGCAGAAAATTGCATTGTATTCTAAAAAGATAACAAACCCATTTTATTTGCCTGAAGTTCACCCTTTTATGACGTGCAAACTAGCATTAAATCATTTCGCAGACTCGAACAAACCAAATTAAAGAACGGCGAGTTATTTAGGTTTTTCTCAAAGTGTTTATTGGCTGTGTAAAAACTCTTTAAGCGATTATTTCACAAACTGTGAACAAGTTGGTATATAACAGCAGTTTATCGTTTCACTGACCAGCAACAATAAAACGAGGTAATGATTTAATTAATAATCTTTACTGTAATAATGCTGATTGAGCTATTTCTGCTCGGAGTTTATCTTTATTCTCACGTCAGTTGAAAATGATGAATGAGCAATGAGCATCGAACAAATCCCTTATCAAAATTAACATTAAAGCCAACAACTTTAAATCAGGTATCACTGAGCGGAAACAGAAAGCGCAGGAAGAAGTTTGTTAATTGCCCAAAAATGTTGACTAACAATAATTTGCAAAGCTGTCATAAAAATTGCTTAATTGTATATATATGCAATAAAAATACATGTACCTAATATTAACTTCCAAACAAAATACAGACATTGAGACTATTTCTCTGGTTTCACAAATTTTTTTTTTTATGATTTGGAAGTTTAAAGTGTCTTAACATCAAAGGTCATTGACACTATCGGTACATTTTGTTTCGCTAATTAAAGTATCTGTAATCAAATGCTATCAAATACTGAGGATTGTCTTAAAAAACAGAGTAAATTAGTCACATTTGGCTCACTCAAGTCAAGAATTTGGGCTAGTGTTTTCCCATTTAGGTATTCGAGTCTTGGATTGATATATAGTGGACATTCTTGAAGCACATGGTTAACAGTAATCACTCTGCCATATATTTCACATTGAGGTTGTTGTTGCTGGATAAGTAGGTATCCATGGGTGAACTTACAATGCCCTATACGAGTTCTTCTGATAGCGACTTCTTCCCTGCGTGTTAGACTTGGGAGCGTCTTTGGGGTCACTGATGTTTCGATCTTTGATCTGTTGTCAAGGGATGACCAGTGGGTTTGTCATTTGGCTTTAGAACTTTCTTTAATATTGGCAACAAGATCTGAATGGGTTTGTATGGGTATTATTGTCTTTTCTAGTATCGCATTCCGTGAGCATTCGTCAGCATTTTCATTGCCTACAATGCCACTGTGGGAAGGCGTCCAGATCAGTGTGATTGACTTGCCAGCATGGTAGAGACCGTGGACGCTTTCTTGTATTTGAATTACGATAGAGTTTCTTGCATAAAGCGATGCAAGTGAATTAATAGAGGTTAAAGGGTCTGTCAACACTAAAGCACTTTTGTATGGGGAGTCGATGAGTATGTGGACTGCCATCTTTATGGCAAATAACTCTGCTGTGTAATTGCTACACTCTGATGTTTGTTTTCTTCTCTGTAACTGGTTTAGGTACTTCACTGTCATATCAGACAGCAGAGAATTTAATGGATCTATACGGAGCAATAACGAATAAATTATCAGAAACTCAGGATGCAGCAAGTACGTTATGGTAGTGAATTTTCATAGAAATGTTCTTGCACCAAATATTTTTGTATAACTTTTTTTTTGTGGCATAAATATAGATTTTGGTTTATAGTTTGCTTTTAATATCGCAAATCTGCCTACCAAATTTAGTTACCATAGTTTTCTGTGAGATACACTTTTTTTCCGAAAGAAAACTCAAAATTTTTCCGAAAAACCTGGTACGCTATTCCTGGCTAATGAACTTGTACAAGCGACTTACAAAATGAAGGTACATGTGTATATATAACTCAAACTAATGAGTCCTTTTCGCTTGTTGGCATTTCTGTGGATCGAAATCTCCATTGGCACCAACATGTCACATCAATTGCAGAAGCGGCTGCTAAGAAATTAGGTTTCCTCTTCTGGGCTCGCAAATACTTTTCACCAGCTAATCTCTATACCTTATATACTTCAAAAATAAGACCAAACCTTGAATACTGTTCCCATATCTGGGGTGCTGCTGCTGCTTCTACACTCACTATCCTGGACTCCATTCAGAAGGGAGCTATACGCCTCATCGGTGACCCTACCCTCACCCAGAGACTGCCATCTCTTGCACACCGACGTGCGGTTGGTAACCTCTCTCTATTTTATAGATACCTGCACGGGCACTGCTCAGAGGAGCTTTCATCCATAGTTCCTCCACCTGCTGCCCCCAGCAGATCTACCAGGGGAACAGAGCGAATGCACCCTTTTACTGTCCAGGTCATCAGACATAGAACATCTTGATATGCCGCTCTTTTGTCCCGAGGATTTCCAAGTTGTGGAATTTCTTGCCGGCACATGTTTTTCCTTCTCCCCCGAACCTCCAAACCTTCACGTCCAAAATTAACAAGTTGCATCTCTCCTCCTTGTCAACACCCACGGTACGATAGTATTTAGGCTGTAAGCGCTCGTGGTGTGTTGTTGAAATATATATATATATATATATATATATATATATATATATATATATATATATATATATATATATATATATATATATATATATATATTATCGTTATTATTATTAATATTATTATTATTATTATTATTATGACCATACATATGGTTGTATTTAAAAAATTCCCTAAAAATGTCTGATCTTTCTAACTGTAAAATACTGTACAGGTTGTCCTATTTGAGATTAAAAGAAAACTAGCATTTCTTGCAAAACCATATCGCATCGGCGACAAAAATTCAAAAACGCTTAAACGTCGTTAAAAGTATCATAACATATATAAAACATGAATTGGGAGTCTGTATGTCTGTCTGTTTGTAACCACGATAACTTTAGAACGAATTGAGATATCGTCTTCGAATTTGCTATGCTGTTAACACTCGACCAACGAGTGGTTCGGATAGTTTTTGGGTAAAATCGCTTTAGAGGGTAGGGGATGAATTGATGGTGATTTGGTGAAAATTGACATTTTTTTTGTTTGAACTCGGGCAATATAAAATGTTAGGGTTTATTTATTAGAAAACTTTTAATTTCATCAAACATCGGATATCCTGTGTTGAAATTAAAAAAGGGGTTAAATGTGTGGGGGTGGAATATTTTTGACAAAATTTCGTGTTTCAGGTAGTTTTTGGGTAAAATCGCTTTAGGGGGTAGGGGACGAATGAGGGGTGATTTGGTGAAAATTGATATTTTTTCGTTAAAACTTTAGTAATATAACCTTTTAAGAATTATTTATAATAAAACTTTTAATTTTATCAAACATCTGGTATTCTGTGCTAAAATTAAATTAGGGGTTGAACGTGTGGGGGTGGATTACTATTGACCAAGTTTTCGAATTTTTTTTGCTAAAGCGGCGTAAAAAGTAATATAATATAGAAAACTTTATTCTGGAACGAACGTTTATTTGTCTGTCGGTCGATTAATCTGTCGGTCTGTCGGCATGGAGGTCTGTCTGTTAATAGGCGCAATAACTTTCGAACGAATTGATATATCAACTTCAAATTTGGTATCCAGTTAGCACCCGACAAAAGAACGCTTAGAATTGTTTTTGGGTAAGACCGCTTCAGGGGATAGGGGATAAATATGGGATGATTTGGTGAAAATTGGCGTTTTTTCAATGAAACTCGAGTAATATAACATTTCAAAATTTTATGGGTACACGAATCCAAATATTTCCTTTGTGATCAAGTCATGCGCCCCAAATTCATTCCATGAGAATATCATTCTGAAAAAAATAAATTATCAGAGGTATATAGAAGTTATGACCCAATTTCCAGCACTATTCTGTGATGAAATTGAAGTAGGGGTTTAACGTGAGGGGGTGAACACAAATTTAGTTTTCCAAGAATATTACATTTCATTGTTAAGTATACGTAGAGTTTAGTTTCTCCTCTTATTTTTTCATTGAAACATTCACATTTCGCCATAAAATGAGTTGGGGTGATGGCCTGAATTTATCACATCTGTGGTGTCACAAAACTAACAGAATAACTCTGAAAGTTCAAGTCATTGACCCTAAATTTATTTCATTAGAATGTCTTTCTGAGGAGAGTAAATTATCACAGCTATGAGGAATCTATGATTCAATTTGCAGCACTATTTTATATTACCTTTATACTATGCTAACGACGATGACATATTATTTTTAAAAAAATAGGAACTTCGTACCTTATTTTTTTTGTTCACTCAGGGCTCGTGCGCGGCCTTGCCGCCCCGATAGCACCGCAACCCTTGGTTGATTGTGTATACCCTTAGTCTTACTCCACCCATTCCAAAATCACTGTGCCTTGAACTAGTCTGCACAGCGATTGGTAGGGTGAAGTTTTATATTGCTCTGTCTCCGGTCTAGACTGACCGTAGATCAGTTGTCTTTTGCGGTCCAGAGTTATACACTCACACAAGATGTGCTGGGCTGATTCCTCCCCCTCGCCGCAGAGTCTGCATGCGAGGTCCCCTTCGAACCGCCCCATTTTATGCAGGTGTTTCTTGACGGCCATGTGTCCCGTCAAGAGACCTGTTGTGTTTCTGAGCTGTCCTCTGCTAAGATTTAGCAGCTCCACGGCTCTCTTTGAACTGGGTGCGTCAATTATTGACTTCCCATGTCTGAGCCCTGGACAGTCCGCCCAGTACACCTTGTTTTGTTTTCTGACCCAGGACTTAATGGCTCCCCAGGCAGTGCTCTTTGTCACGCCCAGAGCCGGTTCTGGTCCCATAAATGGTTCTGCTGACACTCTCTTCGCGAGACTGTCAGCTTCTTCGTTGCCTTTGACCCCCGAGTGACCCGGCACCCAGATGAGGGTCACCTCATTCTGCCCACCCAGGTCGCTCGTCTCGTCTCGGCACTCACTCACCAGCCAGGAATTTACCCGTGGGCTACTTAGTGCCTTAATGGCTTCCTGGCTGTCTGTGGCTATGGGGATCTACTTGTTGGTGTAGCCCCTTATCTTGTTCTCCCGCACACAGTGCAGGATGGCGTACATCTCGGCCTGAAACACCGTTGCATGGGCTCCGAGGGAAATACTATGACTTACCCTCGGTCCTTCCGAGTAAACACCTGCCCCCGTCCCACGCTCCCCGCCGTCTCCGTCCGTGAACCAGACGAGCGCGTCCCGTGGTATGCCCGGCGTCTCCTCCCGCCATGCCTCGCGGTCAGGGATTTCCACTGTAAAGTTGTTTTCCCTGCACATTCGCGGCCTCGCGAAGTCTTACCTCATTTCAAGCATCAGCTCCTTCACGATCTCCTGAATTTTGCAGTGGCCCCTGAAGCCTGGGTTCATTTTCAGTCTACCATTTCAGGCTAGCAGGAGCTGCTTCTAGGCTCGAAGTTAAAAATGTTCAAGCCAAAATCACCTCATAATATACTGTCATTAGATAGGTGTTCTAGCTATTTAATTACTCTTGTGTAATTTACATGTGTAAAACCAGCGTAAATCAGTATTTTCTTTACGTATCATTTTTGTATTAAACAGAAAAGATGTTCGGTGCTAAATTCTCTGGATTTTATTGATAAAATTTGTTGAATTATTGGAAGGTGAGATTTTGATGTCATTCGACGTGGTGTCATTATTTCCTAGTGTACCCACAAAACAAACGTTGGAGTATTTGGAACAATTGTTAAAATTGAACAATATAAGTGAAGACGTCTGCAAACAATATTTAACTCGAACTAGCCTTTATATAAAACAAAATATTTTCCAATTTAAAAATGAGTTTTTGAACAAACTGAAGGCACAGCAATGGGCAATCCATTATCTTCTTTTATTGCAGACTTGTTTATAAGTAGATTTGAGACGGATTTAAAAAATAAAAATGGGTATTTCCCTAAAGTTTGGTTTAGTTATGTCGACGATATTTTTACAGTGTTTGACACAAATATATGTTAGGTTGAAGAATTTACTAAAAAACTAAATAGTCAATTTGATTCAATAAAATTTGCCCACGAAATAGAAATCAACAATAAACTTTCGTTCCTAGATGTACTAGTTATTAAAAATAAAAATAATGGCTCGCTTGAATTCGATGTCTACAGAAAGGAAACGGCACTAATAGTTATATTCCTAACGACTTACATCATACGTTTGCACAAAAAACGGCAGGTTTAAATTTCCTAGTAAACAGATTGATTAAATTGCCGTTAAGTAACAATAGATAAGTACACTTGGAGAACACCCAAATCACCACAACACATATTTCAGAGACCTTACGATCGTTTCGTTGACCAAGTCAACATCTTCAAAGGAAGAAAAATTCAGAATTTTTCTTCCTCTGAAGATGTTGACTTGGTCAACGAAACGATCGTAAGGTCTCTGAAATATGTGTTGTGGTGATTTGGGTGTTCTCCAAGTGTACTTATTAGTGCTCATCACAGGTTCCAGTTTTCACATAGTAACAATAGATTTATACAAAATTAAAATACATAAAAAATGTGGCGAGATATAACGGTTACACGGATGGTTTATTAGACAAATTGGTTAACAAACATAGAACAAAGAAAATGATATCTGAATGTAAGACATTTTAGAAAGATAAAATAGAAAAAAAATGTGTGTTTACCTTATGAACCACGAATCACAAAGGATTTGGAAAGTATTTTTAAGAAAGCCGATTTACATTTGACTTTTTCGACGAAAAGTAATTTAAAAAATTTGTTGGGTAATACGAAAGACAAAGTCACTGAAATGTCCGGTATTTATGAGATTAGTAGCAAAGAAGTTTTCTGTATAAAAGAGATGAGCGGAGGTTATGGTGTTTGTCTTCCCAGATGTGCTTGTCGGCTTGCTCCAATATCCACATAGTAAATTTCTAGATCGAAAGGGAACGTGTAGATTCCTTAGATAACTCGGTACCTTTCCTTTTAAGCCTATTATCCTTATATTAGATAAGGGCTCATAAATTTGTCGACCAGAAGATTAAAGCAGGTCTTCGACCTCGTAGTTTCACTACACAATAAACACACGTTAGGTCCTCGACATTAATTTTACTTTGGACTAGTTCGTTTACCTAGACGCGATATAAATACACTGTAGCTAGTAGTTTAATTTTAGAATTTTTCTTCCTCTGAAGATGTTGACATGGTCAACGAAACGATCGTGAGGTCTCTGAAATATGTGTTGTGGTGATTTGGGTTCTCCAAGTGTATCTATTAGTGCTCATCATTCCAGTTTTCACATAGTCATTTTTGCATTTGTTTGCCTATACAAATATTGATAACTACTATATCTGCGAAACGAGTTGTAGTATTATTCTGCTTATATGACAAAGACATTCATTCCACTGGCTCGACTCCAATCTGTTGACTTTAAATCTTAAGAAAACAACATGTATAACATTTGCTCCTAGATTGTCACAAATACCAGATATGAACAGTATTACTATACATGACTATGACTGCTATAATAATAAAAATAACTGCTCCTGCGAGAACAAAATAATACGTACAGATAACACACGATATTTAGGTGTCTTTATTGATCAACTGTTGGAAAATGGAATTTTCACACAGATTATATAAACAACAAACTAAGAAAAACAGTTTATAAATTTAAGCAATTAAAGCATATTTTATCGTGGAAGTGGCTAAAGTGCGTCTATATTTGTATTGTTCAGTCAATCCTAAGTTATGCTCTATCATAGCCTGGGGAAACGCATACGAGGTACACCAGAGATGCCTGAACATAACACAAAAATTGATTATAAAGACAATGCTGAATAGAAAGATATTATATCCTAGTGTAAAAGTTTTTTAGAATAGCGGTATATTCACAGTGTCAGACCTCTTCATATTCTTCGTTGCTAAATTCATGAAAAAATTCCCCATTTATCATTCACCTATTTCTCATTGCATTACAACAAGATCAATTAGCTCAAGCAAAGTAACAGTTCCCTTTATGTCCTTAAATCTTTCACAACAGCACATTTCATACATGGGGCCACTAATATACAATGAGATTCCAGCACACTACACACAGGGTACTTTTCAAAATTCCGTAGGGGCCTTTAAAAAGTGGTACGAGACAAACAAGGATCAATTACGCACAAAACTCTCACAAGCTTAACAAACACTATTTCATTGGTATACTATTTAATGTTTAATTTTGTGTTTGTATTGTTATTATATATATATATATATATATATATATATATATATATATATATATATATATATATATATTTCTCTTATAAAGATGCCTTAAATAATAGCGAACTTCCATTACCGGGACATAAATAAATAATGTGTACACACAAACCCTCACGGGTTTACAGTACACGCATTAAAAACATTTTGTAGTATATTAAATTTAAATTTATATTTGAATAAGACTTAAATGAGATGTTAACAATATATTATAATTATTTTTTGATTAGATTTAAGTAATTTTATCGACTTTTGAATTATTCTGTAATTGTTCAAATGAACAATAAACATATTATTAAATTATTATTATTATTATTACTTTACCGAGTTACATGTTAGCAAAATAGCGATAACTATACTATTCTTGTAGTACTTGCAATGAATTAATTAAAACATTATCTGTACACAGTTGATAAACTCAGATATAAAAGGGAAAAGGGACAAGAGGAAGGTATTACATTCTGGGGTTTTGCAGTGTTGTAAAGCCGAGTTATCTTATAAGCGAACATTAGTTTGGGGTCGGTTGGTCCTGGAATTTTTATACCAAGGGTGTGTCTAATAAATTTTAAAAAGTATGAGGAATGCCAGATCTAAAACGACATGGAATTTTAAAAATATCCCCTGATTAAATTTTAAAATGCTTAGGTCGATTCTTTGGAGCAGTATAACACGTATTGTCCTGCGATCTAATTTAACAATATTAACAAGTTTTTACGACCATGCTCAACTTTGTCATGTAGCAGCGATAATAATAGGGACAATTTTACATTACGCTCGAACACCAATGTTGGAAAAATAGAACTTCAAATTTTTATATCATTGTGTAAAGTGTATTTCACGTTTAATAAGCCTTTTCGGCTCTCTCTGTATTGTATTACGTCTTGGGCTAATGTGGGCTTAGAATCATACACGATACTTTTTAATAGCACAAAAAGTCTGGACGCGACAAGTGCGTTATGGAAGTGAATTTTCATAAAAATGTTTTTAGTAGCAAATGCGAGCTGGCATCAATCTGATAACCGGTATAGCCTATGTAGTACAAACAATGTACTATAGTTTATCAAAATTACATATTGTTTGAAAATGTAAAAGCAAATCCGAACATAGACTTAAATGTTGGTTTCCTAACCAACAAAATTTACGTTAATAGTATATTTAGTTATTGAAATTTGAAGGATTTAATGAAAATTCGCCACCAAAACGCACTTACTGCATCCAGAGTTTTTTTACAAACATGGATCATATTTCGATAAAAAATGCAAAAATGCATTAACGTTGGTTCTAGGAAAATTAGCTACAAATTATAGACCGGTAAACCACAAACTTCACTAAACCTACAGCGAAAGCATCAACTTAACTATACCGACAGCCAAAGCATCAGAGAGGATCTATTTGAAATGAATTTTCTGTAAATATTTTAGTAAGATGAAGGGCAATGACGGTTGAATCTGAAACTTAAGGGTTCGCAGAACACTCTTATTGCAACATTTTCTTTTCACAATTCGTATTTATTTCACGTTATTTGCCTAAACATTGCCTATTTTGACGTTTAAAATTGTGAGTTTGACGTTTTAAGGAAAACTCCAATTTTTTTTTCTTTAACTGCCCGTAACTTTTTCGTCTTAGAGACCTAAATTTTGGTACCTGGTCCACTTTTTATATTACAAACACGCGTACCAAATTTGGTTGCCTTTACTTTGTTATTTCTGGAGATATACATTTTTTTAGTAAGAAAGCACAATATTTTTCGAGAAAACCTGTGCCGATTTTCCTGGCTAACGAGCTTATCCACTCCACTTGTAAAATAAAGGTACTCACCAAATTTGATCAAGATCGGCCCATTGTTTTTTGAGTCATCAGCGTAATACACACACAGCATATATATATATATATATATATATATTCAGAAAGATTCCCGCGGTCTTTAATGTGAGACATACTTGGTTCTCGGGTTGAACCGCGTCCAGAATTTATGAAAACTCGACGTTTTGGCTCCTATTTTGGAGCCATTTTCAAGAGGTAAAGGAAATATGTAAAGACACTCTAGGGCCTCAATCTGCCTACTCCTTAAAGTGATAGACAAATGTGGGTAAAGGAAATATGTAAGGACACTCTAAGGCCTGAATCTGCCTACTCCTTAGAGTGGTGGACAATGGTGGGCAAAGGAAATATGTAAGGACACTCTAGAGCCTCAATCTGCCTACTCCTCAGAGTGGTGGACAAAGGTGGGTAAAGGAAATATGTAAGGACACTCTAAGGCCTCAATCTGCCTACTCCTTAGAGTGATAGACAAAAGTGGGTAAAGGAAATATGTAAGGACACTCTAAGGCCTCAATGTGCCTATTCCTTAGAGCGGTGGACAAAGGTGTGTTGGGTTGTTGTAGCTCGATTACGGGGCCTCAATCTGCCTACTCCCCAAATCTCGCCGGAATCGTCTGTGAGGTCTCAGTGTGTTCAACCCTATGCCTCAGGGAGATCTCTCTGAGGGTTGAACACACTGAGACCTCACAGACGATCTCCGGTGAGATTTGGGGAGTAGGCAGATTGAGGCGCCGTAATCGAGCTGTCCTTACATATTTCCTTTACCCACCTTTATCCACCACTCTAAGGAGTAGGCAGATTGAGGCCTTAGGGTGTCCTTACATATTTCCTTTACCTCTATAAAATGTCTCCAAAACAGGAGCCGAACGTCGAGTTTCCATAAATTCTAGACGCGGTTCAACCCGAGAACCAAGTACGTCTCATATATATATATATATATATATATATATATATATATATATATATATATATATATATATATATATATATATATATATATATATATATATATATATGTATATGTATATGAATTCTAGAAATTCTTAGCAGTTTTCGGGAAAACCCTGGTTCAACCTTTTTTGAACTCTAACAGAATTTGTAGCATTCAACCTCTTTTATAGAAAACGAGACGGTGTATTTCAAAATTAAAAAAAATTAAGTGAATTAAAATCTGTGTCAAATACTAATATTTGAAAAAAAATCTTTATAAAATTAGCTTCCATTAAACTTCACGTGTTTGAGCGTTTTCCACAAAAACTCTTTTTTGCTGAATGTTGAATTTTATTCCATAAAAGTGTTTTACACTATATATATATATATATATATATATATATATATATATATATATATATATATATATATATATATATATATATATATAAATTCTCCAATTCTTAGCAGTGTACGGGAAAACCCTGGTCCAACTTTTTTTGAACCCTAACAGAATTTGTAGTATTTAACCTCTTTTCTAGAGAACGAAACGGTGAATTTCAAAATTAAAAAAAAGTGAATTAAAACCTGTGTCAAATACTAATATTTGAAAAAAATCTTTATAAAAATTAGCTCTCATTAAACTTCACGTGTTTCAGCGTTTTCCATAAAAACTCTTTTTTGCTGAATGATGAATTTTATTCCATAAGTGTGTTTCACAATATATATATATATATATATATATATATATATATATATATATATATATATATATATATATATATATATATATATATATATATTCTAGAAATTCTTAGCAGTGTTCGGGAAAACCCTGGTCCAACTTTTTTTGAACCCTAACAGAAATTGTAGCATTCAACCTCTTTTCTAGAAAACGAAACCGTGAATTTCAAAATTAAAAAAAAGTGAATTAAAATCTGTGGCAAATACTAACACTTGAAAAAAATCTATATATAAATTATCTCCCATTATTTGTTCAATAAAAATTATACCCAAATACAACATAAACACATTCGTGACAGGAACAGGATTTTGAAGATGTTATTACCTGTTTCCGTATATACTATAAATTACTTGCAGAATGTGTGAGAAAGTGCAATTGCAAAACCTTTCAAGCTTTAAAAATATGTTAAACACAGCCACTGTCTATTGCAAATAGAGTTTAAGCTCACACACAATAAAGTAGGTGAGTACACACTAATAAGCACTTCTTTTGTCAACTAAAGATACAAATATTAACATATTGTTTACAAACTTAATAAGTAGTTCCCACAGGAATATATGCAGGTGATTTTAATACAATTGTTTTTTACCGATAAAACAAATGGCAGCATAAATACAGATTTCACAGCTTTTTTTCTGGTTACATAATTCACTCTTTCTATCAATGGCGGCTCGTGACTTTCGGAGTGGGTGAAGCAGAATACGAGCGGCCCCAAAGGGTGGTCCAGAGAGACGAAGACTCCCTGCGCCGCAGGCGAAAATTTTTTAAATTTGTTATGTCACGCGTTCTCCTGGCACTTCAGTATTTAAAAAAAAAATCTACTTGTATAAAAATATAGACTTTTACAAAGAATAATGTACAGGAATATTTGATAAGAGGACACTGTACACATAGTATACACGCACTCATACGGTAATATAATACGGCGCTACTCTCAGAAATAATGGAGTGTTGTCTTCGCAAAATTTAAGATGCTGGTCCGATCAAAGTCCAAATTGGATAATATATTGCAAGAGGGTATGCTTCCGTATTTATTATGAACACTCTGTATAAGATAAGAGGCTAATATTGTGTGAATTGATACACTAGCTGACTCTTAATCCATTGGCATTCTGATATTTGCAAGACTCTCAGTACCGTTTACACAGGGTACTCCAAAAAGTCGATTTTTTCATTTTTTGCACTCAAGTTGTGAACACTCTTGTATAAGTTCCGATATTGAAACTCGTTATTTGTGGCTTACAGATATGCCTATGTGCCTAAATCAATAGATATTTGTTTGTTTTTTTTTTTGTAAAAAAAAGCTTAATATGCTTTAGCACTTCAGTATTTAAATAAAAAATCTATTTGTATAAAAATATAGACTTTTACAAGAAATAATGTACAGGAATATTTGATAAGAGGACACTGTACACATACTGTACACGCACGCATACGGTAATATAATACGGTTCGTATTACCTATGAAAATCTGTTTATAGAGGGAAGAGCTACAAGCAATTTTTTTTTCAAATTCAAGGCCCTTGTTTTTTTTACAACTTGAAATTTTATATCTAATATTTTATTATTTTGAAGTTATTCTTTCAGGGGTGATAATAAACAAATCAATTCCACTTACCAATAAGAAACATGAAAAATCCAGCTTTTCAAAGTTTGTAAATGTGACACATAACAGATTATTTAACATAGTAAAAATAAAAATACGCCTCTGACGATGCGACTTAATCTAACTAAACGACTAACACTAAGCTTTGAAGCAGGCTCAGAACTCTGCATCACTTTTGTGGCTAATGAACAGCAACCTACCGATGCACCTACCGTTTCCATGGTAACCGTCTCATGCAAGCGTCCCGAAACAGATGCAGAATTTGTATGCGAACGAATCTGGCTAAGTCAGTCCGCAGTTGCTTAACGCTCTAGTGTAGTCTATGGTCCGCAATAAGTAAGCACTGTGTGCTAGGGCATGTATATATTCAATTCGGTGATCGGGGGCGGGCTTCCAAAGTATATCCTACCATAAATTACCATAAAAATACATTATCAACTACGGCGCGACGTAACAGGACATGTTTATGTGGTTGTTCCAAATGAATTTGAGAGAATGAAAAAAAAATTATGGTGGATTTTGAATAACAAACTTTAATTTAACCGAAAAATATAGGTGAAGCAGCGCTTCACCTCCGTCTTCGGACGAGCCGCCACTGCTTTCTATCGCTTGTTCTTCTGAAGCCTTTTAGCCTCTCTCTGTATTGCATTACGTCTTGGGCTAATCTGGATTAGAAACATATACAACACTTTTCAATAGAACAAAAACAATCAATAGTTGGCGTATGTATGTATGTATCCGAGCGATAACCCAAAAAACACTAAACTAATTTCAATTAAACTTGGCACAAATCTTGCCTGAGCGAAAACCAAGGTCGAGTTCGTTAATTCGCCTTTATGTTCAAGTTTTTCCGGTAGAAAATCGGGGAAAACTTTTTAAGAACGATATATTTTTGTAAGTATCAGAGTAACTGAAATGATACTTTACATGTGGCTAGAAATAATCCAAATAAACCTACCTTGAGAATTGTAAGTAGTTTGGTACACAATATTTAGGTTTTTTTCCTAATTAAAAATAAAAGTTAACTTTCACGCGTAGATTAATTCATACAGCAGGTATAAACCATACATCACTATTGACTAAATGATTTCTTTGCCAGACATATCTCTGTGGGCCGATTCATCGGATTGATGTAACGGACGATTACTTCACTTTGTTTGGTTTAGTGGGGTTTTATGCCCCTGGGGTGTTTTAATGTACTGGTGCTAGCACTATTTTCGGTCGTTTATATTTGAGAGTGTTTTTTTCGTCGTAATTTGAGAAACCATACATCAACGGCAACCAAACTAAATATATACCAGGCACATACTACCCGAACCAACAATCGTGAAATTTCTGCCGCAATTATGGAAAATGACAGACGAGATCAAATTAAAAATTTGCAGATTTATTGTCATTTAACTGGGGGATTCAATCAATTACTAAAATACACTATATTTGTAGCTTTATTAACAACCCCAAACACAGTTTTTGCGCACCAAGATATATTATGCTGTCGTTTACTATAGCAGAAATTTAAATAAAATCAAGTCAAGTCTCTATAAAAATGATTCTAAAATAGTTTCTTTTATCTTTAAGCTTAACCATAAGACGTCATATAAGACCGAAACAGTCGTGGGATGTGTTTCAATGGCAATTCTGCTAATTCTGTACTTAATTAATTCAAATGCAATCAAATAATCTCGAGTTGTGCCCGGTGTCACCGGTTGGTGACGGGAACATTTCAAACTACTGAAAAATCTTTTTACTAAAAAAAAGGTGAAAACATTCAACAAGTTACAAACCTGTCACTCTTTAGCTTTCGAATGTACACAAAAAAAGTGGTGAATACTTACTCGTATCTTCCCAACGATTTTTGTTTATAATATCACGCTGTTGGGACATTATTGCAATACCTGCTCATATAGAGTGCCAGTACACAAGCAAAATCAACGCAACTTCAGGGTGAGTGCGTCATGTGCTTTACTAGGAGTACCCGCTACCTACCGATACCGTTACTCAGACCAAATTTATGCTACTAAACGTAAAATAGATGTTTGAATAAGGAGCACCTATAGGTCACACTGAGCACTAACGAGCTAAGAAGGCTTTCAAAGAATTTTGAAAGCACTCAATGTGGACATAACATTTAGGAGCACGCTGTCTATATGAACATATAAAAACTTTAAACTCACTACGGCTTTAAGTTCTAAAGGTCTTGATCCATGTTCATTTAAAGATTTTTTTAATTTTAACAACACACCACGAGGTCTCGCAGCCTAAATACTATCGTACCGTGGGTGTTGACAAGGAGGAAAGAGGCAACTTGTTAATTCTGGACTTGAAGGTTTGGAGGTTCGGAGGAGAAGGAAAACATGTGCCGGCAAGGAATTCCACAACTTGGAAGTCCTCGGGACAAAAGAGCGGGCATAACAAGATGTTCTATGTCTGGTGACCTGGACAGTAAAAGGGTGCATTCGCTCTGTTCCCCTGGTAAATCCGTCGGGGGCAGCAGGTGGAGGAACTATGGAAGAAAGCTCCTCTGAGCAGTGCCCGTGCAGATATCTATAAAAGAGGGCAAGAGAGAGAGAGATCATCACCGGTACGTCAGAGGACAAGGGTAAGGGTAGGGTCATCGGTGAGACGTATAGCTCTCTTCTGAATGGATTCCAGATTAGCGAGTGTAGAAGTGCAACGGCACCCCATACTTGGTAGCAGTATTCGAGGTTTGGCCCTATTTGTGAAGTAAATAAGGTATAGAGATTTGCTGGTGAAAAGTAGTTGCGAGCCCGGAAGAGGAAACCTAATTTCTTAGCAACCGCTTTTGCAATTGATGTGACATGTTGGTGCCAATTGAGATTTCGATCCACAGAAATGCCAACAAGTGAAAAGGAGTCATTACTTTAAATAACTTGGTTGTTCATTGTGATGGGTCTAGGGCTGGTGTATCTTTTATGAGACAGACAGCAAGACTGAGATTTGGTGGAGTTTAATTGTACAACATTTCTACTTTCCCAGTCTAATATTTTTTGGAGATCCACAAAGACAGAACCCTCTATGTATCTGCGATCCTTATCTAATTGGGCTAAATAAACAGGCTTGGAATATTGTATATTTGAGTGGAGGGTGCTGCCATCCGTGTAACTGTGAACTGGGTTGGATGTGCGAGGAGGTCATTGATGTGGAGAAGAAACAAAGTAGGGGCTAAAGCTTAGAGGAATGGCCATCCACGACAACTGAAATGCTCCAGTTGGAGAAAAATTTGCTATCGAGGTACAGACTTTTGATGGTAGGCCCAGCAATTGTTGTAAAAAAATGCGCACCAGAACTTGCTCCTGTCCCGACTCGTCTGTTTCAGACATCTTACAATAGAGGCATAGTCCCTAGTAACTGGAAAACTGCTCGAGTACAACCCGTTCCCAAGAAAGGATCCAAAGCGCTTTCTAGCAACTACATGCCTATTTCTCTCCTTTCAGTCGTCTCTAAAGTGATAGAAAAGTATATGAACACCGAATTACTAAAATTTCTTGAAAAACACAGTCTAATCCACGACAGGCAGTATGGATTCCGTCAGCGCAGATCAACTGCCGACCTCCTTTCCCTTGTCACCCATTATTGGAACAAGTATATGGAACTACACGGTGAATCCCAGATTGTCGCTCTAGACATATCCAAAGCATTCGACCATATCTGGCACGCAGCGCTGCTTAATAAACTACCGGCCTATGGCCTACCACCAAAACTCTGTGCGTGGACAGCAAATTTCCTCTCCAACCGGAGCATTTCTGTTGTCATGGATGGCCCTAAACCTCCAAACCTTTAAGTCCAGAATCAACAAGTTGCCTCTTTCCTCCTTGTCGACACCCACGGTACGATAGTATTTAGGATGTAAGCCCTCGTGGTGTGTTAAAATAAAAAAATGAAAAAAATAGGCCGGAAGTTTATTAGTTAAGATATTCTTTTCTAGTTTTTCTGTCAATAAAGAAGAGATTTTTGTACGAACATTCACATAAATTAAATAATCATGCTGTGCACCCTTGTGACTGAAGTGATTATCTGTTAACTAAAATCTTTATTTTTGCAATTGCAGCTAGTAAAAGCGGAATATCACAATATTCACAGCAGGAGCGCTTGAGGAAAGCAGTAAATAAAACACAGAGCTATAATTTTCCACTACTAAATAGTAGAAACGTCTATTAACAGAAGAATTAACATATTCATTTAGCGGTTTTACATTTGTCTTGTCAACAATGTAGCAAGTGCATGGAGGGTTTATTCAAGGAGTGTAGCTTTAAAGGCCATATTAAAACAGACATTGTGTGAATTTAATGGTTTATTTTCAAAAGGCGGTGTATTAGTTAAAGAATGTGTAAATTTATGATCGTACGCTATCAAACCTGCGCTATTGTTCAACAATAAAGGAAGATTGTCGGCTACAACTACTCCTGTACGCTTTTATGATCTGAGAGTTGAGTTATATACATGCGGTTTTACAATCTCTAAGTTACCGAATTAAACTATATTATGCATAAAATAATCTGCTACATAACAATTGCTTATTAGTAAATTACATGCAAGTCTGGACGCAGCAAATCCGTTATGGAAGTTATTTTCATCAAAACGTTTTTAATAGCAAATATGTATTTTAGTTAATTTTCGTAGAAAAAATTCACTAATGGGGAGATCCCGACTTTTGAATTTCGAAAAAAAATTTGAATTTTTATATGTTTATATATATATATATATATATATATATATATGTATGTATTACACCGATAACTCAAAAAATGATGCGCCAATTTTGATAAAATTTGGCACGTATTTTCCCTTTGTAAATGGCTTGGACAAGTTTAGTTATTCAGGGAAATCGGACGAGGTTTTCCGGGAAAATTTTTAGTTTTCATTAGAAAAAAATTGTTATCTCAAAAAATAAAAAAGCTATGATAACCAAATTTGGTTGGTAGGTTTACGATATAAAAAGTAAGCTATACACCAAATCTATATTTCTATGTTACAAGAAAAAAGTTATAATAAAATATTTTGTTCCAGATCATTTCTGTTTTCCTTATAACTCGCATCGTTTTTAGTCTATTGTTATTATTAAAAGTCAATAGTTTCTTTCTAAAATTTGCTTTTACCGAACACACGTGGCTTCCAGTAACTTCTGCTTCTGCCGCTGTTACAGTCTTTACTCTTAACATGACGCTTTGCTTACTCTTACTGCTATACGATTTTACATACGTATCACCCTACAAAAACCTACTTGTATTCCACCGCATAAGACGTTCCTGTAGCTTCACTTTCGGTTTATTTTCCTCTCTTTCTTCTTTATGATTCATTTGCAAAGTTCACTAGTCTGTTCTATCGAGAATGAAAATAGTGGAAGCATCCTCTTACTAGGCATCGTGTTTCAATTGGCTATGATTGTACCTTTAATTTACACTGTTAGTCAATGCTGGCCTTCTATGTAATTTTTATTTATGTGACCCGACACATTACTTGAAATTCCCATGCAACATTTCTTTTTACGTGCCTTATGTGATCTCCTGCTACATTCATCACCTTTATAACGTGAGGCCCCTTACCATTATATTTCCTGTTCCCCTAGTTTAATTATCATAACGAGCAGATTTCGTCTTTGCGAAAAGCTATTAGTCAATGATTATTTATCTCAAAACATAAAAAAGCTATGGTAACCAAACTTAGTGTGTAGGTTTGCGATATAAAAAGGACACTTGAATGTTCTTCATTTATGCTACTCTTCTTATTTGTTAAAGTAATGGCAAAAATGTCTCTAAAATAGACGAATTACAAATTATTATTATTACAAATAAATAACTGGAGACCATTATGAGTTACCTGCCTGTCATTATACTTTGTTTCTCAAGCTTCGGTAGCGTTGAGGGTTCCATCACTGGCTCATGTGCAAAGGGGTATTGGTTCAAATCTCAGTTCGCTTGAATTTCTTTTTCAACTTTTTTCCTTTTTGTGAATTTTCCTAGAAAAAATTCACCAACGGAGAGATCCCGACTTTTGAACTGTAAAAAAAATTTTGCAAATGAGCGCGAACTAGGACCCCTAGTTCCCATATCCGCGGTCAGTTTTAATTTTATATGTTTATATATATTGTATGTATCACACCGATAACACACAAAAAATTGGCCGATTTTGACAAAATTTGGCATGTACCTTCCTTTTGTAGATGGCTTGGATAAGTTTGTTAGTCAGGAAAATCGGATGAGGTTTTCCAGAAAAATTTTGAGTTTTCATTCGAAAAAAATTTTCATATCAAAAAATAAAAAATCTATGATAAGTTAAGTAGGTAAGTTTCGATATAAAAAGTAAACTATACACCAAAATTTCGATTTCTATGTCACAAGAAAAAAAGTTATAATAAAATATTTTGTGCCAGATCATTTCTATGAAAATTCACTACCATAACGCACTTGCTGCGTCCAGGCTTTTTTTTTAGTGAAAGCAGATATAAAATTTGGTACAACCTCTATTATGGTAGAAACAATGTACCATATTTTATCAAAATAACTTGAAAATGTTCAAAAAGTCTCCGAAAATACACTTAAAGTGTTCCAGAAAAAACTGGTCTCCTAGCCAACGCACCTTAAGTTAATGGCAAATTAAGTTATTCAAATTTAAATCATTTAATAAACATTCGCTACATAAACGCACTTGCCGCGTCCCGAATTTCTTTTCTCACAAACATGTATTATATTTCGATGAAAAATGCAAAAATGCATTAGAGGTGATTTAAAAACAGTCTGGACGCAGCAAGTGCGTTATGGTAGCGAATTTTCGTAAAAATGCCCATAATAGCAAATATGTCTTGTTTTTAAAGGAAGAACATTTCGTTGGCAGTATAACCTATATATTAGTTACAATCTACCGTATTTTATTAAAATAGCTTTGTTGTTTCAAAAAGTAGAAACATTTTCCAAAAAAGAAAACTTTAAAAGTTCCAGAAAAAACTGGACTGATTTTCTTAGCCAACGAACCTCTTTAAGCTGTTTACACACCTGCCAGGATATTATTATTTACAAACAGCTTTAGGACCAAAATTGAAAAAATATATGAAAATTTGCAAAAATTTGTTTTACAGAAAATCACCATTTTTTTTACAGAAATTGACTTCAGTAATGTTACACTAAATTATATTTTTTACAAAAATTCGACCACTTTTTTTACAATAACTTACTAAACATTTATTATTAATTACCAAAATATCACAAAAACCTTACAAAAATAAGTTTCACAGAAACACTAAAAACATTTCTGCGAAAGCTTTTTAAATTCAGCCACTATTTGAGCGTGCCCGTATACGGCAGCTCGATTTTTTCGATGAGTAACACAAACAAAAAGCTCTCTGAATGTGTCATTTATATGGGGCTCCGCTATCTATTGATAAAAACGCCATTTCACAATTTGTGACATGTGTTTAAAATATGTGCTAAAAACGTGAAAAGTTGCAATACAATTGAAATAACTCAAAAACGATGAACGATATCAATTTTTTTCTTACAAACATGCATTTTAATTCGCTGGAAAATACAAAAATGCAATAAAATAAGCGGGTGTTCTATTAACAAAAGAAAGTGTGTATCACCAACGACCTATGGACCACCCTATGATTGTTAATATATATATATATATATATATATATATATATATATATATATATATATATATATATATATATATATATATATATATATATATATATGTAAAACTTTTAACGGACCTTGGTTTTGGGTTCTAGGGACCCAAATTTGCGCTCATCTAAAGAAATTTTGCAAAAGCTTTTCATCATGACCTCTTTATTAGCGAATTTTTCTTAATGAAAATTCGCTAATATTAGTTACCTGTGACTCGCAAAAGATTGTTAATCTAGTTATGCGCTGGTTCACGATAACGTTCAATTTTTCATTGGTTCACTTCAGTAGGCAACTGAATAGGTCACTCTACACTAGCTAGACAATTAGGAAATTATTCTTGCATTATTACCTATTAAATATATTAACCTAATGTAAAAACAGGCATTTTGCGGTAGTTTTTGGATAACATACGATAGAAGCTAATAGAAAAGTTAGTTCAGAGGTTAGAACGTGTGCCCTTGAACCGAAGGGTACTGGGTTCGATCCCAGAGTTATCCTTTCACTTTTTCAGTACAAACTTTAACATTAACCTCAACCAATATTCTGGCATTGGATCTGAGTAAGTTGAATGTCTGCGCGTTCCGGAGGGGGCGTAAAGCCGTCGGTCCTGTGTCCATGCGACGTTGGGCACGTTAAAGATACCTACCTTCCTTAGAGAAAGGCAAGGGTTCGGCAAGATTTCCAGGATAGTGAGGTGAAACTGCTCCCTGGCGTCGGAGATTGGCCATAGTCGCGGAAATAGGCCGACGTTAAAGAAACAAAACACACACAAACCTCCAAACCTTCAAGTCCAGAATTAACAAGTTGCCTCTTTTCGGCTTGTCGACACCCACGGTACGATTGTATCTAGGCTGTAAGCCCTTGTGGTGTGTTGTTAAAATATTAAAGAATCCCTCTTTACTTTCATACTGAATATTAAATTTCAGTTTTTCAGTTCCTAAGAAAGTAACTACAAATTTAATAAAGTCATTGAACGTTACCTTCGAATTTTAGTGAATCTTCACTAAACATAATATTATATATTTGTGATTTTAACGAGTTTTCTTTATAAAAAAAACTAATAAGAAGGTTTCGACTTTTGAAAAAATTTCTTTAGATGGGGGCGAACTAGAACCCCTGTAACCCATATCTGTGGTCTGTTCCTTCCTTTTGCAAGAGGCGTGGATAAGTTCGTTAGCCAGAAAAATCAGCCCAGGTTTTCCCAGAAAATGTTTTGTTTTCTTTAGGAAAAAATTATATCTCCGGAAATAACAAAATAGGGGCAACTAAATTTGGTACGCGTGTTTGTATTAAAAATAGTAACGTGCCAAAATTTAGGTCTGCTGGTTAAAAGAGAAAAAAGTTATAGGCATTTAAAAAAATGGGGTTTTCCTCAAAACCTCAAAGTAGCGATTTGAAACGTGAAAATTCGCAACAATTAGGCAAAGAACCTGAACCAAATACGGACTATGTAAAGAAACTGTCGGAAGAAGAATGTTCTGCAAACCCTTAGGTTTCAACTTCAACCGCCACTGTCCTTCATTTTACAAACATATTTACAGAAAGTTCATTTCATATAGACCCTTTCTCTGATGCTTTGGCTGTAGGTTCAGTTAAGTGGGTGCTTTGGCTGTAGGTTTAATTAAGTTTATGGTTTAACGGTCTATAATTTTTAACTAATTTTCGTAGAAAAAAATCGTGAGGAGACCGCAACTCTTCAATTTTAAAAAGACTTCTTCAAATGAGCACAAACTAGGTTCCCTAGAATCCATATCGGGGTTTACTTTCAGTTTTTATCTGTTTACATATATACAGGGTGGCACATTTCGACGGTAAACCTTAATATAATTGTTATTATACAAGATACGAGAAGAAATTGTATACGTTAATTATATGGTGTCTTAAGCTGCGTCAAAAATATTTTGACAATAACAGGATGGTCCATAAGTCGTTGGTGATCCCTATAATTGTTTTTTTTTTCGAACACCCTTATATTATTGCATTTTTGCATTCTCTATCGAAATATGATGCATGTTTGACAGCAAAAAATCGAGACGCGGTAAGTGCTTTTTGGTAGCGAATTTTCATTTAATCTTTCAAATTTCACTAAGTCAATTTGCTACTGACCTAAAGTTGGTTGGCTAGGAATCCAGTTTTCTCGGAAACATTTGAAGTTTATTTTCGGAAAATTTGTGTATATTTTCAAACAATAAGTAATTTTGATGAAATATGGTACATTGTGTCTACTATGTAGGTTATACCGGTAACCATATTGATGCCTGCTTGCATTAGAGAGACATATTTGCTATTAAAAACGTTTTTATGAAAATTTGCTTGTATAACGCACTTGCTGCGTCCAGATTTTTATTTTATTGCAAAGACCTTAAAAAATTTCCCGTGAAATACCCAAACCAAAATACTGTATGTTCTCAGATAGGGGATGAAATTGTTTCTACCGCCCTGGGCAAGGCTGAACTTTTTGCCTCGTTGTTCGCCCGCAATTCTACTCTCAACCCACCTCCAAATGTTCAACCACCGACAGTCCCCAATGTCGCGCATAAAATGACGGTTGTCATATTCAAAACTAAAAAGGTACGAAAGATGCTCTCTTCTCTTAATACCAGGAAAGCCTCTGGTGTTGACAAGATCCCAGCAATTGTTCTCAAAAAATGCGCACCAGAACTTGCTCCTGTCCGGACTCGTCTGTTTCAGACATCTTACAATAGGGGCATATTCCCTAGTAACTGGAAAACTGCTCGAGTACAACCCGTCCCAAAGAAAGGATCCAAAGCGCTTCCTAGCTACTACAGGCCTATCTCTCTCCTTTCAGTCATCTCCAAAGTGATGGAAAAGTATATAAACACCGAATTACTAAAATTTCTTGAAAAACACAGTCTAATCCACGACAGGAAGTATGGATTCCGGCAGCGCAGATCAACTGCTGACCTGCTTTCCTTTATCACCCATTCTTGGAACAAGTCTATGGAACTACACGGTGAATCCCAAGTTGTCGCTCTAGACATATCCAAAGCATTCGACCAGGTCGGGCACGCAACACTGCTTAATAAACTTCCTGCCTATGGCCTACCACCAAAACTCTGTACCTGGACAGCAAAATTCCTCTCCAACCGGAGCATTTCTGTTGTCGTGGATGGCCACTCCTCTAAACTATATCCAATTAATGCAGGAGTTCCTCAAGGTTCAGCTTTAGCCCCTACTTCGTTTCTACTTTACATCAATGACCTCCTCTCTAGCACATCCAACCCAGTTCACAGTTACGCGGACGACAGCACCCTCCACTCAAATATACAATATTCTAAGCCTGTCTCTTTGGCCCAATTAGATGAGGATCGCAGACTCATGGAGGGTTCTGTCTCCGCGGATCTCCAAAAAATATTAAACTGGGGAAGTAGAAATCTTGTACACAACCCCACCAAATCTCAGTCTTGCTTTCTTTCTTATAAAAGATACACCAGCCCTAGACCCATCACAATGAACAACCAAGTTATTCAAAGTAATGAGTCATTTTCACTTGTTGGCATTTCTGTGGATCGAAATCTCAATTGGCACCAACATGTCACATCAATTGCAGAAGCGTCTGCTAAGAAATTAGGTTTCCTCTACAGGGCTGGCAAATACTTTTCACCAGCTAATTTCTATACCTTATATACTTCGCAAATAAGGCCAAACCCCGAATACTGCTCCCACATCTGGGGTGCTGCTGCCGATTCTACACTTGCTATCCTGGACTCCATTCAGAAGAGAGCTATACGTCTCATTGGTGACCCTACTCTCACCCAAAGGCTGGCATCCCTTGCCCACCGACGTGCCGTTGGTGATCTCTCTCTCTCTCTTTCTCTCTCTCTCTCTCTTTCTTTTATAGATATCTGCACAGGGACTGCTCAGAGGAGCTTTGTTCCATAGTTATTCCACCTGCAGCCCCCAACAGATCTACCAGGTGAACAGAGCAAATGCACCATTTTACTGTCCAGGTCACTAGACATAGAACATCTTGTTATGCCCGCTCTTTTGTCCTGAGGACTTCCAAGTTGTGGAATTCCTTGCCGGCACATGTTTTTCCTACTCCTCCGAACCTTCAAACCTTCAAGTCCATAATTAAGAAGTTGCCTCTTTCCTCCTTGTCGACACCCACGGTACGATAGTATTTAGGCTGTAAGCCCTCGTGGTGTGTTATTAAATAATTGACATAGCACAGCATGCAGCACCAATCTGGGACACACTGTATAATACGCAACTAACATAGCAACGATGATGACAGCGCCAGCATATTAGAATAATATATTGTAGAGCAATTTCATTAAAAACTTAAACTTATCAGGCTTTAGTGATAAACATTTTTATATCTAATTAAATTAATTAAAACGATGCCTCAAAACAATGTAACCTTATCACAAAGATATTTCGTCACGAAGAAAAAACTGATTCTTTTCTTTGAACCCAAAGAATCTATAAAGTTGGACAGGTGAAACAAATCGCCATAAAAATTCCATCAGACATATAAAAACAATACTGGGAACTGGAAATAAAATGGAAGTGAAATCAAATCCGAATCTTTCCATATCAGAGGCAGCCATTCAGTTAATTAAAATGTATCCGTGTCTCGATGGATTTATTGATACAAGATATCTAGTAGGCTGTTCTGTCGCCTTTAAGACGCTGATATTAAATCCCCGTTCACCCCTCCTGTATGAGTTTATCAATGGCTAAGTTCCCAACCCTCAGGACATAAAGACATTAAAAAGCCGACAAAGTGCCCCTAAGCTGAGTCTTAACACCCTATAGTTCTTTGACTAACTACCATGAGACTCTAGATAAAACTGCTTCAACTTTTTTTAACTTTTAGATGGAAATGTAAAAAAACTTGAACGATAGATGTTCGTGATTACAAACTGCCTTATAATCTACAGCTCTGTTTGCAACTCCTCTGTAAGTCGTTAAAAATTATATCAAACGCACCTTTCAAAAATGTTTGTGAAAGTTTGCTGGTGTGAAATACATGTACGATGGCTCATGTAAATTATGAGTGAAAGCCAGCAAAACTGCAAAAGATTATAAACTCTCTTGGGAAAAAAGTTGACCAAATTGTGAGTTTTAAAAACTTAAGAAATATATCCGTGTATAATGACGTTTTGTGTAAAACAGCTTTAATAGCGGATTTTATTGTAATCACAACAGTCTACTAATATTTAATAAATACAAGTTTAAAGTATACTTGCCCAAAAATGGTTTCAGATTTATCTTGCAACCATAAAAGGTTCGGGACTCGGCAAGTGCGTTATGGTAGTGAATTTTCATAGGAATAATATACAATATAGTAGCGGTTTAGCCTTATATTAAAAGTTATAAATTACCTTACTAGCAAATTTTCATTAAGAAAAGTTCTTTAATAGAAAGGTCATCATGGAAAGCTTTTAAAAAACTTTCTTCAGATGAGCGCGAATTTGGGTCCCTAGAACCCAAAACCAAGGTCCGTTGACATTTTTATATGTATATATATTGCTATAGATAGCAAATATGTGAGAAAATTAGAAACATTATTGTGGAGTAAATCGGGCCATGTACATAAAATTGATACGTCCTAATATTTAAATGCCCTGTATAATTAAGAGTGTAAAATATTATAGGATTAAATAAGGAATAGCAAGACAGCTAAAAGAATACAGAACAATGATTTCTCTTTTACATGTAGTACATTTTAAGTTCACTAAACAAAAGTCTTTAGAATACAATGAAACGCAGAATAGCCTTGTTTTTATTTATAGAGTTTTAATAGAATATGACGATTTTATTTCATCCTTAGGCAGTAAGTTATTGTATAATATTACATTAAAAATAAGTTTTTGTAAATACCAATTATTAGAAAAGACGCAGTATTAGTTGATAAGAATAGTTTTGGTGGTTGTTTCAAAATAATGCAACGAAAAAAAAGTTGGACAATGGGAAAACGCAAGGCCTATGCACTTTGTTTTACCCGAGGTACAGCGAGAAAAGGTTTTTTTGTAAGACCGGTGTAGTTTATTTAAGGAGACGACGACAGGTCGGAGAAGACGATTCGTAATTGAACTGTGGAAAGTGAAACTTGAAATTCGTTGACGTGCGACGACACTGTGAATATGGAAGTTGAGAATTAAACATGAAAGGCAAGTGCCTCATAATAAAATCACATTCAAATTTTTGTGTAAAGAAAATAAAAATGATTATCTGGTACACGGCTTGTTAAGACCGCTTTAAATAAAATAGAAATTAATTAATAATCACAGGCAAGCTACTAAATCCGTACAGTAGATCAAATGCAAAGCAATAAGTACACATCAAATGGAAGAAGCAATTAAGACATCATTCAGTAAGTCGTTTTATGATCTTTACCGTAATAAATGTGCAGACTCTGTTTCTATAGTGTGAATAGTTTTTAAGCATTTTTTTATCCCATTGATGATTTTAATGTATATTTAGCTCACTAAGGAGGATATTAGGTGAAGGCCGAATCACTGGATCATAGTTAGGTAATTCATTGTTTTAAATAAATTTGATTTGTATTGATTTATCGACAATCTGTGATGATAAATTTGATATAACTTTTTTTAATGAAGATTTGTGAATTTAATCAATCAGAAATAAATCATACTAGATTGTACTTACATAATCTGTTTAATTTTGACTTCAAATCAAACAAATTCTAGCTATATGATAAAGTAAGGCTATTTTTCACCGTCAATTAAAAGTAAGATCAAAAGAACCCAATTATATACAAATTTGTTTGAAACTTCCAAACACTCGCGAGTAATATAATTTATAAAAACGATATATTAAACAAAAATTCTAGCCCAAGCACGGAACCCCACCCATGAGATAAGAGAAAAATTTTAAATCACAGCAGTAAGTAAACAATCTTTGGCATAATTTCAGGATCATCAATATTAGCGCTTTTTTAAATAAAGACGCAATTGAATTCTCATGCTCTACAATTAAAAGTGCTATAAAGGAAACACAAAATACCATAGCAATATATATATATATATATATATATATATATATATATATATATATATATATATATATATATATATATATATATATATATCCGAGAAATTACTCAAGAAATCCCAAACTTATTTTAATCGAACTTGGTAAAAATCTTGCTTGGACAAAAATCGAGGTCGAGTTCGTTAATCAGCCTTTATGCTTAAGTTTTTTCGGTCAAAAATCTGGGAAAAGTTTTTGAAAACGCTATATTTTGGTAAATATCAGAGTAACTGGAATGAGACTTTACGTGTGGCTAGAAATAGTGCAAATAAACATATGCTGTGAACTTTAAGTAATTTCGTACACATTATTTAAAGTTTTTTCCAAATTAAAAATAAAATCCCAAAGACAAGCGTTGAAACGACTTAGTGGTTAAAGTCAAATGCCTGACAGACAGAGTAATTCACTGCCACGCGTAGATTGATTCACACAACAGGTATAAACCATACATCAACGGTAACCAAACTAAATATATCCCAGGCATAAAACATACTACTGGAACCAACAATCGAGAAATCTCCGCCGCAATTATGGAAAATGACAGACGACATCAAATAAAAAATTTGCCAATTGATTGTTATTTAACTGGGAGTTTTTTTTATCTTTAAACTTAAACATAAGACGTCATATAAGACCGAAACAGTCGTGGGATATGTTTCAATTCTACTAATTCTGTAATTAATTACGTATACTTTGAATAGCCCGGCCATGAAGCCGATCCAAAGTATCACGCAAATAAAACGTTGGTTGCAGTATACCTAGAAGGCGCCGAGAACATCGCACTTGCCTCCTAAGCAAAAGGTTACACGATCGAATCTAGCTTGATAAATGTATGTTTTTTTATGTTTTATTTTGACATTTCGAGAAACAATAGTGCACAGATTTTATACGTTTTGAACAAGATCTCATTTTTGTTTAAACGCTTGAAAAAGTTTGTCACCTTTGAGTCTGCAATTATAATTTTTTATTGTTGATATTAAAAAAACCGGTTTGATTAGGTTGACTGAAACGAAACCATACTGGTGGTTAATAAGGAAAAATAATTATTACGTTTATAATTTGCCAGATACGTTGCTTTTCTAAATATGAATTGAGTTTTCTTCTGGCAATCTATTGTATAAGTTTAACGAAATTTTGAATACAAGTTTCGTTTAAAGAGATTTACACTATCTACAGATATAGAAAAATTTAATTCTATAGCTTCATAGAAAATTGAATTTTGGGCCTTTTTTTTCTCAAAATGAGTTAGAACACATTTTTTTTTTTTGATAATATAGAGATATCGATGGTAACACTTTCGAAAGAATACTTCAAATATGCGCGTACTAGGACCTCTAAAATCGATCTTCGAGCTCTGTGTGAGTTGAAAGTATTAACTTTACTAATATATATATATATATATATATATATATATATATATATATATATATATATATATATATATATATATATATATAAAATATAATTATAGTATACAATTCTTATGAAAATTCGCTACTATAACTCACTTGCCGCGTCCCGAATTTTTTTAATTAGGGACAGCAAAAAATAAGGTAAAGGGCAAGCAAAAATATGATATATAACATAAATATTTGTACAGTAATTTGAATATAAAACTCAAACAAGGCAATTCATAAACAAAAAACATACTTATATATATATATATATATATATATATATATATATATATATATATATATATATATATATATATATATATATTCCGAAAATTAACTTAAAATATTCCCGAAAAACGTGTCCCATTTTTCTGGCCAACGAACCTCTTCAAGCTATTTACCCACCTGTAAGATATGATTTTTTTACAAAACCCTTTTTGGCGAAACATCCAAAAAAATGTTGCAAGAAAATATGAAAAAAAAAATTCACAAAACTTTTTACAATAACTTATTAAACATTTATTAATTACCAAATTTCACAAAAATCTTACAGAAAAATGATTTCTACAGCAACACAAACAATTTTTCTGCGAAAACCAACTAAATATTTTCTACATAAAAAATTGCTAAAAGAATACATAAAATTCAAATGATACGCCTATCTGTAGTTAAAATTGAAAATAAAATAATTTGTTTGCACGAAAACCCATTAAAACATTATTTTCGATGAATTTCGTTGAAAAAATGTCCCATCAAAGCTTCGTTGAATACTTTTTCACACCAAAAATCATAACGAATGTTTCTTGAAACTACATTAAATTTATTTATTAGAAAATTCGGTATTAAAGAACATTTAGTACAATAAAATCAACACTTTTAGTGAATTTTCTTAAAAAAAATTCACTAATGAGGAGATCCCGACTTTTGAATTTTGAAAAAATTTCTTCAAATGAGCGCTAATTAGGCCCTCCAGAAAACATATCCGGGGTCAGTTTCAATTTTTATATGTTTATATATATATATATATATATATATATATATATATATATATATATATATATATATATATATATATATATATATATATATATATATATATGTATATGTATCACACCGATAACTCAAAAAATAATGGGCCGATTTTGATTAAGTTTGGTGAAAAAATTCCTTTTTCAAATGGCTTGGATGAGTTTGTTAGCCAGGAAAATCTGCCCAGGTTTTCCCGGAAAATTTTGTGTTTTCTTTCGAAAAAAAATTATATCTTCGGAATTAACAAAGTAACGGCAACCAAATTTGGCACGCAGGTTTACATTATTATAGGTAAGTCACCTACCAAAATTTAGCTATGTAGGTCAAAAGACAAAAAAGTTATAGGCATTTAAAGAAAAATAAATTGGGGTTTTCCTCAAAACGTCAAAGTGGCGATTTAAAATGTCAAAATTGGCAACATTTAGGCAAAGAACTTGAATCTAATACGGGCTATAGAAATAAAATGTCTCAAGAAGGATATTTTACAAACCCTAAAGTCTTAGTTTCAATCGTCATTGTCCTTCATTTTACTAAAATATTCCCAGAAAATTCATTTCAAATAGACCCTGTCTCTGATGCTTGGCAGTAGCCTTAGCTATAGAGTTTATCGTTTAATGGTATATAATGTTTGTCGAATTTTCGTAAAAAATCAATAAATATATCCGTTATTATATAAGATATGAAAATTTTTTGTATATATTAATTATAGGGTGTCTTGAGCTACATCTTAAAATAATATTTCTACAATCACAGGATGGCCCATAAGTCGTTGGTGATACAAATTTCCATTTTTTTTTAATCAATCACGCCTTATGTTATTGCATTTTTGCATTTTCGATCGAAATATAATGCATGTTTGTAAGAAAAGAAATTCTGGACGCAGCAAGTGCGTTATGGTAGCGAATTTTAATCAAATGTTTCATATTTGAACAGCTCAATTTGCCATTAACCTATAAGGTTGACCAAGAAACGTGTTTTTTCGGGAACACTTTAAGTTTACTTTTGGAAATTTTTGTACATTTTCACACAATAAAGTTATTTTGATGAAACAAGGCACATTGTTTTTACTATATAGGTTATACTGGTAACCAAATTTAATGCCTGCTTTCTTAAAAAAAAACACACATATTTGTTATTAACAACATTTTTATGAAAATTCACTACCATAACGCACTTGCTGCGTCCAGAATTTTCTTTTTTCTGTGGCTTCACAAAGAAAATTCTTTTGTCTGGAGATGTTGTAAAAAACTGGTTGCAGGGACGATATAATTATATAATTATATATATATATATATATATATATATATATATATATATATATATATATATATATATATATATATATATATATATATATATATATATATATATATATATATATATATATATCACACCGATAACTCACAAAACAATAGACCTATTGTGATCAAATTTTCTGAGTGCTTTCCTTTTGCAAGTGGATATATATATAAAACATATAAAAATTTTAATGAACCTCAGAAATGGATATCAAAGGCTCTAATAATAATTGAAAAAAAATCGAACATCTTTTGAGAACGGCTGACGTATTGACGTATTGGTACGGCTGCGACTGTTTTAAACACAGTACTAAAGTAAAAGTGTCAAGAGAAAAAATCTAAATTTAACACTAAATTGCCGGTTATCCTGCTTCCCCATTTGTAATACAAAACTACTAGATCGTGTTTTTTTAAGACACTAACAATGGCATTACTATTTCAGTAACCGCCATATAAGAAAAAGTTTTGTTTTACCGTTACGAAACAAAACATTTTTCCAAAGGTACTATTAAACCTTTAATTACCGGCTTGGTTTTCTACCCGGTTATTTCCTTCCACGAAACCCAATTACCTTCAGAGTTGTAATGAGAGCGCCCATTATAGTAGGCTATTCTGAGGGTAAAACGCAAATTCTGAGACTTAATAGTTGCGTGTACGGTCCATGTGACAATATTTATCTGTGCGTTGAGTAAATCGAAGTAAATTACACGTTGTCGATAACATGGCGAAACAGTTACGTTATTAAAAAGAGAAAGCTTATTTTTATGCCATGGGAACCTGCTCACTTCATATCCAAAATGGGACGCACCTGCCGTCTAAGAATTTAACAATGTTACAAAGACGCCAGAGATTTCCAATCGCATTTAGCGAGGTAATAAAATTGTTTATAGCAGAACTACTGGGTGTTTACCTCCAATAAAATGTGCTAGGTTACTGCATATGTTGTATTGTGCGCCTGCTATTGAAAAAACTCGGGACGCAGCAAGTGCGTTATGGTAGTGAATTTTTATTTTGTTTCAAATTCAAATAACTCAATTTTATATACACTTAGAGAGTTTAGTTTTAATACGTAGTAAGGACTTTCCTAAGGCAAGATATCCACAAAATCTCATTAGAATAGCTTTGTAATTTTCGGAGAAAAAATTTTTTTCGAAAGAAAATTTAAAATTTGAATAACTCAATTTTCTCTAAACCTAGAAAGTTGAACTTTGGTACGTAGTAAGATCTCTGTTGAGGCAGCATATATAGTAATTGTATTAAAACAGCTTTGTTACTTTTGGAGAAATTTTTTTTTCGAAAGAAAACTCAAAATTTTCCCGAAAACCCCGTCCGATTTTTCTGGCTAACGAACTCATTTAAGCCATTAATAAAAAAAGGCACTTGCCAGGTTTCATCGAAATCGGTTAATTATTTTTTAAGTTATCAGACGGATACACACACACACACACACACATATATATATATATATATATATATATATATATATATATATATATATATATATATATATATATATATATAAACATATAAAAATTGAAACTGACCCCGGATATGGGTTGTAGGGTTCCTAGTTCGCACTCATTTGAAAGAATTTTTGCAAGTCTCATCATCGATACCTCCTTATTAGTGATTTTTTTTAAAATAAAAATTCACTAATATCAATCATGATAATATGGATATCAGGGCGTAAAAAAGTGCGGAATATCGCCAATATTTCGAAAGCTACGTTACATATAATTTTGACACTTGGTATATTGATGAACTTAAATATAATACTCTCTTGACAAGTAAAAATTTCGGACGCAGCAAGTGCGAATTTTCATTAAATGATTCAAATTTGTATAACTCAATTTTCTATAAACCTAGAAAGTTGAGTTTTTTGGTACGTAGTAAGGTACTTACGAGGGCAACATACCAACCAGATTTCATCAAAATAACTTTGTTATTTTTTGAGATACAATTTTTTTTGGAAAAATTAGTTCCTTTTTCTGGAAAAACTGATCCGATAGGACTGGCCGCCGAACTCATCCAAGCCAATAATGAAAAAAGATTCTTACCGAGTCTCATTAAAATCGGTTAATAACTTTTTGGGTTATCATCTTTCTGTAAGGAGGGTAGGGATCTTTAACATGCCCAACATCGCATGGACACGAGGCCGACAGATTTACGCCCCCTCCGAAGGGCGGAACCTGCAGACATCCAACTTATTCAAATACAATGTCACAACCGCGGTTGATGTTAATTATACAGTATGATCGAGCCCAGTACCCTTCGGTTCAGGGGCATATATATATATATATATATATATATATATATATATATATATATATATATATATATATATATATATATATATATATATGTGTGTGTGTGTGTGTGTGTGTGTGTGTGTGTGTGTATCTTTAGAAAGATTTCCGCGGTATTGAATGTGAGACATATTTGGTTCTCGGGTTGAACCGCATCCAGAATTTATAAAAACTCGACGTTTCGGCTCCTGTTTTGGAGCCATTTTCAAGAGGTAAAGGAAATATGTAAGGACACTCTAAGGCCTCAATCTGTCTCCCTTAGAGTGGTGGACAAAGGTGGGTAAAGGAAATATGTAAGGACACTCTAAGGCCTCAATCTGCCTACTCCTTAGAGTGGTGGACAAACGTGGGTAAAGGAAATATGTAAGGACACTCTAAGGCCTCAATCTGCATACTCCTTAGAGTGGTGGACAAAGGTGGGTAAAGAAAATATGTAAGGACACTCTAAGGCCTGAATCTGCCTACTCCTTAGAGTGGTGGACAAAGGTAGGTAAAGGAAATATATATGGACACTCTAAGGCCTCAATCTGCCTACTCTTTAGAGCGGTGGACAAAGGTGGGTTGGGTTGTTGTAGCTCGATTACGGGGACCCAATCTGCCTACTCCCCAAATCTCGCCGGAGATCGTCTGAGGTCTCAGTGTGTTCAACCCTAGGCCTCAGAGAGATCTGGCAGTTCGTTACAAGTCTTGTCTTATATATGTCGTTCCGTCTACCTGCTTCGTTATAAGTGAAAGTAGTGCAGTCATCGTCAATTAAGTGGGGGGCTTTGGTCACGGTACTTAGAGGATGATGAGGATTAAAAGGGTCACCGGGATTTGTTGAGGCAGATAATGGGGCAATAAAATTGTCTGTGGAATTTATTTTCTTTTTGTATGTTTGTAAAGAAGATATAATAGGTTTCCAAGTAGTCGGAAGGCGAAGACCATCATCTCTCTTATTTACACAATCGGGACGTTTTTCAATCTCAATTGCTTCGCGGATAATTCTCGTTTTAAAGTTGTAAACCGGTGCTATTGTTTTGGGATTATCGAAGTCTATCTTTTGCCCTGTATGAATATGATGCATGGTCAGCGCCGATGATGGGTTGGATTTTCTAACTGTGAGGGTGTGTTCATATATTCTATTCTGGATGCGTCTATTTGTTTGTCCTATATAAGTTCGGGAACAGTCGGAACAGGAAATTTCGTAAAATCCGTGGGATTCGTTTGGAATCGTATCTTAGGGAGTTTTTATCAGATTTGGCAGTTTTTGCTCTGTTGTGAATACGGTTTTGATACTATGGGTTCTAAAAATTCTGCTGATTTTGTCGGTGACACCTTTGATGTATGGTAAAAACGCTGTGTTGTTGTGTGGACTCTGTTTGTTCTTGTTGTAGTGTAGTGATTTGTTGTTTTGCGTTTCTAATGTTTCGTAGTATGTGATTTAAATATTATTGTTTAGTTATTTTATTGTTGTAACTGTTATCATAGTTATTATAGGCTACTTCTAGTTTTTATGTTAAATATTGACATACATCACATAGACATTTTGAAAACCTCATCTGTCATCTGTGTTTCATTTTATTTTCAATTTGATAAATTTTTTTGATCAAAACATCATATCATAACATAGCAACAGATATTTATTTGTAGTTGTCATGATTTCGTACTAATTCAATTTTAATCTGTCTGAAAATGCTGTCAAGCAGCGAAACTATAGTCACAGAAGCATTGAAGAACATCCTAGAACTTCCAGAATTCGAAGGGCCACTTGCTTCAGTTAGCTCACGCGCTGGCTACGTCCTTCACCACTAAAAACCAACAGTGAAGCCAGAGAAGTATTCTCCAAGTCTGTATGCAGTATTAAATATTCTCTTGCTGCAATACTAAAGTGAGCAAGCGCGCCGTCATGCATGAACCACATTGTGTTTCTAATTAAAATTGGTACTTCTTCTAGCAATATGGGAAGATCGTTCTCTAGGAACCGGCGATAATTATGGCCATTTAGTCTTTCTGGTAGGGAAAAAGGTCCAATTAAGTAATTTACAATAATTCCAGCCCATATATTCACTGAAAATTGTACTACAAATATGATTATTATGATAATTTCGGATGGTGTTTTTGGAAAAGTTTCATGAAGCTAACATCTGTAAACATTATTTCACGGTCAAACAAGGAATTAAGCGCAATTTTCTCCAAAAAACCAATGACAAAAATTAACTCGCAAAGGAAAGTCTCTGGGAAGTAACGCTTGGACCCGTTGAATATGATACGGGTATAACAGAGAATCGCGCAAAATTTTCCAAACCATAACGTGCGAGATATTCAAATTATTGCCAATTTTTCTAGTACTAAGTTCAGGATTTTCATTAATCGAATTTCAAACTGCTTCTTCAATTTCTGGAGTTCTTATAGTTCGATCGGCCCTTTTAATTGATTATTTGGCTTCAAACTACCAGTTTCAGTCAATCTTCTATGAACATTTGCAAATGCTCGCTTACCAGGTATGACTTTATTAGGAAAGCGCTTTTCATAAAATCGCCCAGCTTACTGTGATCTGCCATCAACCAAACTGTACATGTAATGCATGTCTGCGATCTCCTCATTAGTAAATTCAACCATTTCTTTTCAAAATAATACTCTGCTCAGATATTTTAAACACCAAAGACGCGATGGGTTGAATTTAAGACTGAACTGTCAAAGTAAATGACAACAGAAAATCATTCTTACTCACAGCCTACTATTTCTCTACATTGCGCTATTGTCATATTAACGATATTGTTATGACCATGCCGAGAAATAGATTTTACTTGTTAAGGCGAAAACCGTGCAAACAGGAAAAAAGCACGTAATCGAATTTGCTCACAAACTAATAGGAATTTCAGAAATAATCTTTATTTTAGGAGATATCAGTGGCGTACAATCAATGTCTGCCAAAATATGCAGATAAGATTCCGCACGAACGTCTCTGGTGAAAATAAAAAGAAATGTGGTACATGAAAAAATGCCTCTTGATGCGTAGTTTTTTTTTCTCCCTCAGGGCTCGTCCGCGTCTTTTCCGCCCCGATAACACCGCAGCCTTTGGCTTATTGTGCATGGCCTTTGTATTTTCTACTCCACCCATTCAAAAATCACTATGAACTAGTCTGCACAGCAATTGGTAGGGTGAAGTTTTATATTGGTCTGTGTTCGGTCTAGACTGACCATAGATCAGTTGTCTTTTGCGGTCCAGAGCTTTACACTCGTACAAGATGTGTGTGTGTGTGTGTGTGTGACAAAACAGCTTTGGTATGGCTTCAGACGACTACAAGTGTATACGAAATATCTAGAGTGGTATGACAGATATTATAAAATTACTTGTTTTTAAAAACTTTGCCACCCTGTATCTCAAAAGTTAAGTCGTTTAGGTCATACGTTCATATGAGGTTTTCTTCTTAAAATGGACCCAAGAATCACCCCCTTAAATATTGACATTCAATAAGAAAATACTCTGTATATGATACTTTTTGTAATATAAACCTACCAAATTTGGTTGCCATAGCTTTGTTATACGGGACCACAAGAGAGGCACTACCTTTCAAACAAAAAAGAATCATCAAAATCGGTTCACCTAGCAAAAAGTTCTGAGGTAACACGCGTAAAAAAAGACAATCGAATTTTGAAGTCTGTTAAAAATCAGAAAAGATACGCTTAATAATACATGATTTGTACGAAAAGTTAAATTTATAACATAAAAATTCTAAGCGTTGTTATATTTCGCATCAAACATCTGCCACTTGTCAAAAAATATCAAAATACGCAGCTAAATTTTGCATAAAATTTAATTAACTTAAATATTTTTATTACTGCAAATTTGCCCAAAATTAAAACATTTTAAGCGTCAAACTTTCCACTATCATCTCGTACAAAATGAACTAAATACTATAAGGAACCTCGTCTAACGTGAGTCTTTTCAACGTATTGGTTTGCTGATTTGCGTAAGCAAAGAAATCCAAAGCACTAATTACGGCAAGGTACTAAAATTTGACGTTTGCTTTAAGCACGGACTAGCAGGGCATACGCAAATAATTAAAAGATTCGGCAAGCCGCCGACTAAGTAGGACGTTTGGGAAAAACTATATCTCTCAAGGGCCGTTCACGTGCGCTGTACTCCGTTTTTGGTAGCTGGTTATCTAGTGTCTTGTCCAGTTTCGTGCTACTGAACGATGGCCGAAGCTACCCCTTTGCAGGTCAGCTCAGGTCAGGTTTATTATTGCAAATTTGCAGGAAATTAAAACATTTTAAGCGTCAAACTTTCCACTATCATCTCGTACAAAATGAACTAAATATTATAAGGAGCCTCGTCTAACGTGAGTCTTTTCAACATATTGGTTTGCTGATTTGCGTAAGTAAAGTAAGCCAAAGCAATAATTATGGCAAGGTACTTAAATCTGACGTTTTCTTTAAGCATGGTAACTAACAGGTCATACGCAAATAATTAAAAGATTCGGCAAGCCGCCGACTAACTAGGACGTTTGGGAAAACTATCTGCATTAAAATTGTCGTTGTGCGGCCTCTCAAGGGCCGTTCACGTGCGCTGTACTCCGTTTTTGGTAGCTGCGTATCTAGTGTCTTGTCCTGTTTCGTTTCACTGAACGAGGGCCGAAGCTACCCCTTTGCTGGTCAGTTCTCTTCCAGCTAGATATGTCATTTTCTCCTGCAAACCCGCGAGCATTCTCTTATGCGCAAAGGGACGCCCCCGACACGATATCCGAAAAGCCCACACCGGAGTTATTAGTTTTTTTTTGGTTGCTTTAACGTCGGCCTATTTTCGCAACTATGGCCAATCACCGACGCCAGGGAGCAGTTTCACCCCATTACCGTGGAAATTTTGCCGAACCCTTGCCTTTTTGTAAGGAGGCTAGGAATATTTAACGTGCCCAACATCGCATGGGCACGGGACCGGCGTCTTTACGCCCCCTCCGAAGGGCGGAACGTGCGGACATTCAACTTGCTCAAATACAATGCCAGAACGTCGGTTGATGTTAGTGTTACAGTTTGTACTGAAAAAGTGAAAGGAGTACCCTGGGATCGAACCCAGTACCCTTAGGTTCAGAGGCACACGTTCTTACCCCTGAACCACCGAAGTTCTGTTATTAGTGTAATTATTATTGTTATTATAATAATTTTTTTTCTGTACTATTATTTTGCGAAATCTTTACAAATAAGATAAAATGTTAGATATAAAATTAAAATCTAAGCTACGAAATATTTTTTTGTCTTAACAAATAAACAATACAGAATTTGTGTTGTGTAGAAAATAAATTAGCCCAATTTTTTCCTAAAGATATACTAATCTTGTATATCGGGTTTCGGCATTTATATAAGACATGAGATCTCAACAGCCATTATAACATCTTCTCCCTAATGAAGATAAATATAAGTTATAAAACACACATGTCAGTTCAGATGCGTCGAGTCAAATTGCTCATATAATGAACACCGTAATATTATACCCCTCCGCCAATCATTTCACGTGTTATTTTTTATTCTTCTATATAAGTATCATAAGAAGTTCATTCAAAGAAAATAATAACCCCTTAAAAAGGAAAATATCTGATTATTCGCAATCATACACATTATATTTATGCTTCTTAATTCGTCCGAAAATGATCCTAAAAACATTGAACAGTAACACAACACTGCTATTCAACCAATACTGTTACCTGTTTATTTTGACAATAAAAAAATATTGGGTTAAATTACTAAAATTTTAATTTCAAAATTTTGTATTGTTTATGTTTCTTTCATTTTCAAAAAGTATGGATACAGCAATAATAAATAAGTATTGAAAAGTGCGTTATGGTAGCAAATTTTCATAAAAATATTACAAATTGAGAGAATGCATTGAACTAGAATCTTCAGTTTTGATACATAGTAAAACCCTAAGTAAGTGGTGAACGTGTCGCCACCTAGTTCGGAACCAAGTACTATGTTGTCACGCCCGCTCCAAATAACACAGAGTGTTAAAAATAGAGAACGGTATACAACTAACTAACAATTTAAAAAATTGTTAGCTCTGGCCCATTTCTACCCCAATATTATTAGTTGTATACCGTTCTCTATTTTTAACACTCTGTGTTATTTGGAGCGGGCGTGACAACATTCGCTTAAAAATTATTCACAGTTGGAGTTGCAAGAACGTATTTCATTCATTGTGATAATAAATGCACTAATGAGTCAATTTTTCATTAAAAAAAAACTAAAGAACAAAACCAAACGTTCAATAATCTTTATTCGGTTAAGTAAGCGTTCAAATTGTTGACCACCAGCTTCGATACGAAAGTACAAATTTTGTTCCAGACGAGCTCTGACATTCTGGAGCATTTGTGGAGTTATTAGACGGCATTCTTCAACAATACGTCTTCGTAATTCTTCCAGAGACTCCGGTTCTGTTGCGAAAATTCTACTCTTTAAATGGCCCCATAAAAAGAAGTCTAAAGGAGTAAAGTCGGGTGATCTAGGGGGGCACTTAGTAGCACCTCTACGCCCAATCCATTGTCCTGGAAACTCTTTGTTCAAAAACTCCCTAACACGTTATGAAAAATGCCGAGGAGCTCCATCTTGTTGAAACACTAATTGATTTTCTTGATAGCGATCATCATTTTCAACAATGTCAATTAGTAGAGGGTAAACGATATCTTCTAGTAACTCCAAATACGTTACGCCACTCAAATTGCCATCAAGAAAAATTGATCCGATTAAACGGTCTCCAAAAATGCCAGTCCAGACATTTAATTTTTGTGGAGTTTTAGTGTGGACTTCGCGAACATTTCTTGGATTAATATCTGCCCAATAACGGCAATTATGACGATTGACTGTAGAGTTTAATAAAAACGTACACTCGTCTGAAAAACAGAAAGTTCCCGTTATCAGCTATTCGTGCAGTCATAGCTTCACAAAACTCCAGCCGCCGATCAAAATCATCTTCATTCAGTTGTGGTACAAGATGAATTTTGTACGGGTGAAATTTATGATGCTTCAATATTCGCTAAATAGTTCTACTTTTGATGTTTGAAACATTGGGCAATTTTCTCGTGCTCAAAGTTGGGTCTGCAGCAATTTGTCCTAAAACTTCAATCTCAGCAGTCTCATTTTTAACCGGAAATTCACGTTCAGGATCCCGTTTTTTGTTGGCTACTGAACCACTTTGTCGAAACTTTGCAACTAACTCCAAAATGTATGTTCTGTTAACATCTCTGTTTGCATGTCGTTCATTAAACAAATTTACGGTACAGTTGGCACAGTCATCGTTTTTGAAAAAAAGAGTAAATATTTCAACTCCTTCTTCCACAGAATACACCATTGTGAAATTAATTTTCGGTGGTACTATCAAGTATCAAACCGACCGATAAACTGAAATATTAAACAGCATTTCTCTCATTCCGATAAGAAATGTTCTGATAGTTGTTTACAAACCAACAAAACATTGACTATCAGCACATTTCTTATCGGAATAAGTGAAATGCGTTTTTGCATCTTCGACAGTGAATAATTTTTAAACGAGTTTACAAAACTTCCAAAAAATTTCTGTGCTACATTGAAAAAATAAAGAGCTTTCAAATGATGTAACATAAAGGTTGTTATCACGACCCTTAAGGGGTTGATGTGACAAAGTTGAGTTTTATGTCAAAACATGTCTCCCTCAATATTAAAAACGACGTGTTTCAGCGTTTCTATAACAAAATTTTTTCTGGACGCAAATGGATCTATTTCGTTTTCAATGCGCCACCCTATGTTTACTATTAAGAACATTCTTATGAATATTCACTACCATAACGCGCTTGCTGCGTCTAGACTTTTAAAATATTTGCTTGGTTGTCTTGAGTATCTCGCTTTTCCTAGTGCAAAATACACTTCAGACACCTGCCAGCATAATCTTAGACATGACGCTTGAAGCTTGATTAACTCACAGAACAGCACAGCGTGATCAATTTTTCAATAATCGTTGTCCATCATTCCACATAACTCAGTGCACTCTACTGATTTTTAATTATACCCTGAACACACTTATTAAAAAATCTGATTAATGATTTGATTATTCACTGATTATCTGAGGCCGCAGAATAAAGTATGGCTCAGTGGTCCTTTCATAACACTAATTTACTTTATTAATTATTACCTCAATCATTCACTGTTGTTACTGTTATAATATTTAATTATGTAAAATAGATAAGGATGTTACGGCTTCTTCAGAACTAAAATGCCCAAGAGTTTTAAATAATTACACACAGTAATTACCTCATTATACTTCAACATAAAGTATCATTGAGCGTTCTTCTGGCTCAACAAAAACTTTAATAGACTCCTAACAGGAAACCATAAACTGACATCAAGTATTATGATGTTCCTAAGAGCCATTACATATAGTTTTTTATATCAGGGTCTAGAGAAATTATTAGAAATGTCTTTATAGTAGATTATGGCCACTGAGTATTGTACATTTGTTGAAGGAAATCACAGCATTTATTAAAGGTCATAACATAAAATGTCCAATGAAGATATTTCGTCATCCGTTGTGTGTTTTATTATTAGCGGGACAATTGAAGTCACTTAAAAGTAAGCACTCTAAGAAATGACGAATCTCAATTAAATGTTTTTTATGTTGCTTATTTCTCTAGTGTGCTATACAGCATTTCTGGCCTTGTAAATGGGTGGTTCCCACAAGCAAAAGTCTTAGTTCGTGAGAAAAAATATTACTTATGTATTTGCTTTTAGTGCACTTTCTTTAAAAAAAATTTCTTCAAATGAGCGCGAATTAGGCACCCTAGAACCCATATCTAGAGTCAGTTTCAATTTATATATATATATATATATATATATATATATATATGTATATATATATATATATATATATATATATATATATATATATATATATATAAGAATTTATATCTCCGAAAATACCAAAGTAAGGGCAACCAAATTAAGTATGCTGGTTTCTGTCATAAAGAGTATTCTATTCACCAAAACTAAGATTTTTACGTTATAAGATAAAAAAGTTATAGGTACATTAATTTTTAATTAATTAGATCTGACGAAATAATGTTAAAACGTCAAAATTTATAAATATGGAAGGAGTAGGAACGTGAGTGAAAAATAGGACACGAAATGACTAACAAGCGTCTAGAGCTGTGTCCAAGTGGTTATTTTCCTTCATTTCGTTAAAATATGAGCAAAAAATCCATTGTAAATAAAAATTATTTGGTGTAAATAAAAACGACGTTAGGCAATTAACATACTACCGAATATACCTGCTAGTGTATCATATCGACCGTGGCTGAGTCGGCTAAGCCCTGTACATTCTATAGTCGAGTCCTATATGACGAGTTCTAATCCTAGTTAGTGACTACACTCTTTATCAATTTTTTGGTCTTATTTTACTTTACCGTTATCCGATCAAATTGTTGTTATTCCGATGAATTTCTTAGCAAGTTTTTATATAAAAAATAATTAAAAAACTCTGGACGCAGCAAGTGCGTTATGGTAGTGAATTTTCATAAAAATGCTTTTATTGCAAATATGTGTGTTTTCTTTTTAAGAAAGCAGGCATCAATTTTGGTTACCAGTATAACCTATATAGTAAAAGCAATGTGCCATGTTTCATAAAAATAACTTTATTGTGTGAAAATGTACCAAGATTTCCAAAAGTAGACTTAAAGTGTTCCCGAAAAACTCGTTTCTTGGTCAACCTTATAGGTTAATAGCAAATTGGGCTATTCAAATATGAAGCATTTGATCAAAGTTCGCTACCATAACGCACTTGCTGCATCCAGAATTTCTTTTCTTACAAACATGCATTATATTTCGATGGAAAATGCAATAACATAAGGCGTGTTTGATTTAAAAAAAAAGAAAATTTGTATCACCAATGACTTATGGGCCATCCTGTGATTGTAGAAATATTTTTTTAAGATGTAGCTCAAGACACCCTATAATTAATATATACAAATTTTTTTCAAATCTTGTATAATAACGGATATATTGAGCTTTATTGATTTTTTACGAAAATTCGACAAAAATTATATACCATTAAACGATAAACTCTATAGCTAAGGCTACTGCCAAGCATCAGGGAAAGCGTCTATTTCAAATGAATTTTCTGGAAACATTTTAGTAAAATGAAGGACAATGACGGTTGAAACTAAGACTTCAGTGTTTGTAAAACATCCTTCTTGAGACATTTGATTTCCTTAGCCCGTATTAGTTTCAAGTTATTTGCCAAAATGTTGCCGATTTTGACGTTTTAAGTCGCAACTTTGACGTTTTGAGGAAAACCCCAATTTATTTTTCTTTAAATGCCTATAACTTTTTTCTCTTTGGACATACAGAGCTAAATTTTGGTAGGTAACTTACATATAAGGACGTAAACCCGCGTACCAAATTTGGTTGCCCTTACTTTGTTAATTCGGGAGATATAAATTTTTTTCGAAAGAAAACACAAAATTTTCCGGGAAAACCTGGGCAGATTTTCCTGGCTAACGAACTTATCCAAGCCATTTGCAAAAGGAATTTATTCACCAAATTTAATCAAAATCGGCCCATTATTTTTTGAGTTATCGGTGTGATACATATATATATAATATATATATATATATATATATATATATATATATATATATATATATATATATATATATATATATATATATATATATATATATATATATATATGTATATATATATATATATATATATATATATATATATATATATATATATATATAAATATATATATATATATAAACATATAAAAATTCAAACTGACCCCGGATATGTGTTCTGGGGGGCCTAATTAGCGCTCATTTGAAGAAATTTTTTCAAAATTCAAAAGTCGAGATCTCCTCATTAGTGAATTTTTTTAAGAAAATTCACTAAAAGAGGCGATGAAAACGTTTAAGACTTAATTCAACTTGAATAGCATATCTGGTTCTTTGTTCTTGCCCTTACATATTAAAAAAAACCGTTCCATATTTAATACAGTCGTCAACGTTTCCCGTAGCTTCACAAGTGCTTGTTTTAGTGAATTTTCTTTATAAAAATCACTAATGAGGAGACCCCGACTTTTGAATGTAGAAAAGATTTCTTTAATTGAGCGCGAACTAGCCCCCCTAGAACCCATATCCAGGGTCAGTTTCAATTTTTATATGTTTATATATATATATATATATATATATATATATATATATATATATATATATATATATATATATATATATATATATATATATATATGTATGTATGTATTTATTACAGCGATAACTCAAAATATGATGGGCCGATTTTTATCAAATTTGCGGAGTACCTTCCTTTTGTAAGTGGCTTGGGAAACTTCGTTATCCAGAAAAACTAGCCCAGGTTTTCCTGGAAAATTGTGTCTTCTTCAGGAAAAATTTATATCTTCGGAAATAAAGTAAGGCCAACCTGATTTGGTTCGCGTGTGTGTATTACAAAGGGTGAACCATTTACCAAAATTTAGGTCTCTAAGTTTAAAAACGCAAAAAAAATATTTCTCAACACGTCAAAGTCAAAGCGATTTGAAACGTCAAAATTGGCAACATTTGGGCAAAGAACCTGAAAGAAATACGGATTATGTAAAGAGTGTTCTGCAATCCCTTAAGGTTCAGCTTCAACCATCATTGCCCTTCATTTTACTATAATATTTCCAGAAAATTTATTTCAAATAGACTCTTTCTCGGATGCTTTGGCAGTAATTTTAGTTAAGTTTATGCATACGGTCTATAGTTTTTAGCTAATTTTCTTAGAAAAAATCGTTAATGAGGATACCGCGACTCTTGAATTCTAAAAACATTTCTTCATATGAGCGCACACTAGGCCTCCTAGAATCCATATCCGGGTTTACTTTCTGTTTACATATATACAGGGTGACGCATTTCTACGGAAAAACTCAATATAATTATTATTATCCAAGAAACGAGAAAAAATTGCATACGTTACATCTTATAAAATTATTTTGACAATCACAGAATGACCAATAAGTCGTTGGTGTTACCTACAATTTTTTTTTGAACATTCTTTATTGCATTTTTGCAATTTTTCATCGAGATATGAGGCACGTTTGTAAAAAAAATCGAGACGCAGTAAGCGCGTTTTGGTAGCGAATTTTCATTAAATGCTTCAAAATTCGATAACTCAATTTGCTATTAACCTAAGGTTCGTCGGCTAGGAAAGGAATTTTCTCGGAGATATTTTAGGTTTATTTTCGGAAAATTTTTTTACACATTTTCAAACAATTAGTTACTTTTATAAAATAGCGTACATTATTTCCACTGTATAGGTTACACCGGTGACCAAAATGATGCCTGCTTGCATTAAAAAGACATATTTGCTACTAAAAATATTTGTATGAAAATTCATTTTCATAACGCACTAGCTTCGTCCGGACTTTTTTATAAATGACCCATCGAAGTATCACTGTGTTAAGATTATACATTATGCAAGTGCATTTCTTAATAAAAATAGTGCCGAAAATTGAATCATAAATTCCACATAGCTGTGATAATTTATTCTCTGCAAAATGCCATTCTCATGGAATCAATTTAGGGCCCATGACTTGACCGCAAAGGAAATATTTGTATTCCTGTACCCATAAACTTTTGAATCCTTATGTTACTCGAGTTTTATTGAAAACATTTCAATTTTCACCAAGGTTCCCCTTATTTATCCACTAGCCTCTAAAGGGAACTTACCTAAAAACAATTAGAAGCGTTCCTTTGTCGGGTGCTAAATGAATACCAAATTTGAAGATGATATCTGAATTCATTCGAAAATTCTCGCACCTATTAACAGACAGAGGTAGACGCCGACACACCGACACACCGACCTACGACAGACCGACAGACAAAAAATTTCGTTCCAGAACAAGTTTTCTTATGTTTTTAGACGTTTTACGCCGTTTGAGCAAAAAAAATCGACATTTTTTCAAAAATATTCCACCCCCACACATTCAATCCATAATTTAATTTCAACACAGGATACCAGATGTTTGGTGAAATTAAAAATTTTCTATTAAATAAACCCAAATATTTTATATTACCCAAGTTCTAACGAGAAAATATAAATTTTCACCAAATCACCACCAATTCATCCCCTACGCGCTAAAGCGATTTCACCCAAAAGCAATGCGAATCGTTCGTTTGTCGAGTGCTAACTGTTTACCAAATTTGAAGAGGATACCTCAGTTTGTTCTAAAGTTATCGTGGCTACAAACACACGGCTCAAATCCCTTGGATCTCCTTCTTACTACAAATCCTGAATGCTATAAAATGTCAGTCACCGCCCCCCTCGTCGCTCAGACCATGGCATGGTCACCGCTTCCTGCGCAATGCACCCCGAGGTCATACAGTCATCACACCCACGTAAACGTTTGGCACTACAACTCCGCGAACTGGGATGAAATGCGAAATTACTTTTCCTCATTTCCATGGGCGTCTGTCTGCTTCTCTCATCCTGACCCCTCTGATATCTCACAAAACGTCTCCGAAATTATCCAAGCTGGCATATAATTATTTATTCCACGTACACAGAAAACCTCTTCAGCCACTCAAAAGCCCTGGTTCTCTAAGACTTGTGACAAGGCGAGACTTGAAAAGGTCAAAGCTCACAAAACGCTTCTACACAATCTCAGTCAAGAAAACCGTCAAGCATTTAACGACGCAAGAAACCGCTATGCCCGCATTCTTTCTGAGGTAAAAAACTCGTTTAATAATCACATCAAAAACAAAGTCCTCTTAAGCTCCAACGTCAGCAAACCCTTCTGCACTCTTGCTAAATCTATTGGGAATAATTTCTGCAAGAGCACGTTCCCACCTCTTGTCTCAGGGGATGAAATTGTTTCTACCGCCCTGGGCAAGGCTGAACTTTTTGCCTCGTTGTTCGCCGGCAATTCTACTCTCAACCCACCTCCAAATGTTCAACCACCAACAATCCCCAATGTCGCGCATAAAATGAGAAGTATCATTTTCAATACTAAAAAGGTACGAAAGATGTTCTCTTCTCTAAATACCAGGAAAGCCTCTGGCCTTGACGAGATTCCAGCAATTGTTTTCAAAAAATGCGCACCATAGCTTGCCCCTGTTCTGACTAGTCTGTTTCAGACATCTTACGATAGAGGCATATTCCCTAGTGACTGGAAAACTGCTCGAGTACAACCGGTCACCAAGAAAGGATCCAAAGCCCTTCCTAGTAACTACATACCTATTTCTCTCCTTTCAGTCATCTCTAAAGTGATGAAAAAGTATATAAACACCGAATTACTAAAATTTCTTGAAAAACACAGTCTAATCCACGACAGGCAGTATGGATTCCGTCAGGGCAGATCAACTGCCGACCTCCTTTCCTTTGTCACCCATTCTTGGAACAAGTCTATGGAACTACACGGTGAATCCCAGATTGTCGCTCTAGACATATCCAAAGCATTCGATCAGGTCTGGCACGCAGCGCTGCTTAATAAACTTCCGGCATATGGCCTACCACCAAAACTCTGTACCTGGACAGTAAGCTTCCTCTCCAACCGGAGCATTTCTGTTGTTGTGGATGATCATTCCTCCAAACTATATCCAATTAATACAGGAGTTCATCAAGGTTCAGCTTAAGCCCCTACTTTGTTTGTTCTCCACATCAATGACCTCCTCTCTACCACTTCACAGTTACGCGGACGACAGAACTCTCCACTCAAATATACAATATTCTAGGCCTGTCTCTTTGGCCCAATTAGATGAAGATCGCAGACTCATGGAGGGTTCTATCTCCGTGTATCTCCAAAAAATATTAGACTGGGGAAGTAGAAATCTTGTACAATTCAACCCCACCAAATCTCAGTCTTGCCTTCTTCCTCATAAAAGATACACCAGCCCTAGTACCATCACAATGAACAAACAAGTTATTCAAAGTAATGAGTCCCTTTCACTTGTTGGCATTTCTGTGGATCGAAATGTCAATTGGAACCAACATGTCACATCAATTGCAAAAGCGGCTGCTAAGAAATTAGGTTTCCTTTTCCGGGCTCGCAAATACTTTCCGCCAGCTAATCTCTATACCTTATATACTTCACAAACAAGGCCAAACCTCGAATACTGCTCCCACATCTGGGGTGCTGCTGCCGCTTCTACACTCGCTATCCTGGACTCCATTCAGAAGAGAGCTATACGTCTCATTGGTGACCCTACCCTCACCCAAAGGCTGCCATCCCTTGCCCACCGACGTGCCGTTGGTGACCTCTCTCTCTTTTATAGATATCTGCACGGGCAGTGCTCAGAAGAGCTTTCTTCCTCCACCTGCTGCCCACAACAGATCTACCAGGGTAACAGAGCGAATGCACCGTTTTACCGTCCAGGTCACCAGACATAGGACATTTTGTTATGCCCGCTCTTTTGTCCCGAGTACTTCCAAGTTGTGGAATTCCTTGCCGGCGCATGTTTTTCCTTCTCCTCCGAACCTTCAAACTTTCAAGACCAGAATTAACAAGTTGCCTCTTTCCTCCTTGTCGACATCCACGGTACGATAGTATTTATGCTTTAAGCCCTCGTGGTGTGTTGTTGAAATAAAAAAATAAAAAAATTAAAAAACAGACATACAGACCGACAGACAAAAAAAATCATTCCTAAACAGGTTTTCTATGTGTTTTGATACTTTTTACGGCGTTTAAGTAAATAAAAAATTTTGTCGCCACGTGACGATGCGGAAGTAATAAATATGGACGCAGCAAGTGCGTTACGATGGAGCATTTCCATTAAAGAATCTCAAATCACGTAAAATAACAAAATACTTCGTTTCGCATGTGAGGCTTGTTTTATAGTTATGTTTTTAAATTTAACTATGGACTTAAAGGCGACAAAGTTATCCGGGCGTTTTAAAGCAAAATTATATCTTGGTCCGAACGAATAAAACTTGGATAATATTATTTCTGACAGATATTAAAATTAGTGAAATAAAACAAAACGTTAATGTAGATCGTGCCGGAATAGAACACGCACCGGCGGTCCAGTTTAGTTATGAGTCATCCTAACTCAACTTAGTTACCACTATGCTAATAGAGACCAATAATTAGAACAGTTCATGATAATTTAGACGAGATTTGGTACCAACAAGGCGTTTGTCCAGCACACAATGCTAGGATTGTCAAAGAATTTTTGTACAAAAATTTTAATAATCGTGTCATTTGTAACAATGGGCCAGTTCATTGGTGTGCTCGAAGTCCTGATATAACACCTATGGATTTTTTTTGCGTATTCTGAAGAATGATGTGTATAAATTCGATCCACCACAAAATATCAATGAATTGCGGAACAGAATCACGGAAGCTATAAATCATATTAACCGAAACACCCTCACTAGATTTTGCTGGCATGTTTCAAAAAAGTGTATAAAGTGCATTGAACAAAACGGTGGGCATATTGAACAATTTTCTATTTAGTGTATTTTCAAATTTATATTTTTTTACTTATTGAGTTCCGTTTCTAATTGTGTTGTTTTGTGGAGTTTAAGTTTATATTTGTTATTGCCGGGTTTCGTTATTGAACTGTTTCACATAATATTGCCTAGCATTATTACCTAATTAAGTATTGTAAATCAAATCACAATATTTCTTTATCGTGAATCATTACGGAAAATTATGTTAAAAGTAGAAGTCTATTGTTAGACTCCATGGCCCACTGCTTTTTGAACACTTTTTTTTGTCATTTGTTTTCTGGTATTGGATTTCATAGCCTACTATCCTCAAAACGGTTTTTCTCAAAATTGTCAGTGCAATTACAATATTTCTCAAGCATGTTGTACATCATTGGAGAGCTCTTTCCACAGGCTATCATATGAGTAAAAATCCAATATGGCTGCCATAATAAAAACAAACGTTGATACCTGTAGCTCAAAAACTAATGACAATCTAAAGTTGAGAATGGCACAAAAAGATTACTCTGTAAAAAGTGTGCAAGTCTTAGACATGTCAGATCAACGCCTACTTAGATATTGAAGAGAAAAAATCGACAAATTTTGTGTTTTTCAAAATAACTCGAAAAAGAAGAGGCAGGCCAAAATCCAAGTCACATTTGGAACGAGTATGAAATTCTACAAAACATTGCTAATATTCATCTCTAATAATAACGGAGATAGCAATACAATCCCATCCAGTTTGAGACACACTGTATAGGCAGCAGTGAGCGGCTCAGTAAACAGAAACGCAGCTGCGAGACAACATTGTACACAACACTCGTAAGCACAACAGTATGTCTGTATTTAATGTATAATGGTTTCACCAACTATGGGCATCCACAATTAGTGAATTATTGAAGTTTCTTGTGGGACAATTATGGTTAGGTTGATTAAACGTAAGCGGTAACACACTAGCAACAACAAGTAGAAAGCATATAAGGAGACAAAATTTACGCATTTCCCGTCTATTTCTCAACATATTGTCGTATAGCAACCCCAACATCTGGCTAACATTTTATCTTTCAGGCAAACTAAATTATAGTATGGGGGGTCATATCGTTGACTCTGTTATTCGGTTACACACTCTCTATACATAGTCTCGTTTACGAGGGCGCTTAGACCGAGATCCCATTGACAGACGCACAGGGATAAGGGGAATAATTAAAATGAGAGACACACATATTATAAGCAGGGCCGTAATATGATCAAAACAAAACATACGAGTGATTTATTATCTCACCATAAAATTTTGACAAATGAAAGAAGAGGTAGTTCTACGAAGAAAACGTCATATAATCATATGTCTTATTTTAATTATTTAAGGAGTTACAGGTCCTGAAAGATTTTAGGTAACTATTTATTATTAAAAAGAAATTTCCTTTTTCTGCTGAAATACATGCTTCACGACGACCGACTAAAAAGTCTTTCATCCCATTTAACATATATTTCTAGATGTATTAGTTAACAAGAATAAAGACGCTTTAGAATTCGATGTCTATAGAAAGGAAACCAACACTATAAGCTACATTCCGAACGACTCACATCATACGTACGCACAAAAAGTGGCCAGTCTGAATTGTTTAGTAAATCGGTTAATTGATTTTTCTTTAAACAAAAGTAGATATACCAAAGAATTAAATTATATCAAGAACGTGGCCGAATATAACGGATACACTGCTTGCCTGGTGGAAAAATTAATCAACAAACAGAAAAGAAAGCAAATGTTGACGGAATCAACAAGGTTTAAAAGAAAGAAATCCGAAATAAACTTTGTTTGCTTACCATTTGAACCTCGAATCACCAGGGGTCTAGATAAAATTTTAAAAAAAGTCAACTTGCAGCTAACATTTTCGACAAAAAAAATACCTTAAAAAACTTGCTAGGTAACCCAAAAGACAAGGCTGGCACGGACAAAATGTCGGTAATTTATGAAATAAGTTGTAAAGATTGTAATCTTAAGTACGTCGGGCAAACAAAAAGATCGATTGGAGTTAGATTCAAAGAACACTTAGCCCGACATATTTGGGATAATAATCATCACGTTAATGAAGATAATCTGAAATTAATAAAAAATTTTAGACAACCAGGACAGCTAAATTTCTTCTAAAGTATATATATATATATATATATATATATATATATATATATATATATATATATATATATATATATATATTGCGAAATATAGTTACAACAAAAATTGTTTGAACGTGGCACCACGGCCGATTACGAGCCGCCTGATCGATTTATTCGCTAAATAAAAATCCCACGTTTTTAGCACGTCCTAGAGATAACATAATAATACAGATAGTTCCGACAAAGCAAACTATGTTAATTTAGGTGTCGTTGAACCTTTCCAAAATTACTAAAGATGGACACATTTTAGATAAGTTAGTAGGGACAGTGCAGACCTCGTCCCGCGATAAAAATACACTGCAGAATTTGCCTGCGTTTATTTTCCCATCTCAGTGCGGTCCCTTTACCTAAGATCCGGTATATAATGTGATGCTTTTAAAATAGTTAGAATTTTTCATCCTCTGATGACGCTAACTTGGTTAGTGAAACGATCTTCAGGTACTTTTAAAATGTGTTGTGGTGATTTGGGTTCTCCAAGTGTACATATCTTGACGATTTCTTATTTCAGCAGCAGCCATCTGTATTCTGTTTAACAACTGTTGTCTCGTATTAATTGTTTCTTGGTAGACAATTTGTTTCCTATGACCCTATAAACATAAATCCAAAGGATTTATGTCGGTAGATCGCAGTGCCCATGAAATAAGACAAGCATTACCAATCCATTTGTTTCCAAAATATTCGCTTAACCACCTGACATCTACTGCTTCACCATGGGACACCATCGAGCAGGTACCACAAATTTTGAATTACCTTAAGTGGTATATCCTCAGGTAAATTAAAAAGTGTATTGTCCAAAAAATGTCTGTAAGAATCGGCGTTTAAGTGCTTATCGGGTACATAAAAGTCTAGTAAATTCCAGCACTCTTCGTAGAAACGCTTTTTTCCGAAATTTGATAGCAGGTAAGATGTAATCGTATCGCTTGATAAATCGTTGTAATAAAAAAGGGCTTTTTGAAAATGCAAAAATCCAGTATGGCGCTCACAAGAAAAATCAAAGTTAAGTATTGAGACTCTTGAATCAAGAACGCCTTGAAAATATGATGACAGATTTAAATTGCCGATTAAAAAGTGTCCTAAGAATATCATAGTAACAAATGTAATTTTTTTGGTACACGCTTGAAAACAAAAAAAAAGTGTGGACGCAGCAAGTGCGTTATGGTGGTGAATTTCCATTAAAAAAAATTATAAGTAAATATATATTTTTTAAAAATAAAAACAGGCATCCAATTTGGTTACCAGTATAATATATATAATAAAATAAATGTACCACATTACCTTAAGGTAGCTTTATTGTTTGTAAAGGAACAAAAATTTGCGAAAATAAAGGTTAAATGTCCCGAAAAAACTGGTCCGATTTTCCTGGCCAACGAACATCTTCAAGCTATTTACCCACCTGCCAAGATATAATTATTCACAAAAAGTTTTTCGACAAAATTAACACACAAAAAAATCATGAAAATTTTCAAACAACTCTTTCACGAAAATCCGAAAACAATTTTGTTTAATGGCAAATATGTATTTGTTTAATGAAAGCAGGCATCAAATTTGGTTACCAGTATAACCTATGTAGTAGAAAAAAGATAACATATTTCATCAAAATAGCTTTGTTGTTTGAACATGTACAAATATTTTCTGAAAATAAACCTGAAATGTTCCCGAAAAACTGGTTTCCTAGCTAACCAAGCTTAAATTAATAGCAAAATGAGCTATTGAAATTTGAAGCATTTAATGAAAGTTCGCTACCATAACGCACTTACTGCGTCCCGAATTTCTTTTCTTACAAATGATGAATAACATTGTTATTAAGGCACAACCACAATTTATTTACTTTGTATTTTTGTTGCAGGTATGGAATTTTCACCGTTACTGTTGTCGAAAACTAAACCTAGAGTGAGTCAGTTTCAATCCTAATATTTCTATATATATATATATATATATATATATATATATATATATATATATATATATATATATATATATATATATATATATATATATATATATATATATATATATATATATATATATATATATATATATATATATAACTTTGAATAAATTCAGTTAATCAAATAGAGGTTTTCTTAGAATTGTAAGGGCACGTGGATTTGTATTTAAGTCGCCCCAAATTTCAGATATACGATATTCGATAATTAACCTAAATGGCCAGCCTAGATTTTGTTTAGTTCTTTTAAAGTTTATGTCAAATTATATATATATATATATATATATATATATATATATATATATATATATATATATATATATATATATATATATATATATATATATATATATACACTTTGTAAAATTATGTGTGATTATAGAGGATGTCACATATTTGCAAGACAAAGCAAACATTTTTTTAATGGAACGGCCTGTATATGACTTAATTTTTGGACCTCTTTTTTAAGTTGAGTCTAAATTGTAGAAGTATATTTTTAGCTACTGTGATTTGTTTAAAAGTATTTTTTTTTTGAAAAAAATTAAAATTCACCTGCAGCTTTTCCATTTTTTACCGATTATTAAACTTAGAGACTCCAATTCGGCGTGTTGTTTGTCCATAGCTGAGATCACATTGTTGTAATATAAACGATGGTATTGTTGCTTATTCAAGGTCTTCGTAAATAGCTATTGCATTTTGGTTTTCTCAAATAACAAGGACAAAAAAAAATGATTCAATGCAGAAAGTATTACTAAATGGTTTTTGAGCATTGGAAGTAAATTCACAGAATGGGGTTGTTGACGATAAAGAGATTTATTAAGGAAGCAAAATGAACTATTTGATATGTCAACATTTTAGTAGTCAATGTCATCTTTAGTTTTGATTACTCTATTTAGAAAAACCTATGAAAATTGTGACTTGGACCAGCACTTGTCTTATTAAATTAATTTCCCGTTTTCTTTGTCATTTATGACCTTATGCCATCAGTATATAATTGATTATTTGATAAAAATCGAGGGGAATCTCGAAGTAGAGTACTATTTATTGTATAAAATATTATATAAATAATAAAAAAAAATCAACGGGTACTTCCTGTTTTTTTTTTCAGGTAAGAAGGCAAATTATTTATTAGTGCAACATTTAACGCGTTATAGTACTCGCTTCGGCGGTACATATACTAAAATTGGAACGATACAGAGAAGATTAGCATGGCCCCTGCGCAAGGATGACACGCAAAATCGTGAAACGTTCCACATTTTTACACAGATGCATCAAAGCAAAAAGTAGGTACTGGTTGCGCTTTCTATGTACCGGAAAAACAACACAAACAACTTACCAAATTAAACAGTACATTATCTATATATTCGGCTGAGACAATAGCTTTGATCGAAGCCATAGGATATATTAAACTACATACCATTAAAAAAGTGGTCATATTTACAGATAGCAAAAGTTGTTTGAAGAAAATACAAAACATTACACCAACATAAAAATGCAACTTACTAATATCTAAATTAATCTGTGATATCCTGGAGTTAATGTCAAGAAATGTGGAGCTTTCTTTGGTGTGGGTCAAGGCTCATTGTGGCATCGACAATAACGAGGAGGTTGATAATCTAGCAAAACGCGCTACAAGTGAAGGCAATGATAAAAGTTACCTGTGTCCAGTCTCGGACATTTATTCTAATTTAAATCAGACAATAATTTTGAAAAAATGGGTACACCAGTATAAGAGTGACGACAAAGGTGAATATTATAAAAAATTACAACCACTTCCCCCAACAAAGCCTTGGTTTAACACAACCGATATGAGTAGACCCTTAGTAGTTAACATCTGTAGGCTTAGATTTGCACACTCATTAGTACCTCAATATTTGTTTAAAATTGGAATAAGAGAAACTCCTTTATGCGAATGTGGGGAGGTTGGTGATCCAGAACATGTGCTATTTGCTTGCACAATACCCTCCAAATATATTTATATTCAAAATTTTTTGAACGAAATAATTAGGCTTGATATTGTTTTTTCTCCGTTTAACCTTTCATATTTGTTAGAGACAAAAAACGTACATGTATATACAAAAATCTATCTACATGCAAAAAGACTTGAGCTACAACTGTAACGTTAGTTTATACATATATTATAGTCTATAGATTTTATAAACTTGTGTGAGAGTGATTATGTAAATATGCGTGTGGGTGGCACGAAGTATGGATGTAAGTATACGTGAGTTTTCTAGCTTTAAATCTCTTATTGTCTTTCCTTGTGTTTTCCCCTTTTCTCCTGTGGTCTTCTAGTTTATGTACAAAGTTGTCTTGATCGACCCCAAGACATGAAGATATGTGTCCCAGTTACTATCCTTATAGATTCTAATTTTAGCAATATCTAAACAGTTAATTTATATGTACAGAACTGTGTGATTTATTGTGCAATATAGTAGGCTTATTAACTAAACTATAAAAAAATATAATAAATATATACACTAATGACAAACATTATAATTAAATTATAGCTAATAGTTATATACAAAGTGATCCGAATAATACTTACAGACGCTATATATCTTTCAGATATTAGCTCACGCGTAATTAATCAGGGACAGATCAAATGAGGAAGAAAGCTATAATCACGGAAAAATGTGCGAATGGCAACCAAGCGCAGCCATGTCATCCTTCAATATACAATACAAAATAACGCGTTATAACTTTGAAATTATTAATTGGAGATAAAAATGTTTTAAGTAAAAGTTGTAGGAAATTTGTCGATTGAAAAGTGCAAGATTTAACGCATTATAACTTTGAAAATATTGATTTGAGAAAAAAAAGTTTAAAGTAAAAGTTGTAGAAAATTTATCGATTGACAGTCATATCATATTATTAAGTTATAAGAATTTTGTTGTTTAAACAATTATTAACAAAGATATAGGTAAAAAAGTCAATAACTGATTCCTAATAGTCGTATAAGTTGTAAACGGTGAGTGATACAAAAAAGATGTTAAACAAAAAAGATGAGGAATGTAATTATCTACAACAAAGTTCATTACAAATTTTGGCGTAAAGTGCACGGTTGCGGAGATATAGGCCGAAACGGTTTTTCTCAAAATGGCGACACTTCCGTCATACAAATTTGTAAGGATTTTGTGTTTTTACATTTAGTACGTAATTCTGAATCAAAACAAAAAGCTCATGTAGTTTAGTGGATTATGGAGAAGAGTGACGGGCTCATCTATTGCCTGTACTATATAATTAAGATAAAAACTGTTATGGTTTAAAGGAAGCACCAAAAAATGCAGTGGTAAATTTAGCTGTTTTCTGGAAGTTATAAATTTCAGAAGGTAAGTGCTTGACGAATTTATTCAAATATTCAATTAACGAGGAATGTTCTTTTTTGGATAGACTGAAATTAGTTACTTTGTGTCATGTTTGCTAGACAGTCCATCCCTGTTTATAAATTCAAGCGCACAACAGGGCGTCTGATGATTCATACGTCTATTTGAAGCCACGTCGCCACGTGAATTCTCTCACTCCCGACGCTGCTGAAACTGCTCACCGGGGTTGTAGGTTTTCCTTTCTTATTTCCGAACAAATATTAACCGTGTTATGTCTAGACTACCAGTAGATATTCCCGACTCGGCCGATGTAACATATATATCATCGCTGCGACTGTCTTTATCCACCAGTTACGGAAATGTCGTATAAATAAAGCCTAAGTCAACTTAACGCCTACAAACTGGCGAATACTAGTACAAAGTGTCGCGAAATACTTTAGAAGACTAGCTGAGAAATTATATTCATGAACAGTTTTCGTGCTAGGGTTAAAGCACTTGAAATTTACTAGTATGAGTTGTTGAATTGTAACAGCCACCAATTTCTGTACCCATTTTCAGTTTACTTTGTCCTCACCTTGATTGTATAATCTTATTTTTACTCGACTAAAAATATGTTATTTTTCGAAACTAAAACAGTCTAGCGAATTTTGATATTTTTTTTTTCTAATCCTCTAGCACGCTTGTATTTGTCTGCCCATCGTTTTACCGTCTTTTGAAAACCTTCTATCCTCTTTAGATCCTGCTTGTTTACAATCTAGCTTTCTGACACACACACATACATATATATATATATATATATATATATATATATACATATATATATATATATATATATATATATATATATATATATATATATATATATATATATATATATATATATATATATATATATATATTTGTCCCAAATTGGACGGGAATGTATTGCTATCTCCGTTATTATAAGAGATAAGGAGAGTCAGCAGTGTTTTGTAGAATTACATGCTCGTTCGAAATATGACATGGATTTTGCCCTGCCTCTCTTTTTTTTTGGAGGTATTTTGAAAAGAACAAAATTTATCGATTTCTTTTTTCTTCAATATCTCACTAGGCGTTGATCTGATATGTCTAAGACTTGCACATTATCAGAACACATTTTATAGAGTAATCTTTTTGTGCTTTTCTTAACTTTAGGTTGTCATTGGTTTTTGAGCTACAGGTATCAACGTTTCTTTTTATTATGGCTGCCATATTGGATTTTTTGCTCATGTGATAGCCTATGAAAAGAGCTTTCCAATGATGTAAACATGCTTGAGAAATCTTGTAATTGCACTGACAATTTTGAGAAAATCCGTTTTGAAGGTAATAGGCTACGAAATCCAATACCAGAAAACAAATGACAAAAAAAAAGTGTTCAAAAAGCAGTAGGCCGTGGAGTCTAACAATAGACTTATACTTTTAACAAAATTTTCCGTAATGATTCACGATAAAAAAATATGAACTTTGAGCACACCAATGAATCGGCCCATGATTACAAATGATATTTTACATTACAACATTATCCTAAAAAATTGTTATAATTTAATTAAATAGGTAAACTTAGTAAATAACTAAATTTACTAACAGAACTCAATAAAAAGCAGATTAATGATTTACGAAGACGCCTCTGAAAATTGTCTGATTTTTAAACGTAAGTCAACTTGAAAAACAACAGAAGAAAGGTTTCTATGGATATAACACTATCGCGACAATTAAGTATACTGTCATTCTTAATTATCTGAACAATTTGTGGTGTATTTAACACGTTGCTTAAAATTTGGTACCAAATAGTTTGTTTGCTGTTTATTCTAAATATTATTCAACAACATGTTCAGTAATGAAGAATATTTTAACATGTTGGAATGTCATATTCGTTCTATCCGAAATACTGAGGAAGCTGCAAATTCATATAAAAACAACTACCCAGAAAGACGACACCCAAACACCTAAATATTTCGCAGGATAATGACCAATCTATTGAACGACGGTAGCTTCCACGCACAGAAACTACCAATGCCTAGAAATGAAGAAATAAATAATGCCGTTTTACAGGTTTCAAACGAAAACCCTCCACAATCTGTTTGGTTTTATGGTTAACAAATTGACGTTCCAAAAATTACGGTACACGGTGTATTAAAACAAAGTCATTACCATCGTACAAGGCTTAAATGTTGACGATTACCCTAAGGGACTTCAATTCTGCAGATTGTATCAAGGACAATGTCAGCAAGACGAAAATTTTCATTTCAAAATAATATGGACTGATGAATCCAGATCTACAAATTGTGGTGTGTATAATCGCCATAATAGGCATTATTGCGTAAATGAAAATCCCCATATAAAGGAATAAAGACGATTGCAAGACAGATTTGGTATTAATGTTTGGTGCGGCTCATTAGGTAAAAACCTGTTATTTTTATTTGTAGATTAGACAGTTCATTTTAAAAAATTTCAGGTAACTTCACTGTTGGTACGTTCTCTTTTGAAAATAATTTAACTGGGGAAAAGTATCTTAATCTATTGGAAAATGATATCTCAAGTACACTTGGAGAACCCAAATCACCACAACACATATTTCAGAGACCTTACGATCGTTTTGTTGACCGTGTCAACATCTTCAGAGGAAGAAAAATTCTAAAAATTAAACTACTAACTACCGTGTATTTATATCGCGTCTAGGTAAACGAACTAGTTCGAAGTATAATTGTAGTCGAAGACCCATCGTTTGTTTATTGTGTAGTGAAACTACGAGATCGAAGAACTACTTTAATGTTCTGTTCGACTTTCTGAGCCCTTATCTAATATAAGGATAATAGGTTTAAAAGGAACGGTACCGAGTTATTTTAGGAATCTGCACGTTCCCTTTCTATCTAGAAATTTACTGTGTGGATATTGGAGCTAGCCGACAACCACATCTGGCGAGAGAAACACAGTAACCTCCGCTCATATTTTATATAGAAACTAAACCTGGGTGTTTGACTCAGATTGTTAACTATAACAAAGGCTAAATAATTAAACTAAATACTACACCAAGTAATATGTTGTCACTGCAGCTCAAAATAACACTGGATGTTAAAAAATAGAGATTCTATACAACCAACTAACAATTTAGTAAATTGTCAGCCCTGTCCCATAAGTGAGATGTTTTGAGAGGCTGGCTACCACAGCCCTATTACTTTATAAGTGTATTTTCGCTGCAATTAGTATGCCGTACTGACGAGCTCTAAATAGAGCGAAACCGGTGGACGGTTCTAATTGTGGTGAGAATACATCTAGCCTTACATACTTTGTTCCTATATTGGAGAAGAAATGGGCCAGGGCTGACAATTTACTAACTTGTTTGTTGGTTGTATACAGTGCTTATTTTTTAACATTCAGTGATATTTGGAGCTGCCCTGACAATATAATACTTGGTTCCGCAACGAGATGGCGACACGTGTAAAAAGCGTGTCTTACATCTCACTTAGCTTTGAGAGGCTGGCTACCATAGCCGTATTACTCTATAGGTGTATTTTTGCTGCAATTAGTATGCCGTACTGATATGACGAGCTCTAATTAGAGCGAAACTGGCCTATGGTTCTAATTGTGGTGAAAATACATCTAGCCTTACACATTTTGTTCATATATTGGGGAATAAATGGGCCAGGGGTGACAATTTACTAAATTGTTAGTTGGTTGTATACAGTCTCTATTTTGTAACATTCTGTGTTATTTGGAGCTGCCGTGATAACATACTACTTGGTTCAGCAACGAGATGGCAACACGTGTAAAAAGCGTGCCCTTACATCTCACTCAGTTTTGATATGAATGTTACATTTTTCGTTTTGGGACTTTGACTTTTGTCGCTTTTTTGTTGTTGTATGCCAGATCACGGCTGAATGGGGGTTGTAGTTATTTTTACGAGTTGGCCTTTTGTCAAAAGAAAAATTGGCATCAATCAATATTTTCAATCAATTGTTCACAAGATGTAAGCGTAATTTTTTTAGCTCCACTCGTATTTTTAATACGCTTGTCTCACTGGTCTGCGGACATAGTTGGATATGTTCTACAAATAATTAAATTAAAATCACCCTTGCTTGACCTGCATATGACAATGCAGTGCATAATTACCATTTTGAGTTGGCGAGCAGGAAAGTGCTAGAGGAATAATATGTATCTGGAGATTTATACACGGTGGGATGTGCATTTAAAATTAATTATTTCAGTAATTAAATTTTATTATTTGCATTTTAGTTTACATTTTATCCGGAATTTTATCAGGATTCTCTTGGTAAATATTTGTTATAGGCAGATCTGCTTTAAATGTTTGTTCGTTACTGGTTGGACGACGGTACATAGCGTTTACAAAAATTTACATTTTAAATTAACTCCTTGTATGTTACGAGTATGTTAAACTTTGAATTATTTTTTTAGTTTTATTATTTAGGACATAATATGCAGTTGTATTATTTTACCAGATACTCGAAACTATCTTAGTGTCCAGAGTGCTAAAAATTCATTCACAACCTTTTTTTATGAATAAGTTGTATGTATAATGTATAATGTATAATGTATAATGTATAATGTATAATGTATAATGTATAATGTATAATGTATAATGTATATATTAACAATGAAACAGGCCAATGTCACCTGAATGACACAGGGATGTTCATGTACGTCAAAAAATTAACAAGAACGACAATAGCACACACAATAAGCATAACAATTAAGGAAAATGTGGTGCTATATGCTTCTGATTACACTGAACGTGGCTACACAATTTGTTATTTGTTATTTTTTATTTCAACAACACACTACAAGGGCTTACAGCCTAAATACAATCGTACTGTGGGTGTCGACAACGAGGAAAGAGGAAACTTGTTAATTCTGGACTTGAACGTTTGGAGGTTCGGGGGAGAAGGAAAAACATGTGTCTGCAAGGATTTCCACAACTTGGGAGTCCTCGGGACAGAAGAGCGGGCATAACAAGATGTTCTATGTCCGGTGACCTGGAAAGAAAAAGGGTGCGTTCGCTCTGTTCCATTGGTAGATCTGTTGGGGGCAGCAGGTGGAGGAACTATGGAAGAAAGCTCCTCTAAGCACTGCCCGTGCAGATATCTATAAAAGAGAAAGAGGTCAACAACGGCACGTCGGTGGGCAAGGGATGGCAGCCTTTGGGCGAGGGTACGGTCACCGATGAGACGTATAGCTCTCTTCAGAATGGAGTCCAGGATAGCGAGTGTAGAAGCGGCAGCAGCACTCCAGATGTGGGAGTATTCGAGGTTTTGTCTTATTTGTGAAGTATATAAGGTATAGAGATTATCTGGTGAAAAGTATTTGCGAGCCCGGTAGAGGAAACCTAATTTCTTAGCAGCCGCTTGTGCAGTTGATGTGACATGTTGGTTCCAATTGAGATTTCGATCCACAGAAATGCCAACAAGTGAAAAGGACTCATTACTTTAAATAACTTGGTTGTTTATTGTGATGGGTCTAGGGCTGGTGTATCTCTTATGAGAAAGAAAGCAAGACTGTGATTTGGTGGGGTTGAATTGTACAATATTTCTACTTCCCCAGTTTAATACTTTTTGGAGATCCACGGAGACAGAACCCTCCATGAGTCTGCGATCCTCATCTAATTGGGCTTAAGAGACAGACTCAGAATATTGTATATTTGAGTGGAGGGTGCTGTTGTCCGCGTAACTGTGAACTGGGTTGGATGTGCTAGAGAGGAGGATATTGATGTAGAGAAAAAACAAATTAGGGGCTAAAGCTGAACCTTGGGGAACTCCTGCATTATTTGGATACAGTTTAGATGAATGACCATCCACGACAACAGAAATGCTCCGGTTTTAGAGGAAATTTGCTGTCCACGTACAGAGTTTTGGTAGTAGGCCATAGGCCGGTAGTTTATTAAGCAGCGCTGCGTACCAGACTTGGTCGAAGGCTTTGGATATGTCTAGAGCGACAATCTGGGATTTACCGTGTAGTTCCATAGACTTCTTCCAAGAATGGGTGACAAAGAAAGGAGGTCGGCAGTTGATCTGCGTTGACGGATTCCATACTGCCTCTCGTGGATTAGACTGTATTTTTCAAGAAACTTTAGTAATTAAGTGTTTATATACTTTCCCATTACTTTAGAGACGACTGAAAGGAGAGAAATAGGCATCTAGTTTTTTTTAGCTATGGATAAATCGTAAATATTGACGTCAAAAATTTACTGCTGCTCGGTGTACAATTACTTTTGACTATCCTGTCTAAAGCTTTTGGGATACCTGGCTCATTTATGGTTGCGACGACAGGCGACATCTCCTTTAGACTATAATAACAATCGCCATGTAGGCTCATAGCCTAAAGTCCCAGATACACCGGCTGTGGTATAGCGAGCCTGGCTCGTTTACCGGCGCTCCACGGACCGTGCAAGCCAGTTACACAGGCCGTCTAGCTGGGGTAACTCGCACGCCGGAATATAATGAGCCTAGAATCCACCAGTGTGTCGGAAAAGTTGTACATCATCAAAGAAACTAAAAGAAGATTGGCATATTGCCAGCAATTCAGTAGGGTAGTAAATCTTTTCATAGATAAACGTACATTTAATGCTGAACTGACTAGTTTGAAAAGTAAAATAATCTAGAACGTTGATACAACCCTGACTCGTGTAATCACAATAAATAAACAAAAGAAGCTATAGGCGTGTGGACTAGCAATCCACTGGCGGTCTATCCGCGCCTTAAGACTTCTTGTATAAGCATGCTATAATATAATCATTGTCAATAAACCAAAATAATAAAAAGGCTTGTACTAAAGCTTACATGAATTGTTACCTTGTAGAATAAGAATTCATCTACAGAGCAAACCCTTTTTAGAGAACGTAATCTTGACTCACAAGAACAGGGTTCTCGTTGCGAGTCAAATGAATCTCTATAAAAGACAGACAATCGAGTTAAACTATTTGGGCAATGGTCTTCGACAATCTTGCAACCGACATAAGACACATTTGTATCAATAGCTGTCTTTATGTCGCACGAATTGTTACCGTGAATCACTGCTAAATTTGATTTAAAGTTTAAGTGGCATTTCAATATCCGTGTTCACAAGTCGTTGTTGGTGCTGAATTATATGGCTCTTGCTGAAAACGGCGAGGGTTGACAGTTTCAATGTGTCCCCGGGGAACAGAATGGTTCGCAGACCGCCCTCTAGGGGACACAGTTGCGTCTTTACCGTGAGGAGATCAGACTACTGCTTTACTATTGGAGACCATCGTCGATTTACAACTCATTTGCATGTATGACGGTCACCGGACCACACTGTGAGAGAAACTAGTGAATTTTGTCCAGAATAATTAGCGGAAATAGGTGGTTATGAATAGTAAGAGGCAATGAAACCACTAATTTGCTGACAGGAGCCGACTTGTTAACATAATGAATTTTGTGAAAATTAGTACTACGTGAATTTCAGTACTTCAGGAAAGGTTTATTTCAAATTTATATGCACGGAATATTGTAGCATACAGTTAATCATATGCTAAATTGCAGAAAAACATGTTTCTAGAATGATTAAGTTACTAAACACTATATGGCTAAAAGGTCCTGATGTAGAAGTCCCCAATGGCAGCAAATTTTTATAAAATGTTTTTATTTGAAAATTGTTAGTTAATAGCTGAGGTCACCAGGCGCCAACGCTGAGTTTAGGCGCTTATCTATTATCTACTGATGGATATCAGCAGTTGGAGTCTGATGAACGCACTGTTGACTTTAAGTAGTGTTTGCGACGTTTTTATGTCATTACGCTTTGACAAATTGGCAACAGTAGAAGCTCAGCGTGGCTGGTAAACGCATACGTTGGCACAACTCTTCAAATGTTGGCGTCTGGTAAACACGACCATTATGTTAGTAAAGTTTTAAAAACTAAGTAAAAATTAACAATTGTTGGTAAAATAGTTAATTTTAGCCCACGTGTCACTCTAGAGCATCACGAGCCTGACTGTTGTAGCACAGGATAGGTATTTACTCACCTTTTGAAAAATGTGAAATAAAATGTGTCTCCGAGGAGGGCATTCCAAAGCTTAGACTTAGGCAGTCTAGCAAAAAACGAGTCTCAGTAACTTAGAGTTCGACACGTTTGAAATTTGACACCAAAAGCATCAGATCTTTAGCGGAGGTACTAACAAAGTAATTTCTGATTAGCAATGCCGATGAAACTATTGACAGAAGAGGCAGATATCGCTAACCTTTTTCTCTGGTATATAGTAGTAAGATTTAGTGTAATATTCGAATCGGCAAGGTTGCCTTTTGGTCAGCACCTCAGATCAGGGCAGAATGTTACAATTCTGCGCGTATATGTGCTTTATAGAGTGTAAGAGGGGTACACAACTATTCAACTTTTGTCGCGTGGTGAACTCGGCGATTGTTGAAGTTTTAAAAACTAACTCAAAAATAACATTCTTGTTTTTATAAAATAATTTATTTTAGCCTACCTATCTCTCTGAGATAACACAAGCTTTATTGCTGTGCTACATGATAGGTTTTACTCACTTCTTGAAAATTTTGGGATTATAATATTTATGTCTTCGGAAACATGTCCGCAGAAGGGCATTCCAAATCTCAGGCTTTGAGCCCTAGCAAAGAACAAGCAACCATAATTAACAGTTGGAAAAGTTTGTAAAATTTAACACCAGCAACGTCAGCTCTTTGAATAAAACCGGTGATTCCATTAAACGTCTTTTGGCAGGGGTGCCAATGACGAAGTTTCCAATGAGAAGTGTCGATGATTGATAAAAAGGTAGATATCGCAAACATTTCTCCTTTGGTTCTTGAAGTAAGATTTAGTGGAATATATAAATCGACAAGGTTGCCTTTAAATCAGCTCCCCAGATAAAGTAACAATAATAAAACCCTGAATGTATTTATACTTTATAGAGCGTTAGAGGCTGTTGTAACCCGATGGAACACCCGCATTTATTTCCAATTTATCTTATGGAACAACATCCACAACAATATGCAATGAGCGGTCTGTCATAAAACCACTTACAAAGATAAGGTCGTTGAACAACGTGGAAATTTCTAGAATCTCTGGAAGATCAGTGTTAGCAGTATTTCATAACTGGATGTGTTCTTGAAACAGAAGAAACTGTGTACCAGCTTTAAGTACGTTATGCCTAAAACACGTAGCGCAACAGCAAATATGGACGCCCAGCTATTGGAATTGATTAAAAAATGAAAGGAGAAGCAAGAAAAGGAGATGAAGAAGCCAGAAAAAGAGATGAAGAGGTTAAAGAAGAGCTGAGAAACAGAGACGAAGAGGCCAGAAAAAGAGACGAAGAAGCCAAAGAAGAAATGAGAAAAAGAGATGAAGAGGCCAGAAGAAGAGACGAAGAATCCAAAGAAGAGATGAGAAAAAGAGATGAATAGACAAAAGAAGAAACGAGAATAGAGATGAAGAATCCAAAAGAAGAAATGAAAAAATGAAACGAAGAGATAAGAGAGGAACTGAGAAAAAGAGACGAAGAAGTACAAAGAAGAAATGAGAAAAAGAGATGAAGAAACAAAAGAAGAAATGATAAAAAGAGATGAAGAAGCCAGCAGAAGAGATGACGAAACAAAGAAAATTCTGTAAGAACAAGCCAGCAGAATTGAGAATATTACTGCGTGTGTGGACGAACGTATGAAGCAGGTAAAATACGACATCTTCCAACAAGTAGAATGCCGAGTAAGGGGTATCAGCGACGATGTACATGACAAGCTAACGAGTATACAAGAACAGGTTCAGCAGAAGATGTAAACACTAGAGATGTGATACCCTAGCATAGGGGAAACATCAGACTCGAAGATAACCCGGTCGTAAAAATTAAGGTCCCCACATTTGATGTCTCAGTCCCATGGGGTATTTATCTACGCCAGTTCAAAGCCCCTGCTACAGGTAATGGTTGGGGCGAGAGAGGGCTCTCAGAGCAGATGCCCTTTACGTGCTTCAAGGAATTTCCAGGGAGGAACAGAATAGTTTCGACAGCATTCGGTATTACCTATAAATGAGATTTGGAGACCAGCATTTACAACAGCTGTACCAAACTCAGTTTAAAAGTCACTGTCAGAGGGCGAAACTCTGCAACAATTTGAAGCTGACGTTGCCAGACTAACACGATCAGCTTACCCCACAGCTCGGGTGGAATTTTTGAACCAGCTGTCTCTGCAAACATTCATTGACGGCATCAAGCATACCGACACTCAACAGGCTCTGAGGATGGAGAGACATAAAAACTTAAACGATGCTTTGGCACATTCCTTAGAATTTGAAGCTGCCAAGCAAGCCTCTAAAGGCAATGTGAGGGTTCGTAGTCTCCAAGTCCCAGAAGATGAAAACAAACCAGACTTACCCAAGGTTGTGCAGCGATTGGAGAAACTAGAAGAACGGATGAAGCACACGACTCATAAGGAGCTAACGCAAGCTCATCGTGCAAGTGGCATACGTTGTTGGAACTGTGGCAAGGTGGGACAAATAAAGAGTGAATGCTGAGCCCCAAGATCATCCTTAACCAACGCATAGGAAAACTAAATGCAGCTAGCTTTAGGGGGCGAGAGCTGGCTGCCCACCGCAATGCCTCGAAATTGACAACTATTTCACTGGTGAACGATTCTGGCAACACGCTCATCGTAGACGGACACATCAGCGACAAGAAGGCTCAAATGGTTGTAGCTACTGGCGCATCCAGAACGATTATCCGTCGTGATATAGTACCAAGATGGCGGGTAAGAGAGCCGGAAAGAATCTACAAAGTGACCGCAGCTGGTGGCGAACAGATTCGTGTATTTGGTGAGACTGAGGTCAAGCTACAAATTGGAGCTTGGAAAACCAAACAGAGAGTTATTGGTGCCGCCATATCAGACCCCATTATACTTGGACTGGATGTTCTACAAGGTCACGGTGTGAGGTTGGATCTCGAGAACAATGTTTATAAATAAATATCGGTGATGAGGAAGTAGTCATGTCGACTGTGAATAACTTTATGCATAGTTTCGCAGGCAGTTCGCATGATAGAAGTTTATTGAGAAGTGCCTCATGCCAAACCAAATCGAATACTTTAGAAATATGCGATCAAATCGCATGACTTTTCCAAAATTTTCAAAAGCAGAACTCCAAAGTGAAAATAGAAAAATATCGGCAGTAGATCGGTTTTGGCGAAAGCGGTATTGGCGATCACTTGGGATGTTTTATTCTCGAGGTGTTCTATAAGCTATAATCATTCACTTAAGTTTAGACAAAATCTGGAGGCCGCGAGTGCAATGGTAAAGAAAAGTTTGTAATACGTAACGTAACTTATCTCCTAAGCATATCGTTGCACGAGCTTAAATGAATTTATATTGAATTTGGTCTGTGAATGATGGATAACCTTTCAATGTTATTTCTTTCTCTGCACACACACATTAATGCTGAATTGAAAAACCGTATTTTTATCAATAATTCACCGCAAAGCATCTGACTTTTTTCGCTCAAGTGATATTCTATTCTATATCCATCTTTGTGTATTCTTTATTTAACTTTTAGCGCAAAGTAAGGTCCTTTTTTAACAACAATGAATGTCATTAGCGACAATTTCCGAATTATGGTAAATTTAATTGAGGAAACTTTGGAATACAATTATTTAACCTAAACTGCATTTTTGAGCATTGCATCTATAGCTTAATGGCAATATTAAAGTTATATTTCGCAGAAATAAATTGATCAGTTTCAAATACATAGCATTCTTGAGAGGAAAATTTGCAGTTTTTCATGGAACGGGCGAATACGTCTGTAGGGGGCTAAAAAACTGCTCATACCATATTGTACGCATATATATATATATATATATATATATATATATATATATATATATATATATATATATATATATATATATATATATATATATAGGGTGGCGCATTGAAAACGACACAGACCGATTTCCGTCCAGAGAATTTTTGTTAAGAAACGCTGAAATACCTCAATTTCAATATTGAGGGGAACATGTTTTGACATAAAACTTAACTTTGTCACATCAGCCTCTTAAGGGTGGTGATAACAACCCTTATATTTTAAATAAAGAACATGGGTCGATTGTTACATCATTTGAAAGCTCTTTCTTTTCTGAAGTTAGCAAACTAATTTTTTTGAAGTTTTATAAACTCATTGATTGTTGTTGCCCTTACTTGGTGAAACTTGTCCATACTGCATACAGACTTGGAGAATACTTCTCTAGCTTCACTGTTGGTTTTTAGTGGTGAAGGACGTAGCCAGCGCGTGAGCTAACTGGAGCAAGTGGCCCTTCGAATTCTGGAAGTTCTAGGATGTTCTTCAATGCTTCTGTGACTATAGTTTCGCTGCTTGACAGCATTTTCAGACAGATTAAAATTGAATTAGTACGAAATCATGACAACTACAAATAAATATCTGTTGCTAGGTTATGATATGTTGTTTTGATCAAAAAATTTTATCAAATAGAAAATAAAATGAAACACAGATGACAGATGAGGTTTTCAAAATGTCTATGTGATGTATGTCAATATTTAACATAAAAACTAGAACTAGCTTATAATAACTATGATAACAGTTACAACAATAAAATAACTAAACAATAACAGTATAAAATTAGTCTCTATACAACGAAAATATCGACATACATCAACTCATTATTTTATTACAACTTTTTTTGAAATAATAGTTAAATTTATTTTCTTTGACATATTTAATTAGAAAGAAGAATATCCAAGAAAGGGGAATTCATTAAATCAGTTTGCTCGTTTAAAACAAGGTAGTTATTGTCGTGTGTGTGCCTTTTGACTTCTAAAGCTTCAAAAAAGTCTAGTTTACGTTTGTCATCATAAAAATGTAGTGGTTCTATGCGGTTATTTATTGTAGGTCTATGTTCGGTATCAATAATATGTTTTGCAAATGTAGATTTGTCAGCGTGGTTATTTCTAAATGCAGAAATATGTTCTTTGTATCGGGTGTTAAAATTTCTAGAAGTTTGACCTATGTAGATTGCGTTACAATGTGTACAAGCTAATTTATAAACTCCAGCTTTTGTCAGGAAACAAGATTTTTCTTTCGCGTTAAATAACAAATCACGCGTCGTGTTGTAAGATTTAAAAGCTACTTTTGTATTTGTACAAGTGTTTAAAATTTTTGAAATGTTTTCTGAAATGGTTCCAAAATAAGTTATCGAAACGTATCTGTTGTCTTCTTTGTCTCTAATATTTGGATAAATTAAATTAATCGCTAATTTGTATTCTTTTCTCTCTATCATTTTATCTATTATTTTAACAGAGTAGCCATTATTAAATGCTGTTTGCTTAATTATTGAAATTTCTTTATCAAAATTGTTTTGTGACATAGGTATTGAAAATGCACGATGTATCATAGAATGATAGGCTGACAGCTTTTGTGAAAAAGGGTGACATGAATCGTATGGTATGGTTGTGTCAGTGTAAGTTGGTTTCCTATATATTGAAAAGTCAAATGAATTATCTTCTAATTTTCTAATTGTTAAGTCTAAAAAGTTTATACAACTGTTAGCTTCTTCTTCTAGAGTAAACTTAATATTTGTGTGAAAGCTATTAATAAAATTTAAAAATTCATTTAATTCTGTATGACTACCTTGAAAACATGCTAAAATATCATCTACGTATCTGTACCAAAAGACAATATTATGTGACAGTTCTGATGTTAAAATTTGGTTTTCTAAGTTTTCCATAAATATGTTGGCTAATAAAGGTGACAACGGACTACCCATAGGCAGACCTTCATTTTGCATATAAATTTTATTATTAAATTTAAAATAGTTTTGTTTTATACATTCATTAAAAAGATTCATCATTTCTTGTCTTTTTATGACATTTACGTTCTTTTCTATTAAAACGTTTTCTAATAGAGGTAAACATTCTTTAGGGGGTATCTTAGAATACATGCTACAAACATCAAACGAGACTAATTTACTATTTGTGGGAATAATTAAGTTATTTAATTTTTGTGTAAGTTCATAAGAATTCTTAACTGAATATTTTGGAAAGTAATTGTATTCTTTAATAAGTGAAACCAGTTTGCTCGCTATCTTATGAGTAGGTGTATTAACATAGCTAACTACTGGTCTCACTGGTATATTTGGCTTATGAATTTTCAGGTGGCCATATAATTTTGGTGGTTGCGGGCTTTTATATAAAAGATATTTCTTTTCTTGTTGACTAAACAGAGACACATTTTTAAGTTCATTTTTTAGTTTTGTCTGAAATGCGTTTGTTGGGTCTCTCCTAATTTCTGTTAAATTTTCCGTAGTAATAAAATAAATAAACTCGTTTAAAAATTATTCACAGTTGAAGATGCAAAAACGCATTTCACTCATTTCGATAAAAAATGTGCTGATAGTCAACGTTTTGTTGGTTTGTAAACAAAAAATTGAGTATCAGAACATTTCTTATCGGAATGAGAGAAATGCGGTTTATTATTTCAGTTTATCGGTCGGTTTGATACTTGATAGTACTACCGAAAATTAATTTCACAATGGTGTATTCTGTAGAAGAAAGGGTTGAAATAATTACTCCTTTTTTCAAAAACGATGACTGTGCCAACCGTACCGCAAATTTGTTTAATGCACGACATCCGAACAGACATGTTAACAGAAAATACATTTTGGAGTTAGCTGCAAAGTTTAGACAAAGTGGTTCAGTAGCGAACAAAAAACGGAATCCTGAACGTGAATTTCCGGTTAGAAATGAGACTACTGAGATTGAAGTTTTAGGATAAATTGCTGCAGACCCAACTTTAAGCACGAGAAAATTGGCCACTGTTTCAAACATCAAAAGAAGGACTATTCAGCGAACATTGATGCATAATAAATTTCACCCGTATAAAATAAATCTTGTACAACAACAGAATGAAGATGATTTTGATCGGCGCCTGGAGTTTTGTGAAGTTATGACTACACGAATAGCTGATAACGGGAACCTTCTAATCAATATCTGTTTTTCAGACGACTGTACGTTTTTATTAAACTCTACAGTCAGTCGACATAATTGGGCAGATAATAATCCAAGAAATTTTCACGAAGTCCACACTCAACCTCCACAGAAATTGAATGTCTGGACTGTCATTTTTGGGGACCGTTTAATCGGACCAACTTTTCTTGATGGCAATTTGAGTGGCGAAACCTATTTGGAGTTACTAGAGGATATCGCTTACCCTCTACTAATTGACATTGTTGAAGATGATGATCGCTATCAAGAAAATCAATTAATGTTTCAACAAGAAGGAGGTCCTCCGCATTTTTCACAACGCGTTTGGGAGTTTTTGAACAGAGAGTTTCCAGAGCAATGTATTGGACGTAGGGGTGCTATTGAGTGGCCCCCTTGATCACCAGATTTAACTCCTTTAGACTTCTTTTTATGGAACCATTTAAAGAGTAGAATTTACGCAACAGAACCGGAGTCTCTGGAAGAATTACGACGACGCATTGTTGAAGGATGCCGTCTAATAACTTCACAAATGCTCCAGAATGTAAGAGCTCCTTTTGAACAAAATTTGTACTTTTGTATGGAAGCTGGGGGTCAACAATTTGAACACTTACTTAACAGAATAAAAATTTTTGAACGCTTGGTTTCGTTTTTTAGTTTTTTTTTTTACGAAAAATTGACTAATTAGTGCATTTCTTATCACAATGAATGAAATAGGTTCTTGCAACTCCAACTGTGAATAATTTTTAAACGAGTTGATAAAACTTCCAAAAAAATTTGTGTGCTGAATTCAGAAAAGAAAGAGCTTTCAAATGATGTAACACTCGACCCATGTTCCCTATTCAAAATATAAGGGTTGTTATCACCACCCTTAAGGGGTTGATGTGACAAAGCTGAGTTTTATGTCAAAACATGTCACCCTCAATATTGAAATTGACGTGTTTCAGCGTTTCTAAAAAAAATTTCTCTGGACGCAAATCGGTCTGTTTCGTTTTCAATGCGCCACCCTATATATATATATATATATATATATATATATATATATATATATATATATATATATATATATATATATATATTCTAACGACGTAAATAAATACACCTCGATACAATTTAATTAGCCATATATGCAACAACTAGATTCATAATTATTAAATTATTTCATACGATTTAATTTAAGGAACAAACACAAGTTACCGAGAAAAAGTGGTTTCAAAGAAATCAAGATACGTATGAATCAGGTGATAATGCTCTATCATCGGCTATCTACATTTTATCACTGACGAAAAAGGGGGCCCAGAATTCAAGGAAAATCAGATTTTGCCGAGCATTCACCGATACACCGACCTACTCAGTACAAGCAGTCCACGTGCTACACGACTGTCTTCAGCCCTGCTCATTCCACATGATTCCCCCCCCCCACACACACACACACAAAGAGACGACTGAGGGCACTCCGTCGGTTGGCTAGGCTGTAACCTGAGAATCCTGAAGAGGAATCCTGTTCAGAAGGAATGTCCCAGGGTTCCGTTGCATTTTACATTTTTTTAGGAAATTGTGAATAAATGAATATAGTAGAAAACTTTGTTCACTGGGTTATCTTGGCACTTAAAGAAACAAGCTTACAATATATAAGACTTTGATATGGGTTTCAAAAGCTCTAATTCGCGCTAGTTTTTGGAATGGTAGGCAGTAAATATTCAAATGAATTTTTGTATTCTTCATGGTAAATGTAATCAAATTATAGCAAGAACATGCAGAAGGTTCAATGCAATGTATCCCGATTGACAACCAATGAACAAGAGAAAGAAAACAAACTAATTTCATCAGTTATGGGTCAAAACTGAAAGAGAATCAAAATTTACTAAACTAATAAAAACAATTTGCATTACGTAAAATAACAAACCGGTTTGACAATGTTAATACAATAACATTATATGCATATAAATCTAAAAAAGGTTCACAATAATTATTCAAAATGACCACCGTTGGTTTCCAAACACTTTGTAAGTATTTCTGGCCCTCCTTATCTCATTGGAATCTAGCTCCTCGATGCAATTGATGACTCGTTGGCACAGTTCTTGTTTTCTGGTTACCGGTATTATGTACACATTTCTTTTTAAATTACCACACAAGTGAAAATCAAGTGGCGTTAAGTCGAGTGATCTCGCAGGTCAATTCCACGGTCCTAAACGTCTAAACCAGCAATCTTCGAGCATTGGGTATAACTCTGTTGTTACTTGCCCAGTACAATGAGCCAGTGCGCTATCCACTTGACAGCAGTAGGTACGATACTGGTCTATTAATAGATTATCCAAAAAATCGTTCACCACTGACCTTACATTTTCATGATATTTATCAGAGCTTAACGGTTCGTGGTAAATGAGAAATTTTATATGGTATCCTTTAGAAGGGAAAATACATTTCAACTAAACCTTTTCTTAAATCCCATTTCCTTGACAGTATGTGGATTCTTGTCAGCCCAGAAATCTTGGTTTCTTTTTTTTTCAAAAGTTCATGAGCTATAAGCAAAAAATTTATATGAAAATTCGCTAATTAGCTAATTGAATAATTGGGTGATAGTTTTCGACATCGGATATGCCTTCTTTTCTTGGACATGCTGAACTCGAGCTTGTTTCCATGAAGATGCAGATACCACCACCTTTCAGGAGATCAAAAGAGGTGACACAAAATCTCGTCACGTCAGGACCACACATTTTAAGAACTATTGTTGAAATTACATAGAGTTTCGATGCCTGTTTGATGTCCTAATTTTCCCATAAGTGCCTAGCAGTAGAATTTCTGAAAATATTTTTCTCATTTTTGAGTTTGCAGATGGACTAATTGGTGAACCATTTTGTTAAGTGCCGAGCATGGAAGTTCAAGCAAATACACAGGCAGCTAGATCAGTCTTTATTTTTTGCCAATAGTGCAAGTACAAAATCGTTTCAAGCCAGGAAATGAAAGAGAATGGTGGTGATAATTCTACCTACAATTTTTGCCATAATATCAAGTCTTGTTCGGAGATGAAATACCTTTGTCGCATATTCATTGGTAAAAGTCATTTTTGGCTTTATCGATTATCTGCTTCTACCTGTTCTTTTACTTCCAAATCGTCACAACGTGTGGAAGTATCGCATCAGCGATTTCAAATTTTTATTTTTGCTTAAACGTCGTAAAAAGGGTCAAAACATCTAGCAAACATGATTTGGGAACGAACAATTTTTTTGTGTCTGTCGGTCTGTTTGTAGCCACGATAACTTTAGAATAACATGAGATCAGTGTTGTTCCTGTCATAGGATTATAAGTGCTGAATTTGGGGACATTTCGGTGCTAAATTTACGGTTTGTGTGCTAAAATAGCCCCAGATTTAATTGTAACCAAAATTAAGAGTAACTGTACGTTTTAATGGTAAAAGGTCTCATGAAAGAGGGGATATTATGCATATTTATGATAATAAAATGATAATTAAACAACAAATTATATATGTTATTGTTCTGAAAATTAACAAAAATAATTTTCTTTGAAATAAGTAAAAGCAAATATATTGTAGGTGCAATGATAATTAATGTTGAGGCAACAATTTTTCTTTAAATAAAAAAAAATATCTTACAAAATAGAATAAAAATAAAAAAACATTCGAGGATTTTACATTTGACGACAGTTGACGGTACGCAATACGCAAAAGTAGAAAAGGTATGCCAACATATAACAATGAATCTAACCATCGAGTAACGGGTATGCGGCGTGGTAATGCGCATGCGTAAAACGGAAACTACCAATGCGGTTCATGAATGTGTGTATGTTGTATGTTGTATGTTTTATATCCGTGTCTGACTTGAGAATGGCGCGTAGTTTGAATTTTTTTAATGTGACAGAAAAGTGTAAAGGGGTGCTAGAGTGCCTAATCTGAAGACACAGTGCTAAATCTGACACGATTCTGTTAGCAGGAACAACACTGCATGAGATGTCGTCTTCAAATTTGGTGTACAGTTAGCACCCGACAAACTAACGGTTCTGATCGTTTTCGGGTAAAATCCCTCCAGAGGGTAGGGGATGAATTGTGTGTGATTTGGTGAAAATTGACATTGTGTCGTTAAAACTCGAGTAATATAACCTGTTAGGGTTTGTTTATTAGAAATATTTCAATTTCATAAAACTTCTGGTATTCTGTGCTGAAATTAAATTTGCGGTTGAATTTGTGGGGGTGGAATATCGATGACAGAAATTTAGATTTTTGTTTTCTAAAGCGGGGTAAAATGTCTTAAAACATACAGAAAACTTGATTCTGGAACGAACTTTTTTGTCGGTCGGTCGGTCGGTCGGTCAGTCGGTCGGTCGGTCGGTCTGTCGGCCTGTATGTCTGTCTGTTAGTTGGCGAAATAACTTTCCGACGAATTGATATATTATCTTCAAATTTGGTATGGAGTTAGCAACCGACGAAATGAACGGCTCGGCTTTTTTTTTGTGGGTAAAATCGCGTCAGGAGGGGGGGTGTGTGGTGGTGTTCTAGGGTATGAATGAGGGGGGGTGATTTGGTGAAAATTCACATTTGTTCGTTTAAACTTGAGTAATATAACGCTTTAAGGTTTTTTTTATTAGAAAACTTTCAATTTCATAAAACATCTGGTATTTTGTGCTGAAATTAAACCAGGGGTTGAAGTGGGGGTGGAATATCGGTGACAGAAATTTCGGAATTTTCTTAGAAAATAGAAAATTGTTTTGAAATAAAAAAAATTTGGCGGTCGGCCTGTAGGCCTGTCTGTTAGTACGCGTAATAACTTTCGAACTAATTGAGATATTATATTCAAATTTGGTATTCAGTTAGCACCCGACAAAGGAACGGTTCTGATTGTTTTTGGGTTAAATGAATTCAGGGCTAGGGGATAAATGAGAATAAAAAATGGCATTTTTAATTTGAAACTCGAGTAATGAAACGTTTCAGAAGTTTATGGGTACAGGAATACGAATATTTTCTCTGTGGTCAAGTCATGGACCCTAAATTCCTCTCATGAAATGTCTTTCTGGGGAGAGTAGATTATCACAGCTATGTGGAAGTTATAATTCAATTTCCAGCACTATTTTCTACTCTGCGTATTTCGACAACGAAGTTATCTTCATCAGCTTTGTATCTACGATTCCACCCACAGTGACCAATGTCGGTTTTTCAACTAAAATCGAGGCAATCTGATATGGCGTCCTGAGTTTTCAGCTCCCAAATCGTTATAAAGCCCGTAAGCAATTCATTTTGTACAACAAACACAAACTGTAATACTACCATCATCTTACGACTGAACTGCAGTATTAACTTAATGAACATTTGTTTACGCAATCATTATAACTAGATTTGTAATAGTAGACTCTAGATTAAATCAAAATCAATTCACCGACAATAGGCATGGATGCAACATGATAATGTTTTGTATCCTCCTACTATGTCGAAAAGCATAACTATTGAACAATTGATAGTCCCTTTATTATTCTTATTTTTAAAGGGGTAGACATTGATCCAATCCAATCTATATCAGGTGGTAGTTTTTTTTTTTTTTTTTTTTTTTAGAAGGGGGAAATCCTGCATGGGACGCCACTCGCTATGGCTCTATCGCGAAGTGGCAGTGTCGGACTCCTACCGACTAAAACCCCCTTATTCTTCTCGCCATGGCAGACCCGGAAACGGTCACGTTCAGTGACATAACTTCAGGAATGCCGGGCGGTCATTTTTCTATACTTCCGTTCTACGCTCTTCTGCTCTCTTCTTTTCTAGGACGTGGTTTATATAACTGGATGTTCTACTCCAGTTTTTCGAGCTTTCTAACATTATTTGTATGATATTGGTTTCACTTATTTGGGCGTTTATCTCAGCCTCTAATTGGTGTCTCCATTGAGTCCATCTATTACACACAAATACTGTGTGTCCTGGGCTGTCCGTGACTCCACAGTAGGTGCACGCGTCTTCTTCACTTATCCGCATCTTCTTTCTATAACAGCCAAATGCACCGTGACCTGTGAGGAACTGGGTCAGATGGTAATCCAGCTTTCTGTGTTCACACCTCACATACGACAAGATGTCTGGGATGAGGGTTTTTGTCCAAGCTGCGGTGTCCCTATGCTCGTTCCATGTCTTCTGCCATTTTTCCAGTGTCTTCTCCCTCTCAGCTCTTTTTACAGAGGGTACGTGAGCGTTTTCTATATGATACAATCGGAGCCTCTCCTCTACAAGCAGGTTGATGGGGGGGTGGGATTCCCGTGATAACCTGGATGGCAGCAGTTGATACCGTCCGATATCCACTCGCCACTCTCAACAGGGCTTTCCTTTGAAGACCCAAGAGCATATCTCTGTATCTTCGGATCTTGGTAGCCTGGTGCCATACTGGCGAGCCATAAAGAGCAACAGACATCACAACGCTGCACAGTAGCTCTCTCTTTGAGCCGCTTGGACCTCCTACGTTCGGCAGTATTCTTGTCAGTGCACCCATTTTTGTTTGGGCTTTTTCCACGGTGCGTTTTATATGCTCCCCAAATGTTAGCCTGTCGTCCAGGTATACCCCCAGGTACCTTATCTGTCTAACTGGGAATATCTGGGTCCCTAATACCTCAAAGTGGATGTGTTGCCTCTTTCGAGGTCCTCTCAATATGACTGCTTCTGTTTTTTGAGGGGCAAGTTCCAAGTTGTTGTTAATCATCCACACGTTTATTCTTTCCAGTGACTCGTTTACCCTGTACTGAAGCTCTCGGTCGTCTGCTGCCTCAACCATGAGTGCGAGATCATCTGCATATGCTACTGTGGCTGCTCCATCTGTGAGGGGTACTTCCAGGACTGAGTCGTACAGCACATTCCAGAGAAGAGGGCCCAACACTGATCCCTGTGAAACTCCCGCGGTCATTTATATTATCGTTGAGTTGGATATTTTGATCTTCCTGTCAGTGAAGTAACTCTCAACTAGGTTTATCAAGTATTGCGAAACCCCTCTCTTATGGAGTTCGTTTATTATCTTGCTCCAAGTAGCCGAGTTAAAAGCATTTTTGACGTCTAGTGTGATGACCACAAACCATCTACCGTGAGTGTTTTTTGCAGATTCCACCACCTTCTCTACTGCTTGCACCGAGGAACGACCCTTCCTAAACCCGTACTGTCCGTGTGAGAATCCGCCCTTTTCTTGTATCTCGGCCTCTATTCTTTGCTTGATTAGTCTTTCGTAAAGCTTTCCGGGCACGCTAAGCATACAAAGAGGACTGAAAGCTTGAAGAATTTCTGTGATTTTGCCCTTCCATAACAAGATTACTGTAGCCACCTTCCACACTCTAGGAAACTCTTGTCTTTGCAGTAGTTGATTTAGTATTGTTTGGAATACTCCTGGAATATTTTTAACTGCCAATTTTACTGCTGCGGGAGGGATACGATCTGGTCCCGGTGCTTTATTTATTTTTATTTCTTCCGACGCTCTTACTATTTCGTCTACCGTAAACGGTGGAACTCCTTGTCTGACGGTTTTTCCTCTCGTCCATTGATCACATGTCTGTGGGAAGAGCTCTTTTATTACCTCGATTTTTTGTTCGGTGGTGGGGTTGAAAGGTAGATTTTGGCAGCCGAGAGACCTCACAGCTATTCTGTACCCCTCTCCCCATACGTCGTCTTCCAGATCACTACACAGCTTTTTCCAATGCGCCCTTTTGGAATGTGCGATGAGTCTCTTGAGATACTTACAGGCCACTCTGTACTGGTCCTGTAAGTTTTCGATTTCACCTGAATTTCTCGCGTTTGCTCTTGTAATTTTCCTTCTAAGTTGCAAGCATGCTCTGCGCTGGTTCTCGATGTCTGCATTCCACCAGTATGGGGTCTCCTTTTTTCTGTCATGGAAGTTGATGGTGCTTTCTTGAATTGCTTCCGTCAGGGTCGTTGTCAGCTCCTGCGCGTTGTTTACTTCTTTCTCTCTGGTTTTTGTGAGAATTATATCTATAAACTTGGCTCCTTCGAAGAGACATCTGGCGTTCCTGTATCTCCTTTCTGGTGTCTTGTGCTGGGTGACCTCAAAATATATATGGTGATGGTATGTCAGCGCCTCATCTGTAAGCACCTCCCAATTCCTGATGTTCTTCGCAATGTTGGTAGTAGCTCCTGTAACGTCTATGTAGGACTTACTGTTTCCTCTCTCAAACGTTGGTACTGTCCCAGTGTTGATCATTACCATGTTGAGCTCTGATACCCATTCAGCCACATAGTCGCCTCTGTTGTCCGTGTAGGGTGAACCCCAGAGGGCAGACTTAGCATTTAAGTCCCCCACTAGAATAGATTCTTTTTTGTTTTCCCTCACCTGCGACATAACTCTGTCCATATAATCCTTGAAGTCACAAAACGGGATGTTAGGTGATATGTAGCAACAATATAGCTGGAATCTGTCGAATGATAGCGTTACAAATCCTAGTTCTTTTCTTACACTTGTAATCCCTATATATTTATTAAGTAGATGTAATGCAACATCATTTCTTTGGTCCGTTATATATCCTTTACGTTTGGTCAAATTAACATTCGGCTCGCTTATAATTATTAGATCGATTCCTCTTTTACAGGCCGTCGCATAGGCTAAATCATGCGCGGCTCGTGATCTTCCGAGATTTGTTTGGAGTATCTTCATTACTGATGTGGGTTTTCAATCACCCTTTCTTTATTTATTGCTCCTCTTCTTTTATCATTTTCTGCTCTTTCTCTAAGAAGTTTCCTAAAGAAAGGACACTTAGTGGAATCTGCTCGGTGTCCCGCTTCATTGCACGTAGTACAAAATAGCACCTTTTCCTCGCATTCTTTTGCCTTATGTCCTCTCGATCCACATTTTATACATACATCACTTCTATCTGGACCTTTGCACTCTGTTGTACGGTGGCCGAACTCTAAGCATTTGAAACATCTCAAGATGTTAACTCTGTAACGTAGCTTGCAAAATACCCATCCTAATATCAGGTGGTAGTGGAATTTTCCTTTACGTAATAGTAGAGGATTTTTTCACGCCCGAGGAGGTACCACCCAATACATCAAGGGCCGGTGCAGTCCCAACGGACGTTTCCGGTTCTGGTGTATGAGTCGGTTTCCCTTATAAGCAAAAATGATGATGGCTCCTCCCTGTACAAAATATTCCGGAGGCAAAATACCCCTCTATTCGGATCTCCGGGAGAGGGGTGTACAGGGGGCACCAACATCAAGATTTAACATATCCTTTTCGAATATATGTGGCCTAAATTCTAACCTGAACTCCGTCCACCATTTCCTCCAGGCTAACAGGCCCTAACTCCTCTTCCTCACCGAAACCCAAATCAGTGCCAAAACAGCCACTAATCACCTTAATTTCTCGGGATATGAGCTCCTTACTTCCTTTAGATTGCATGGAGGCGTGTGCGCATACGTCTGTAGCAATCTACCCTGCACCAGACTCCCCAATTTAGAAGCTGGAAGAAAAGACATACTATGGATAAAACTCTCTCTCAGGGCTGCAACTAAATTCATCTGTTGCAGTTACCGGTCACCTTCTGACAACTTTGTCCAGCTCTTTGACTACCTTTCTGAAAAAACCGACCAGCTGATTTCTGAATATCCTTCCTCCGAGGTCACTATTCTTGGTGACTTCAATGTCCATAATAAGGAATGGCTAGGATCCACAAGGGAGAGCAGCGGAGGCCTTTGCAGTCAGCAATTCTTTAGCCAATATGGTTCAGCAACCTACTTACTTTCCTCGTATCCGAACACACAGCTCAAATCCCTTGGATCTCCTTCTTACTACACAACCTGAATGCTTTAAGATATCAGTCACCGCCCCCCTTGGTCGCTCAGACCACGGCATGGTCACTGCTTCCTGCGCAATGCAACTTAAGGTCACACAGTCATCACACCCACGTATCGTTTGGCACTACAACTCCGCAAACTGGGACGAAATGCGGGATTACTTTTCCTCATTTCCATGGGCGTCTGTCTGCTTCTCTCATCCTGACTCCTCTGATATCTCACAAAACATCACCGAAATTATCCAAGCTGGCATGGAATTATTTATCCTACGTACACATAAAACCTCTTCAGCCACTCAAAAGCCCTGGTTCTCTAAATCCTGTGACAAGGCCAGACTTGAAAAGGTCAAAGCTCACAAAACGCTTCTACACAATCCCAGTCAAGAAAATCGTCAAGCATTTAACGACGCATGAAACCGCTATGTCCGCATTCTTTCTGAGGCAAAAAACTCGTTTAATAACCACATCAAAAAGAAAGTCCTCTTAAGCTCCAACGGCGGAAAACCCTTCTGGACTCTTGCTAAATCTATTAAGAATAATTTCTGCAAAAGCACGTTCCCACCTCTTGTCTCAGGGGATGAAATTGTTTCTACCGCCCTGGGCAAGGCTGAACTTTTTGCTTCGTTGTTCGCCGGCAATTCTACTCTCAACCCACCTCCAAATGTTCAACCACCAACAGTCCCCAATGTCGCGCATAAAATGACGGATATCATTTTTAAAACTAAAAAGATACGAAAGATGCTCTCTTCTCTTAATACCAGGAAAGCCTCTGGCCTTGACGAGATCCCAGCAATTGTTGTCAAAAAATGCGCACCAGAGCTTGCTCCTGCCCTGACTCGTCTGTTTCAGATATCCTATAATAAAGGCATATTCCCTAGTAACTGGAAAACTGCTCGAGTACAACCCATCCCCAAGAAAGGATCCAAAGCGCTTCCTAGCAACTACAGGCCTATTTCTCTCCTTTTAGTCGTCTCTAAAGTGATGGAAAAGTATATAAACACCGAACTACTAAAATTTCTTGAAAAACACAGTCTAATCCACGACAGGCAGTATGAATTCCGTCAGCGCAGATCGACTGCCACCTCCTTTCCTTTGCAACCCATTCTTGGAACAAGTCTATAGAACAACACGGTAAATCCCAGATTGTTGCTCTAGACATATCAAAATCATTCGACCAGGTCTGGCACGCAGCGCTCCTTAATAAACTTCCGGCCTATGGCCTACCACCAAAAGTTTGTACCTGGACTGCAAATTTCCTCTCCAACAGGAGCATATCTGTTGTTGTGGATGGCCATTCCTCTAAACTGTATCCAATTAATGCAGGAGTTCCTCAAGGTTCAGCTTTAGCCCCTACTTTGTTTCTTCTCCACATCGATGATCTCCTCTTTATCACATCCAACCCAATTCACAGCTACGTGGACGACAGCACCCTCCATTCAAATATGCAATATTCTAAGCCTGTCTCTTTAGCCCAATTAGTTGAGGATCGCAGACTCATGGAGGGTTCTGTCTCCGTGGATCTCCAAAAAATATGAGACTGGGGAAGTAGAAATCTTGTGCAATTCAACCCCACCAAAACGAAGTCTTGCTTTCACCAGCCCTAGACCCATCACAATGAACAACCAAGTTATTAAAAGTAATGAGTCATTTTCTCTTGTTGGCATTTCTGTGGATCGAAATCTTAATTGGCACCAACATGTCACATGAATTGCAGAAGCGGCTGCTAAGAAATTAGGTTTCCTCTTCCGGGCTCGCAAATACTTTTCACCAGCTAATCGCTATACCTTATATACTTAACAAATAAGGCCAAACCTCGAATACTGCTCCCACATCTGGGGTGCAGCTGCTGCTTCTACACACGCTATCCTGGACTCCATTCAAAATAGAGCTATATGTCTCATCGGTGACCCTACCTTTACCCAAAAGCTGCCATCCCTTGCCCACCGACGTGCCGTTGGTGACCTCTCTCTCTCTTTTATAGATATCTGCACGGGCACTGCTCAGAGGAGCTTTCCTCCATAGTTCCCCCACCTGCTGCCCCAACATATATACCAGGGGAACAGAGCGAATGCACCCTTTTACTGTCCAGGTCACCAGACTTAGAACATCTTGTTATGCCCGCTCTTTTGTCCTGATGACTTCTAAGTTGTGGAGTTCCTTGCCGGCTCATGTTTTTCCTTCTCCTCCGAACCTCCAAACCTTCAAGTCCAGAATTAACAAGCTGCCTCTTTCCTCCTTGTCAACACCCACGGTACGATAGTATTTAGGCTGTAAGCCCTCGTGGTGTGTTGTTGAAATTTAAAAAAAAAGCAAAATTGTAACCATATGTTTCAAAAGGTAATTTAACAAATTTGACGTTTCCTCATCCGACGCGTTTGCAGTTATTTGCTTAGCATGCAAAGTTGTATCCACGTTGCCGTTCCCTAATCGTTTCGTTTCGGCTCTGATGATAAAAATGCACAAAGCGACATTTTTCAAACTGTCTCACCTAATTAAAATTGCAAATATTTCCCTCCTCGTTGGTGCTTAATGTTGTAAAATATACTGCTCAATTTTTAATTTACTAATTGCTGCGAAGCATGAAAAGCTTCTGTCTGATTCGAATACAGCAAACCATGTCAAAGGGAATTTTTAATTCTCTGATGAACAGAAGTAACAGGACATAAGAATATTTAATCTGCACTTTTTTAATCTTCTAAACAAATAAACGATCCCGAGTTTACCCAGCTTCCCCGAGGATTTGCTTGGTTTTGTAACTGTTTATTTTTTCGTCAATTTCGTTCGTGTCCTTTTTTAATCTTTCACAATAATGCTAACTTAACCACAATATTTTATTCTGTGCAGTGTCTGTTTTCTGCAGCCACTTGTTTATTATATTGATAAACAAACGTCTTTTTTACAGCTGTTTAAAATATTTATCCACAACCGACCTACTATCATGAATTCTACTGTTTTTAGTGAATTTTTATTAAAAAAATTCACTAATAGAGAGGTATCGATGGTGAGACTTTGCAAAAATTCTTTCAAATGAGCGCGAATTAGGACCCCTAGAACCCATATCCGGGGTCAGTTTGAATTTTTATATGCTTATATATATATATATATATATATATATATATATATATATATATATATATATATATATATATATATATATATATATGTATCCGTCTGATAACTCAAAAAATAATTAACCGATTTAGATGAAACTCGGCAAGTGCCTTTCTTTTATTAATGGCTTGGATGGGGGGTTAAGGAGTCGCGGGCCAAAGGACTCCAGGGGGCAAGCTGAGGAAGTGGAAATAACAACATAAACTCCCGATGAAGCTTTCCCCAAGACCGTCATGCGCGGTAAAAATCCGCATCCTGCACGAGGTGACCCTGCTAATAACTAAACATGACGGATCTAGACAAGGAGGTCGAACTAAACTCCCCCAATCTACGGTGTCACGTGACCCGTGCTTATGGATGGATGGCACCAGGGCGATGGTGTCGTGAACGGAACCTCTGGAGTACCAGGCAACCCTCCAGAGTAACCCGCCTTGCACCACACAGGGGGTTCTGATGGTGTGGACAGTATTTCCCCCATTCTCGTGGGAACAACATGAAGATTATAAATACATATAAAACCAAAACCAATGAGGCTCGAGGAGTGGCTCCGGCTACAGACTTGAGCCTTGAGTCTATCCCGGAAACGGAGACGAGCCAGGGTGCGGCAGCGGACTCTGGAGGTCCCACGACCGGCGTAGATACGGGGGATCAGGGGGTAGCTTCGGCCAGAGACCTGTCCCCGACACCCAAGCTGGAGGCTGGGTCCCACCGGAGGGCGGCGAGCTCCGCGGACTCCGGGGGCCCCTCCACCAGTGAGGACTCTACTGTTAGAGTAGAGGGACTGCCCCGGCAGTCCAAGCGTCTTTCCGGGGCGCAAAGAAAGAAGCTCCGGAGGGCGCAAAAAATGGCGGCCGGGACCTGGACGGTCGAGAAACCTGTAAAGGCGCAAGAGGGGAGTGCGGGTCAGAAGAGGACGCGCTCGAACTCTAGCACGCCCACTACAGACAGACGTTCCAAAAGGGCCAGGGTGCCTGTAAAGGCGCAAGAGGAGAGTGCGAGTCGGAAGACGCCGCGCTCTGGCTCTAGCACGCCTACTACAGACAGACCTCCCAAAGGAACTAAGGCCGGAACACCGGCGCAGACTGGCTCTTACAGGGAGGCTGCGGAGGGCCTCGGGATGGCGGTGATTGACAGACGCCATCCTGAGGTCACGCTAGACCAGGGGAAGGCGGACCTGATCCAGGCTGCGGTGGTAGCTGCAGTGGACTCTCTTCAGGAAGGGGAGAGCCCGCCTCAGTTCCACCGGACGCGCCTGACGGGGGGCATCCTCTGGATAACCTGTGCCGGCCCGCAGTCGCGGGACTGGCTGCGGAAAACGATCGGGGGCCTCGGTCAGATTTGGGAGGGGGCGGACTTGACAGCCGTCGAGCCCAAGGAACTCCCAAAGAGACGCAAGGTCCTCGTACGGATCCCTGACACCGTCCCGCAGGAGACGGTGATCAGCAGACTTAAGATCCAGAACCCTGAACTGGGGACGCAACACTGGTCGGTTCTAAGCAGGAAGGCAGAGGAGAAAGGGCAGACGCTCGCCTTCTCGATCGACCCGACATCTTACAGAGCCCTTGAAGGAACCTCCTTCAAGGCATTCTGGGGCATGGGAAGGGTTAGCTTCCGCCCACTGGGGAAGCAATTAAGGGTTAATGGGACTTAGGTTCCTTCAGGTCAACCTCCAACACAGTAGGGCAGCCACGGCCGGACTACTAATGGCTCTGAGGAACACGGATGTGGCCCTCATCCAGGAACCGTACTCCTACAAAGGAGAGATCAAGGGACTCGGCGGAGCTAATGGAAAGCTCATCTACAGCAGGTCCAGCGAGAATCCGAGGGCCTGCATTTTTGTCAGGGAAGGGATAGAGTTTCTCCCTCTAATGAATTTCTGTTCCAGGGACCTGGCAACGATCAAAATCCGATGTGGAGGAGCGGATGGGCTGAGGGACATTACTGTCGCGTCAGCCTATCTGCCAGGGGACAGCACGGACCCTCCTCCACCCAACGAATTGGAGCAGCTGATGGTGGGTAGCAGAGCAGGTGGATGGCAGACCATCATCGGCATGGATGCGAATGCGCACCATGAGTTGTGGGGTAGCTCGGACACAAACTCTAGGGGTGAGGCACTTTTACAATTCTTTATGAAATTTAATTTAGACATATTGAATAGAGGTAATAAACCGACATTCGTCACAACACGGCGTGAGGAAGTTTTAGACCTAACAGTTTCCACCCAGTTTCTGGGTGACTTTGTTAAAAGCTGGGCTGTGTCTGGGGAAGTGAGTAGCTCAGACCACAGATACATCCGGTTTGAAATCGCCAAAGTCGAAAGAGAAACGGTATGGTACCGGGACCCCCGCAAGGCGGACTGGGAAGCCTACAGGGCAGACCTAGCTGTGGAACTGCGGGGGGTTGAGAGGGCCATAAGGGATTCAATAGACCTCGAGATTGCAGCAGTCCAATTGCGAGACGCAATTACCTCGGCCTATAACGCCAACTGCCCCCTGAAAATGAGGGTGTCCACCAGGAACGTCCCATGGTGGAACGAGGACCTCAGGCAAAGGAGGACGCAGGTTCGTAAGCTGTTTAACGCGGCCAAAAGGTCGGGAGCATGGGATGAATATAGACAGGCCCTATCGACCTATAACAAAAGACTGAGGGACGCCAAGAAGGAGTCGTGGAGGAGGCACTGCGAAGAAGTGGAAAACACGTCCGAGAGTGCTCGACTACACAAGATCCTGTCTAAGGGCCCTCAGACTAACATAGGCTCCCTTAGAACACCCACGGGAGGCTTTACAAGCTCGGGGGAGGAAACTATGGAAATTTTACTCCAGACGCACTTCCCCGGCTGTAACATAATAAACCAATCACCTCCGGACTGGGAACACTCAGAAATAGAGGCGCCTTATAGGCGGGCATCTAGAGTAGACTGGACAGTCGCTAAAGAGGTGGTTACCTGGAGCAAAATCAGATGGGCCATTAACAGCTTTAAGCCATACAAATCGCCGGGATTTGATGGAATAATGCCCATCATGCTCCAACAGGGGATAGATATACTGGCGCCGGTGCTTACCCTCATTATGAGGGCCAGCCTGGCTCTGGGGTACATTCCGAGGGCATGGAGACTGGCCAGGGTTGTATTTATTCCTAAACCTGGGCGTCCAACAGACCAGGCAAAGTCCCTGAGGCCAATAAGTCTCATGTCCTTCTTGCTGAAAACAGTGGAAAAACTGCTCGACCGGCACATTAGGGGCGGTGTACTGGAAGCATATCCTCTACACTGCGGACAATATGCATACAGAGCAGGATTCTCAACAGAAACAGCACTGCACCAACTGGTGCTGAAACTGGAGAATACGCTGGAGAACAAGGAGGTGGCGCTGGGGGCCTTCCTAGACATAGAGGGGGCCTTTAGCAACACCTCGTTCGGATCGGTTCTGGCAGCTGCCCGGGAGCGTGGAATAGAGGAGACCTGCTGCAGGTGGATCGGTTCCATGCTCAGGGACAGGGCGGTGTTCACCTCACTCGCGGGAGGGACTCTGCTGGCGGGGGTCGCGGCGGGGTGTCCGCAGGGGAGCGTTCTGTCTCCCTTGCTCTGGTGTCTAGTCGTGGACGGCCTGCTGGGGAGGCTCTCGGGAGGGGGGTATGAGGTACAGGGCTATGCGGACGACATTGTCATCATAGTCCGAGGAAAGGTCACACAGGCAGTGTGGGAGCGTATGCAGACTGCACTGAAAGTGGTGGAAGGGTGGACGGTTGATCAAGGGCTCGGGGTGAGCCCCGAGAAAGCAACCGTCGTGCCGTTTACGAGGAGGAGGAAGTGTGAAAGCCACAGAACTCTCACTCTATACGGTAGGAGCGTTCCAATGGCCAGGGAGGTAAAATATCTTGGGGTCGTATTGGACTCTAAGCTAACCTGGAATGGTCACATTGGAAAAATACTGCGTAAGGCAGTCATGACCTTAGCCGTCACTAGGCGGCTATATGGAAAAACGTGGGGACTAAGACCTGGTATGGCCCACTGGCTGTACACAAGGGTGGTCAGACCATCGTTAACATATGCGGCACTGGTCTGGTGGCCTAAGGTGACACAATCCAGTGCCAAACAAAAACTAGGCAAGATCCAAAGGATGGCTTGCCTAGGCATCACAGGGGCCATGTCTTCAACCCCAACAGCCGCCATGGAGGTGTTGCTGGATCTACCCCCCCTACACTTCGTTATTATGGGAGAGGCCAGGCTAGGACTATACAGACTAGCCTGCAATGGTAGACTGAAGATCAACCCAGGCTTCAGGGGCCACTGCAAAATTCAGGAGATCGTGAAGGAACCCATGCTTGAAATGAGGTCAGACTTCGCGAGCCCGCGAATGTGCAGGGAAAACAACTTCACAGTGGAAATCCCTGATCGCGGGGCATGGCGGGAGGAGACACCGGGCATACCACGGGACGCGCTCGTCTGGTTCACGGACGGATCTGGCGGGGAGCGTGGGACGGGGGCAGGTGTTTACTCGGAAGGACCGAGGGTAAGTCACAGTATTTCCCTCGGAGCCCATGCAACGGTGTTTCAGGCCGAGATGTACGCCATCCTGCACTGTGTGCGGGAGAACAAGAGGAGGGGCTACACCAACAAGCGGATCCTCATAGCCACAGACAGCCAGGCAGCCCTTAAGGCACTAAGTAGCCCACGGGTAAATTCCTGGCTGGTGAGTGAGTGCCGAGACGAGACGAGCGACCTGGCTGGGCAGAATGAGGTGACCCTCATCTGGGTGCCGGGTCACTCGGGGGTCAAAGGCAATGAAGAAGCTGACAGTCTCGCAAAGAGGGGGTCAGCAGAACCATTTATGGGACCAGAACCGGCTCTGGGCGTGTCAAAGAGCACTGCCAGGGGAGCCATTAAGTCCTGGGTCAGAAACCAACACAAGGTGTACTGGGCGGACTGTCCAGGGCTCAGACATGGGAAGTCAATAATTGACGGACCCAGTTCAAAGAGAGCTGTGGAGCTGCTAAACCTTAGCAGAGGACAGCTCAGAAACACAACAGGTCTCTTGACGGGACACATGGCCGTCAAGAAACACCTACATAAAATGGGGCGGTTCGAAGGGGACCTCGCATGCAGACTCTGCGGCGAGGGGGAGGAATCAGCCCAGCACATCTTGTGCGAGTGTATAGCTCTGGACCGGAAAAGACAACTGATCTACGGTCACTCTAGACCGGAGACAGAGCAATATAAAACTTCACCCTACCAATCGCTGTGCAGACTAGTTCAAGGCACAGTGATTTTGGAATGGGTGGAGTAAGACTAGGGGTATGCACAATCAACCAAGGGTTGCGGTGCTATCGGGGCGGCAAGGCCGCGGACGAGCCCTGAGGGAACAAAAAAAAAAAAAAAAAAATGGCTTGGATGAGTTCGTTGGCCAGGAAAATCGGACGGGGTTTTCCGGGAAAATTTTGAGTTTTCTTTCAAAAAAAATTTTTTTTTCTGAAAATTTCGATAAAATTTGGTCTACATATTGCTTTGGGAAATACCTAACTATGTGCCAAAATTCAGCTTTCTAGGGTTACAGAAAATTGAGCTATTCAAATTTGAAACATGTTTAAATCATAAGTATCTGGTTGCTGTTGGTTAGTCAATGCTTTTCTTATTGACTCATGAGATTCATTTGTAAGTTTCCGAGAAATGTCAATAATACTGAATTCACTGATTGTTAATCATTGGAAGCATTTACGATTATATATAACCCTATTGTAATGTATTATCATTTATAACCTTTGTAGTATAATTATTTTTGCCTTACAACTCGCAGCGTTTTTAGTCAATTGTTGTTATTAATAGTGAATAGTTTCCCGAATACACAAACCTTCCATTGACTTCTGCTTCAGCCGCTGTTACAGTCCTTTTATTTAGAGCTAGAGTTGTAACCATTGACTATCTATATACGAATAGACTGGGCACACAGCCGAATTGTTTGAAGCCAACATTCAAGGGACTCTATGTTTACATCGGTCCTCTGCTCTGATTGGGTGGTGGCTAACGCGTTGCCGCTATGTAATAATTCATCCTTAAATCGCCGAATATGATGACAAGGAAGTCATTGAGGATGACAAATTTATTACTTTTCTGTCACTTAAGACATTACACTTTCATTAGGGCTTATTTATGAATGTAAAGATGTACTAACATATATTTTCCTTGGTTTCTCCCTTCTTTATGTAAATATAACCAGAAAACTCAGCCCATTATTTTAAATCGTTTTCCTGCTGCATGTGAAGTATCTAGATTTTTATTAATCCTCAGTTGTGGCTTGTATTTGTCTGTGAATAGTATGCAAGTATACTGAGGGTTTATTTTTATGTGTTACCTTGATTGGCAATAAAGATTTTGAGTTTTGTTTTGGCAAAATGGTGAAAAGGTGTATTGTTTGTAGAAGATTACCTGGGGATGTGGCAACGGTGTCTCTGCAAACGTAAGTACCTTGCTATTTGCTATTTTCAGCGGCGGCACGTCAGTTTGGCACTATTTTTAGGTTTCCATCTATTAAAGAAATGAGAGAAAAATGGTGCGCAGCCTTAAGTATAAAAACGGATACGCTGCCGAAATATTCTTATTTATGTTCTCAGCACTTTAATGAAGACTCTTTTAGTGAATTTTTATTAAAAAAATTCACTAATAGAGAGGTATCGATGGTGAGACTTTGCAAAAATTCTTTCAAATGAGCGGAATTAGGACCCCTAGAACCCATATCCGGGTCAGTTTGAATTTTTATATGCTTATATATATATATATATATATATATATATATATATATATATATATATATATATATATATATATATATATGTATATATATATATATATATATATATATATATATATATATATATATATATATATATATATGTATCCCTCTGATAACTCAAAAAATAATTAACCGATTTAGATGAAACTCGGCAAGTGCCTTTATTTTATTAATGGCTTGGATGAGTTCGTTGGCCAGGAAAATCGGACGGGGTTTTCCGGGAAAATTTTGAGTTTTCTTTCAAAAAAAATTTTTTTTTCCGAAAATTTTGATAAAATTTGGTCTTCATATTGCTTTGGGAAATACCTAACTATGTGCCAAAATTCAGCTTTCTGGGGTTACAGAAAATTGAGCTATTCAAATTTGAAACATGTTTAAATCATAAGTATGTGGTTGCTGTTGGTTCATTCATCAACCTTCCATTGACTTCTGCTTCTGCCGCTGTTACAGTCCTTTTATTTAGATCTAGAGTTGTAACCATCATACAAACAGTGTTTTTTAACCACGTGGCTGGGCGACTGACCGAATTCATTCCCAGTTGCTGTTGATTTACTCATATTCTCTTAATATGTTTGAAGATGTGGTGTCTACTTCATTCCAAGTCACTATTAACCGACTATTTATGAAATCAAATAAGTAAATTAAATCGATTGTCATAAAATATGTAGTGTATTAAGACAAGGGAAAAAGAAATAAAACATATATAACTGTGCACATTTTGATTATATTTTAGGGTGCTTGAGAGAGGTATTGTCACAGCATAATATCTTATTAAAGTTCATTTGTAAATAGGTTTAATTTTTATATGTTTATATATATATATATATATATATATATATATATATATATATATATATATATATATATATATATATATATATATATATATATATATATATATATATATATGATAACTCAAAAAATAATTAACCGATTTCGATGAAACTTGGAAAGTGCCTGTCTTTTATTAATGGCTTGGATGAGTTCGTTATCCAGAAAAATCAGATGATGTTTTCCGGAAAAATTTTGAGTTTTCTTTCGAAAAAAATTTTTTTCTCCGAAAGTAACAAAGCTGTTTCAATGAAATTTACTATATATGTTGCCTCAACCTTACTACGTACCAAAATTCAACTTTCTAAGTTTAGAGAAAATTGAGTTACTCAAATTTTAAATTTTCTTTCGAAAAAAATTTTTTTTTCCGAAAATTACAAAGTTATTTTAATGAAATTTTGTGGATATCTTGCCTTAGGAAAAACCTTACTACGTATTGAAATTAAACTCTCTAAGTTTATAGAAAATTGAGTTATTTAAATTTGAAGCATTTAATAAAAATTCACTACCATAACGCACTTGCTGCGTCCCGAGTTTTAGATGTATTATATGGGTCATAAGTCATAACGCACTAATGTTTTATAAAACACAATACACTATTTATAAGCTATCTATAATCTAGCCACCTTAACCACCAGACGTTAGATTATATTACTTGATACGTGTCATCAACACGGCAAATTTTTTTATTTATTAACGTTTTTGTGGTTATATTTGATCTTCAGCTTTCTTTTAGTGGATAAATTTCAAGTACTGTCATTTCTGCCTTACGTATGTTGGTTTTAGGAAAACGGGGTCATTTCACAAGTGCGCAAGCTCTAAAAGGATTATTCAAGGCATGCGTTAGGTCAAAGCTTAAATACTGCTGATTATATTTTAAAACTTGTCCCTCCTAAGATCCATGAGCAAATAGTAAGTTTATATGAGATTCTTAAAAAGCAAAGATAGATTATCAGAACCTGGCAGCTGGGAACAAAAATATGTGGCAAAGCTCGTGTTATCCAGTCAGAGGCAGTAGACAATGACTAGGGAGGAGAGCAGGACAGTGTATATCATTAAAAATCTAAAATGATGTAGATTTGAGATATTTAGCAGAATGATAGGTAACTTATTACTGACAGGTTTATGTTGAGTTTGTGTGTTACGTATATTGATGTATAAATGTGGGTATATATGTAAACATGTTGCCCCGAACTTCTCTTCTAAAGTAGTATCAAGATTAATTTCTCAAAGAGGTTAACATTGAATAATTTTAAACAAAGCTTCAGGAGAGGTTTTCCCTGGAGTTATTTACTTTGTTTTTGTTTCTTAATTTGTCTAAAAAATGTAGTTGATCAATTGGAAATATTTAAAAATTGAATTAAAATGGATAGTTACTCTTTTTGGGTTGATTTTGACCAAAATCTCATATTTACGATACCCTTAGTACAAAAGTCTGTCACGTTTTCTAGTCAACGGTATTAGCTCGATATCCAGGTATTCACAACAAATTATTTTACTTATTTAAACTGCTAATGAAGTCAGGAAGCATTGATAAGGGCGCTTATTACAATAGTAATCATGAGTAGACACAACAATAGTTTTTATTAGGTGTATAAATATAACATCCACCGAAAAACCACGTCTTATATCAGAAATAATAAAAAACATCTACCAAATCGATCTCACAGGAACCAGTGAAAATCCGAAATGAAATACACCACCATGGCTTCAATTAAAAATAGACTGTAACACATCATTAATGTCACCTAAACAAGCCAAAACACCAAATTCGGCGATGCAGACAATATTAACAGAAACACTAAGGGAATATAATCCCGAACTGGTAATATACACCGATGCCTCTAAGTCACCACATGGAGTAGGTGGGGCGATGGTGACATTGCCCTCCTCTGAACAGCTTACTAAATTACCCAAAGACATCAGTATTGGCACAGCTGAACTTTTTTACAATTCTGCAAACCATAAAGAGGATAAAAGACATTTCCAACTGTACAACGAAAATAGTCATCTGCACAGACTCTAAACTGGCATTAAATGAAATAGGTAGCCTATATACCAAGAACCATATAGCAAGGGAAATACAAAATACTACTCACGATCTTGAACGCCAATCCACACATATTACATTCGTTTGGGTACCCTCACACTCCGGCATTATAGGCAATGAGCTGTCAGAGATTGCTGCTAAAAGAGCGATCACGGAAGGCACGACAGTAAGAAGCCAATACCACTAACTATTAAGACCACACGTTAAAGCAGTAATTTACGACAAATGGCAAATATACTGGAATAATCAAACTACCAACTTGCACGAACTAGCACCAACCATTGAGGCATTCCAATCACCTATACTAAGTCGCAGATCCCTGGCCGTCCTGAGAAGACTCCCAATAGGACACACAGCACTCACACACAAGTACCTACTGAAACAACAAATTCCACCAGTTTGTGATACCTGCAATGTGAGCCTTCCAGCAAGTCATATTGTCACAGAGTGCACTAAACACAGACTCCAAAGAAGGTTGTTTTTAGGCGAAAATATATCCATGGTAACCCTAGCCACAGCAGCACCAGAAAACATAATAAATTTCTTAAAATCTAAACACATATAACTGTAACCGTTGCATTGTATAATTTACTGGTTCAGGAACACATACATTATTAATGCACTTACATTGTACCTAAAATATTTTTCTATATAATTTATATATGTCAATGGCCTTAGTAGTCGAGACATAATTTTCTTTCTCTAATATATATATATATATATATATATATATATATATATATATATATATATATATATATATATATATATATGTATATATAACATGGGATAAAAATATTAGATCATTGTTAATTACTAGCCCCCCTATATTATTAATATATTAATTTAATTATGCAATGATATCGATAATAAAATCTGTTATGATTGTCAATCGACCTCTAAAATAGGTTGTATATTGAAAGTTTTTATTTTTATGATATGGCCAGATTTGTTATTTAGTGAAAAGTGCTGCATGCCATGCTTCAGCAATAAATTCGAGGCTAATCGACATTTGCTGTTTACGCTTTAATTTTAAGAAGAAAAATCTTTTATCAGAGACTAAAAGTGAATTGTTAAAATAAATATCCAAGTTATGGATTTAAGTTAGATTGGCAGCACTTCTAAGACTGTTAGTGTGATCATTCAGAATATTTTAGTTACATAATTATAGTAAATTAATTTCATTTCAGATTTCTAAGCTACATTGCACACAATTTCAACCATAATTATGTGTCTTTATATTAGCAATGTCACTGCAAAAAAAAATAAACTGAATTCTTCTGAACTGCTCTTTTCTCGATCATGTTGCCAAAAACAGTTTGACAGGGTGGAAAGAATACAATGAAACTAATTCAGTTTAAGCGTGTGTACTCATGTGTTTCGGTGGCTAATTGTAACCAGCTATTTTTCCTTCAAGAAGTCTTTCTCAAACTTCATGCTTCCCGTTCAAGATCAAAATTCCAGAGCCAAATACGAAAAGGCAAAATATCGTAAGCTCAAGCTCAAAACTTTACAATCCAAGGGTTATAACTTCAATAAAAACCAAAATTTGAAAATTCTGAGCTAAGCACCCAGAAGTTATAACTTAATTGAGACTTAATACCAAAATCTAAAAATCCAGAGCCAAAAATCTAAAACCTTTGTAATGAAACAAACAGAACATTGTAAACTTGGAGATGAAAAAGAATTGACTTTTCGTTCGACCAACCAACGTTTAGCATGATGCTTGTTTCAGACAGAAATCACAGTCACAAATTTATTTACTTAGACTGCGATACTACTTAACCAAAATAATTACTACCTACAATTATTATGGTATCTGAAGCAGCGGACCTAAAATTTATAACCACGTTATTGGTCTTGTTGGTGCCAGCTGAATGATGAGCTATTACCGTTTTTTTCCTAGATCGACTACGTCCCCACTGCGTGAATTTTAAAATATCTCATTCTGATTGTCTGCTCTCTGTGGAAGATTTTAAAGCGTATTCAAGGACACTTGTAACGGCTATCAGTTAACTGATACGTATAAAAAACTGTCTGAACATAAAGATTTTGGAGCTTTACAATATTTCCTTTATTGGCACTTGATTGCGTGTTATTTTCAGACCTTAACAGTTGAATTTGATTTGATTTTGTATTTAAAAAAAACTCCGGAAATATTTCTCTTGCTTGAAACTACGTTGTACAGATAATATTTGACTGGGTTTTTATACCTTAAAGGCTCCTAGTAGTTTCTTTGTGTGATACATCATTTCACATGATAAGTACGCTTGGAGAAACTCAAATCACCACAATACACCTTTTTATTGACTTAACGATCGTTTCGCTAACAACGTTAACTTCATCGGATGATGAAACATTCTGAAATATCAGACTTTTTTGGCGAAACAATCGTTAGGTCGTTAAAAATATGTGTTGTGGTGATTTGGGTTTCTCCAACTGTACTTATCAGTGCGCATTACAGGTTCCAATCTTCACTTAGTGACTTCATTTCACAAATAAATAAGTTCTGTCTATTGAACTACTTTGTAGCTGAAGCTTTTTTATCAGGCAGTAATATTCGTCTCTTAAAAACCTCTAACAAGGAGTCAGAGCGGTGTTTACCTCGTAGCGAATTTTCATTAATTCTGTATGACTATATTGTTTTTAATATAGTTCGCCTATTCCCATTAAAATATAGTATCATATTAAACAATGGAAACAGTTGTAAAGCATTTGCTTAGGTTAGCAAAATGTGAGCTAACCCAAAACTTGTGCGTTACAATTTTTTGTGTATTTTTCACATGTTGTTAATACGTTTCTATACCGTACTTATTGCACGACAATCTGAGGCTGCTAGCTACCTATATATTTGTGTCAAATAAAATTTGGTAACGATTAAGATAGATGACGGTGGTGTATACGCATCTTGACACGTTTTGTATACGCAATCTGTAGGTACCTATTCTTACGGAGTTAAAGGCCGGCGAACGAACGTTAATCTGTCAAGTAGGTACTTAACTGACGTCCTGTGCAGGGATAAAAACTGCTATATCTTGGCTGTGATGAGGAGTCGTGTGTTCAGGAAATGATCTTGGACAGTGTGACTTAACTAATGACGGTCCACCCTTGCTGATCTGTTTTCGTACTTAGGGAAGATTTAGCGCGATACCATTCACAGGTCGTCGAGAGATATATTTTCGTATTCAGAAGATGTATCAGATGAGGTATACCGTAATAGAAGATCGGGTAAAAACCCATGCGTCAGTGTATTATAGTTTTAAAATATACACCTTGAATACATGGTTCTTACATTATTCACATAGCATTGCTGTGTCGCTAATGATGATATCAAGAGAATGTAAAACACTTTTCCATGTAGGCCATCCAAGCAGGCGCATGAAACGGCCGACCAGCACCGTTTGTAGGTTCTGTAATAAGGAAGTGTTATTAATTACGTCACTACCCTGTTAGAGCTTGTTTTACCTTTGTTCATAGAACCTGAAAACAAGAATATAGAGCACAGGTTTTTTTTTTAATCCGTTTAATATAAACTAGTCTCCAACACCATTTTAAACGGGACCCAAATAATTTAATAGTACAATGAAGGTTTGATTGTTGAATGTATAAGAGCAATAATTCTAAGAGATAAAAAAAATATGTTATTCAGTGGAATCGCTTCATGACAAAAACGAGATTTATTGAACGTGTTATATATATATATATATATATATATATATATATATATATATATATATATATATATATATATATATATATAATTGCTTTTAACTTAGTTTACTTGGTCTAATAACCAAAGCAACCAATTAACTAATTATACATAATTCGACAAGCACATTAGGTTTATTTCAGGTTCCGGGAAGCGTCAAAAAATTGAGGTTTAAATGCACTAATGCTTGAAAACCGCTAGACAATATTCTAGATATAGATAGGATTTCCTATTCAGAATCTGGGTTACAGTATGCAACTAAATTATAAATATATTTATACAGGAAAAGGACACTGGCCTCAAAAGATTTTAGAAGTGTAAGGTTTTGACCCAGTTAATTTATTTTTGCCTTATAGCGCATTTTTAAATCAATTTAGAGTGATTATTTTGATAACAAGTCTAACTATATTTGCATCTTGCCACCCACGTGAACGAAGAATCCTCTGTCACCCATAGAAAAGGGTATGATCAAAGACACTCGAGATTATTTTTGTACATAAAGATCTACGCATAATTTAAAATATTACAAGTGTGCCTCTTCAAAACCATTAACACATTATTACTGATCAAAGATGCCGACTTTAAAACGTTAAGTTGGCACCATATAGTTAAATTAGTTTTTTATGTTTCTGTTAAATCAAGGGTCAAAGCTTCGTCTCAGAAATAAATGAGAGACGAGACTGCGGCTTTTGAATTTTAAAAAGATTTTTTAAATGAGCGCAAACTAGGCCCCCTAGAATCCATCTCCGGGTTTACTTTCTGTTTACATATATACAGGGTGACGCATTTCTACGGTAAACCTCAAAATAGTTCTTATTATGCAAGATACGAGAAAAAATTGTTTACGTTACTTATAGGGTGCCTTGAGCTGCATCTTATAAAATTATTTTAACAATCACAGGCTGGCCCATAAGTCGTTGGTGATACCTACAATTTTTTTTGAACATCCCTTACTGCATTGTTGCATTTTTCATCGAAATATGATGCACGATTGTAAACAAAATCGAGACGCGGTAAGTGCATTTTGGTAGCGAATTTTCATTAAATGCTTCAAAATTCAATAACTCAATTTGCTATTAACCTAAGGTTCGTCGGCTAGGAAATGAGTTTTCTCGAAAACATTTTAAGTTTCTTTAGAAAAATTTTTGTACATTTTCAAACAAGTTATTTGGATAAAATATGGTACATTGATTTTACTATATAAGTTATACCGGTGACAAAATTGATGCCTGCTTGCATTAAAGAGACATATTATTTGCTATTAAAAACATTTTTATGAAAATTCACTTCCACAACGCACTTGCTGCGTCCAGACTTTTGACTATTTAATCAACAATTACTTTCAGAACCTCACAACGTGTGGAAGTATCGCATTGGCGTTAAAAATTTCATAAAATTTTTTTCGCTTAAACGTCGTAAAAACATATAGAAAACATGATTTGGGAACGAAAATTTTTTTGTCTGTCGTTCTGTATGTCTGTTTGTTTGTAGCCACGATAACTTTAGAACAAATTGAGACATGTCTTTAAATTTGGTGTACAGTTAGCACTCGACAAACGAACGGTTCGAATTCTTTTTGGGTAAAATCGCTCCAAAGGGTAGGGTATGAATGGGGGGTGACTTGGTGAATATTTTTTCGTTAAATTCGAGTAATATAACGTTTTCGGGTTTATTTATTAGAAAACTCTTAATTTCATCAAACGTCTTGTATTATGTGCTGCAATTAAATTAGGGGTTGAATGTGTGGGGGTGGAATATTGTTGAAAACAATTCGAAATTATTTTTTTTTTGCTAAAACGACGTGAAAAGTTTCAAAACATATAGAAAACTTGATTCTGGAATGATTTTTTTTTGTCTGTCGATCCGTCGGTCTGTCGATATGTAGGCATGTATGTTTATCTGTTAATAGACGTAATAACCTTCGAACGAATTAATATATCTTCAAATTTGGTATCCATTTAACACCCAACAAACGAACGCTTCGACTCGTTTTTCGGTAAGATAGCTTGAGGGGTAGGGGATAGTTAAGGGGTGATTTGGTGAAAATTTACATATATTTAATAAAACTCGAGTAACATAATGTTTCAAAAGTTTATTGGTACAGGATTACAAATATTTTCTTTGTGATCAAGTCATGGGCCTTAAATTTATTCCATATCAGAATGTCTTACTGAAGAGAATAAATTATACAGGTATGTGGAAGTTTTGATTCAATTTGCAGCACTATTTTTTTAGTAAAAGCCCTCATAATGTTCAATATAAATAAAATCGTGTTAGGATAAGATTCCCGACCATAACGGATTTGCTGGCTCCCGGCTTTATGAAACCAGGTCGTATGGTTATGCTGACTCTACTTATGAATTCATATTTCTTCTAATAGTTCCGATTAGTTTAACCATTTATAATTCTGTAAATTACTGATATTAATTCAACAAAACTCACATTATTTGATTTATAAGCTTCTATAAATTATGCCAGATTTCAACGGTGCAGTCGTCTTTTAACTACATACAGAAAACATTTCAGGCATGAATAATACATTAGAGATTATTTATGCCTCTTGTTTTATCGTTGTAATTTATATATAGTCAAATAAGTCATTACAATAATTTAATTAAATTATTAGTTTACAGAACGTTATATAGGAATGTTAATTTTATAAAATATATTTGTTGCACACAATCAATATAGTTTGTCAGAAGTAATCTGTGGATTCAAAAAACAATAATTTCTGCATTTCAAAATTTGTGCGCGACAAATGTACTTAAGTTCAGATAACTTATTTTAAAAAAACTTTATTATTCTGAAGCAGGAGTTTACACAAAAAAAGCTGGCTATAAACTAAACTAGAATCTAATTATTTTAATGCATAATAATTCCCTCTACTATAAATGTTATCTTACAATACTAAGAAACCTAGATGGAATAAACAACTCGTGTGCCTTACAATGTAATGATACTGCGTTATGATGTAATATAACTTCTCCCTTGTCAGATTGGAGCATTGGGTAAAAAATGGGAAAATAATCTAACATAATAAAAATTGAACTTAAATTATTATATCTTGATTGGTATCCTCGGAATTATTTGATTTGGTTAATTTCCTTTTCTTAATAATACATTTATAAGTATTAGAGCAAATGACAAATATAATAACAATGTAAATTAATATAGTCCAAAAACTAACTTTATAAAAATGTATTGGAACATTATCTGATATATTACTAATCTTGTCTTTCAGTTCAATAAGAGCTTTTTGTCTATTACTTATTTCGTCTAACTTAATGGAATTTAACCTAATAAAATGAAAATTTACTTTATATTGGGGATTATAGGTTTCGTCACTTTCATGTCAGTTTTAAAATTAGGAAGTTCAATGTGTCTATATTTTGTTTCAAGTCTTTGATGACTTTGAATGTGAATGTCTTCAATCTGCAGTTTGGTTTAACTTCTAAAACATATGTTCCTTTGAGGGGTACGTTGTCTCGGTCGTTGCTACATTTTCGGACAGCTACTGCAGGTATTGGTGCTAATATCATCCATTAATTTTTCTCTTAGATTTGGACCTTGGCGTTGACTACTTCTACTGAACATTGATGACAATTGGTTACATTTTTCATGAATTTCAGCATCTTGCCTTCACAGGGTGGATCCTCTTGAATACAAGCTGAGTTGGTTTTGTGACAAATAGATTCTTCATTGGATATTACTTGGCACTTTTCTTCCGTATATGTGTAGTAGTGTTCATTAAGGAGCAGGTATTTCGAGTGGGGTATAATGGCTCTAAATGAATTAAGGTTTAGAGTAGGTAATGGATATAAATGATAATAGCTGTAGCCTTCCATTTCACAAATCGGAATTTCTATTATGAATATTGTTTGATTTCCTTTACTATAACTTTTAATTTCAATTATCCTTTCCAAAAGCAGAATATTTTCTAATACCGGCTCAGAAGGTAATTTGTTTTTACTTGCATCCAAATAATTGCTGACTAATTTAATTTCTTGTAACAACTCATTCGGCTCAACTATAGAATTATGAAGAGTAATTATTTTAGAAAATGTTATTGCTAACTGTATTTTCTCTAGTATATCATAGACAATCTGATACATGGTAGAAATTTGTAAGATTGTCATCTGAATAAGAAAATAACTAAAATTTTCTATGCTCTGTAAATTAATTCTTTTTATCACCTGTTTAACTTGTTGCAACCGAGCCTCAAGTACAATTTCATTATGCTGCAAAGGTAAAGTAATATTTTTAAGACTTTCCATTGACTTTTGTAACAGGGTTATTTGTTCATTTACCAATGTTTTTAATTTTCTTTGATTTTCTGATAAAATTCCAATTGCGTTGTCATACCGTTCGGCAACTGCCTGATCGAGATTTCCGGTGAAACTCTTAATAAAATATCCCAAAGGATTTAATAAACCACGTTTTGGTCTTTTAGTTATCGTTGGATTGACTTGATTTATTTTCAAAGTTATTTTATGTTCTCAAACTAAAGCTATGTTATACGAGTTGTGAAATTCTCTCTTATATTCTGTAAAATGTTTCAAATGCAATCTTAATCTATTAAATTTTTGTTGTATTGTATAAAATTGATTGACAATGTGTGAAATGTCATATACTTGCACAAATGACAATAAATCAACTATGTTTTGGGCGTTAGCTAATTTTAGGGGTAACAAGCCAGGATTATTTGAAAGGTCATGAAATACGGCTAGTTCTGCTCCAGCTGTGGAGACGATTATTAATATTGTTAAAAGCTTCATTTAGCGCCTTAAGGAACTAGCGATGCTTGTCCGGAACCCCAGGTCTTCTTAATACTATTTTGATCTACAGAAACCAGCAATGCTTGTCCGAAATCCCAGATTTTCTTAAAGGAACCAGCGATTTTTGTCTGGACTCCCAGATTTTCTTAACTATACTTTTTCTAAAGGAACCACCAATTTTTGTCTGTATCCCTAAGAAACTGCTTCAGATAAACGAACTTATAAAGATTCTTTTTTTATTGAAATAAACTGATAAAACAGACCGGACCGCGACGATTTTTGTTCTAAGCCCGTCTCTGAAAATACTAACGACTGCGCCACAAATGTACTTAAGTTCAGAGAAATTCTTTTAAAAAAACTTTATTATTCTCTTCTCATAAGAGATACACCAGCCCTAGACCCAACACAATGAACAACCATGTTATTCAAAGTAATGAGTCCTTTTCTCTTGTTGGCATTTCTGTGGATCGAAATCTCAATTGGAACCAACATGTCACATCAATTACAGAAGCGGCTGCTAAGAATTTAGATTTCCTCTTCCGGGCTCGCAAATGCTTTTCACCAGCTAATCTCTATACCTTATCTACTTCACAAATAAGTACAAACCTCGAATACTGCTTACACATCTGGGGTGCAGCTGCCGCTTCTACACTCGCTATCCTGTATTCCATTCAAAAGAGAGCTATACGTCTCATCGGTGACCCTACCCTTACCCAAAGGCTGCCATCCCTTGCCCACCGACGTGCCGTTGGTGACCTCTCTTTCTTTTATAGATATCTGCACGGTCACTGCTCAGAGGAGCTTTCCTCCATAGTTCCCCCACCTGCTGCCCCCAACAGATCTACCAGGGGAACAGAGCGAAAGCACCCTTTTACTGTCTAGGTCACCAGACATAGAACATCTTGTTATGCCCGCTCTTTTGTCCCAAGGACTTCCAAGTTGTGGAATTCCTTGCCGGCACATGTTTTTCCTTCTCCCCCGAACCTCCAAACCTTCAAGTCCAGAATTAACAAGTTGCCTCTTTCCTCCTTGTCAACACCCACGGTACGATAGTATTTAAGCTGTAAGCCCTCGTGGTGTGTTGTTAAAAAAAAAGCAGGAGTTTACACAACAAAAGCTGGCTATAAACTAAACTAGAATCTAATTATTTTAACGCATAATAATTCCCTCTACTATAAATGTTATCTTACAATACTAAGAAACCTAGATGGAATAAACAACACGTGTGCCTTACAATGTGATGATACTGCGTTATGATATAACTCGCCTATCAATCATTTAGCGACGTTTCGTAGAAAAAATTAGCTAATGATGAGACTACCGATTAAAATTTTGAAAAAATATTTTCAAACGAGCGCTAACTAAGCCTGCTAGAATATTCGGGGACAGTTTAATTTTTAGATTACCAAATAACTTAAGAAATAATGGGCTGATGTTGATGAAATTTCTTTTGTAATTTCTTTTGCAAACGGTTTGCTTGGATAAGTAGTTAGCCAGGATATACGGACCTTTTTCTCAGGAAAAAAATTGTGTTTTCATTTTAAAAATGTTTGCATCTCCGAAAATAACACATCTATGGCAAACAAGTTTGGCATGCAGGTTTATATTTATTATAAATTGTATGCCCTATAATTTAAACGAAAAACAGTTTAAAGCAAATGAAAATATTTTTAGGTCCACTAGAGGTCAGAAGACAACACAAAACCAAAATATTCTGTATGGTAAATAAAATATATGAAATAATATAGACAAAGGTTGTTGCGGTATAATTCGTTCTTACATGGTGATCGTGTAAAATTTATCTGAAGGTAGTTCTTCAAGAATTTAAATCCCCGGCTACTCAGTGGTGAGGGAGTGGGTCCAGGCTTTTAATTTTTTAAGACGCCAAGCAACTTCAAGACCTCTGACTCCTTAATGAACCTAAGTATGCTCATAGAAATTTTCAAATGTGACTAGAAGTCGCCCAAATTTGACACAATATGTTATAAAGTAGTAATACGCTCGGCATTCATAAAATATAAGTTTAGTTAGGTATTAGATAGCTAGGAAAGACATCAGGTAAAATATGACAAATTCTCACAATATGTTGCAGGTTTTTTTATATTTCAACAACACACTACGAGGGCTTACAGCCTAAATACTATCGTACCGTGGATGTCGACAAGGAGGAAAGAGGCAACTTGTTAATTCTGGACTTGAAGGTTTGGAGGTTCGGAGGAGAAGGAAAAACATGTGCCGGCAAGGAATTCCACAACTTGGCAGTCCTCGGGACAAAAGAGCGGGCATAACAGGATGTTCTATGGCTGGTGACCTGGACAGTAAAAGTGTGCATACTCTCTGTTCCCCTGGTAGATCTTTTGGGGGCAGCAGGTGGAGGAACTATGGAAGAAATCTCCTCTAAGCACTGCCCGTGCAGATATCTATAAAAGAGAGACAGGTCACCAACGGCACGTCGGTGGGCAAGGTATGGCAGCCTTTGGGTGAGAGTAGGGTCACCAAACAGACGTATAGCTCTCTTCTGAATGGAGTCCAGGATAGCGAGTGTAGAATCGGCAGCAGCACCCCAGATGTGGGAGCAGTGGTCGAGGTTTGGCCTTATTTGTGAAGTATATAAGGTATAGAGATTAGATGGTGAAAAATATTTGCGAGCCCGGAAGAGGAAACCTAATTTCTTAGCAGCCGCTTCTGCAATTGATGTGCCATGTTGGTGCCAATTAAGATTTCGATCCACATAAATGCCAACAAGTTGGCAAATCAATATCATGATATTATGAAAGCGGGCAATCACATTACAATGCTCAAATTATTATAAAAAGTAGCAATTAGTAACTTGAACAAACAAAACTCCTCAGGTTTATCTAACACCCGTAAAGTTCTTAGATAAGTTATCACTCAATGATTATGAAAATGTTTTATTGCGGGGCTGGTAATTCCAATAAGTTATTTTGCAAGTAGTAGAGATTGCCGTGGAAAACGGTAGTAAAGGGCTGTAGAGACTGATTTCTCCACCAATAAAATATCACCAGAGGAAAATAGCAAATGTTATACTTATTCGGTTTCCTGTGAAGAAAGCGGACAGCTATCGGAAGCCAAACATTACCTAGCGTCGGTTCCAAGGACTTTGTCACGACTTGCAACAAGAAGTCACAATGACTGAAATGCGGCCTAAGCTAAGGCTTCCTAGCTGCTGTGTCCTACTTTTTATCTGATATGACCTATTTCCGTTTCATTATCAACACCTATTTTCGTTGCTATTTTTTCTGGTTCTGTTTATCAATTTCCGTTTCCAATTTGCCTATAAATTCCAACAAAATATGGAATAATCAAAAGAGGGAATGGATATGACTAATAAACCTTGCCGAAAGATGTCGATTCGGCAGCTTGCTTGGTTTTCTTCTGTGATTATCCTGAATATTTTCAGACGATACAACTGACAGCAACAAATATTTAAACTATATTAGCTAATCCAACTCAAGCCAAGGAGCAGTAATATATTTTGAACCATCCGAATACTAAATCCAGAGGGTAAAACTCTTAACCGACTCAGCGTGGCTTGCAGAAGAAATACAAAATTTAAAAGAGAACCAACGTGGCTTTTTTAACTACCAGGACAAAGAAAACGAATTTTTCCAGAATATTTTCTCATTTTCAAACCGAATTTGATGCTCGCCTTTCATCCCCGAGAATCCTGCGTCATGCCAACTGACTAAAAATAAGAGCAGATAATGAAACGCAGATTTAAACGTGTAGTGCAGACTATATAAAAATAAATACCTGCTAACATCCTGTATATATATATATATATATATATATATATATATATATATATATATATATATATATATATATATATATATATATGTATGTATGTATGTATAACCAGAGAATTTAAACAAAAACTGAAAGTGAACATTCTGACGCCAAGTTCGTCAACCCCGCTACTTCCTGGATCGTCCCCTATTACCTTTGATGGTTGCAAATACCTTTACGAAGGGGAAAGCTATATACATATGTCTATGTAGGGGAGTTTTTTAGCTAAGTAGCTTTACATAATAAGAGATTGTCATTTTATTTTTGGATGTATTCAGATATAAACAGCAAGTTTACACAAGGCTGACTCCTACTCAAATATGATTTGATTATATGATACTGTATTTTTTGCAAGGATTATATTTTTTAAATATTTCCGGGAAAAAATGTTTCCTGAAAACTTCAGTTATTGACAAACTCATTTCTAACAGTAATTTCGATGTCTATAACAGCTTTACTCTGCTCTAAAAGTGTATGCTATATTTTGACACTTGTCAAAAATAGTTAATTGTAATTATTGTCGTAGCTGTGCTCTAAAACTGATTCAAACTTAACTGTGAAATGTGAAATGGATCTACCTAATTCGGTGTTATAAAACTGGTGAATTATCTGACCTAGAGCTTATAAGACTATTAAGTTCTCATTTTTATAATTATCTTTTTTTTCTGTTTCTTTAAGGTCGGCCTATTTCCGCGACTATGGCCAATCACCGACGCCAGGGAGCAGTTTCAGCTCACTATCCTGGGAATTTTGCCGAACCCCTGCCTTTCTGTAAGGAGGGTCGGGATCTTTAACGTGCCCAACATCGCATGGAGACGAGACCGACGGCTTTACGTCCCCTCCGAAGGGCAGAACGTGCAGACATTCAACTTGCTTGAATACAATGTCAGAACCTCCGTTGATGTTAATGTTATAGTTTGTACTGAAAACGTGAAAGGAGTATGCTGGGAACGAACGCAGTACGCTTCGGTTCAGAGGCACACGTTCTCACCCTTGAACCACCGAGGTTCTTGTTTAATTATGTAAATGTCTAATAGAGGGATAAAAAGAAGGCGATGGTGTTCCATTTACTATTTCAAGCAACTTTTGCTAACGATTTTTTGTAGTATCTTCAGTATGGAATGTGCGTGGAATGTAAATTATGCGAAATATCAAAGTCTGCTTAGGATTTAAAATTTTTTATTCCTACTCAATTTTTCTTTCCGATCATCTTTTCTTAATAACATTTTTTCATATCTCCTAGCGAAACGGCACTCAACTGGTGGAAAACATTAGTTTTTTTATAAATTTCCAAGACATACTTAATTTTTGGAAATTAAAATTATGCCAAAAATTATTTTATATTGATGCAGAGCTTATTTCCAGAAAATGAAGTTTCAACTCAAAAAATTACAGTCTTTTTCACCTATTCATGCGTGGGTCCGTGGACACACTATATATATATATATATATATATATATATATATATATATATATATATATATATATATATATATATATATATATATATATATATATATATATATGGTGGGGGGTAACCCACCACATACACCACGGATTTTCACGTCTATATTTTTCATCATTTCTAACTTACTTCAAACGAGGATTGTGTAGGTTGAAAAGGACTACAATCTAAAATAGTATTCAAATATACAGGATGTTCAAAAAAAGTGTGACACCTCAAAGTTGTGTTGTTTGTTATGAAACTCCCGGTATTTAACCACGTTTTTCAATTCTATGAGAAAAGTAAGGTTCACTTACTTCAAGGATCCCTATACCTAGCTATTACGGTTTCGCTGAAATCTTGATTTTTCCACGATTGTGAGGTTTTCGGGAAAAAAATCTACCGTAAAAAAACTCACTATCTTTTGATGGTGGATTTGGTACTTCATTTTCCATTGTGGTCAATATTTGGCAATACTCTACAGGACGTTCAAAAATTCTAGTTTTATTATCGGCACATTCAAGCAGATTATTCTATTTATTTTAAATGGAACACCATATATTTTTTTTGCATTTCATAGAGAAAATAATGGCTTTTCATATGATAGTAGGATTCCCTATACCCAAGTGCAGCGGTTCTGGCGCTATTCATACTTTTATTATTGTTTACACATGCCAAGTTGATTATTATGTTCATTTCATATTTGTATGCACTTTTCTCTTGATGTTTTTACAAATTCTCTGCATCGGATGTTGAAATGAATGAAACGTACATGGTTACTTGATTGTACCTATGGTCGTGACATTTGTCAATTCTTGTTTGTGATTACCTACTGCACAACATCTAATTGCTCAATTATATCGCTACTCTGTTTTGTAAAATTATCGTGTTTGATATATCCTATATAGGAACGAATCGATATGATTCTAATGAATCTCATGAAAATTGTTTACTGGTGTCACGAGCTTACGCACAAAAATATCCAGCACGATATCAGCTACCCAGAAGAAGTGTTGAAAGATTATTAGGAGTTTTTCGAAGAACTGGAAGCGTAGCATATGAAAAGACGAATAAACGGAGTCCGATTACCGGAAATGAAGAAAATGTGTTTGCGGTCATTGGATCCCTTATAAAAAATCCCCACATAAGCCAGCGCAAAGTCAGTCAGGAAACGGCGTTGAGCAGGCAGAGCATTGGCAGAATAATGAAAAAACACAAATTTCAACCCTACCATATCTAATGAAATCAAGAATTTTCAGATGCTGACTTCAATCGACGACTTGATTTCTCTGTGTGGGCATTAGAGATATTACGTGAGGATGAATACTTTTTCGATTATATGCTGTTTACAGACGAATCGACTTTTCTTAGCATCGGCTTGGCACAATTTTCATTACTACGCTGATGAAAATCCACATGTATGCCGTGGTATGAACCGTCAGAATCATTGGTCTTTTAATGTGTGGGGTGGAACATTAGAGTCAAGAGTGATATTCTTACTTTTTGAATGGACACATAAATGGAGATATGTTTCATAGGTTTCTTCGTCACAGTTTGCCCGAACTTTTGGAAGACGTTCCACTATATATTATAAGGCGGAAGTGACTAGACCTGGATGGTGCGTCGGCACATTTTCAAATCAGAGTGCGACAAGAACTTAGGAGACATTTTCCCAATAAATGGTTAGGACGATGAGGTCCACAAAACTGGCCAGCCAGATCACCAGACCTAACATGTCCATATCCAATTAAATCAAGAACTTTCAGATGCTGACTTCAATTGACGACTTGATTTCTGTATGTGGGCATTAGAGATGTTGGGTGACGATTAACACTTTTTCGATTATGTGCTGTTTACAGACCGAGTCGATTTCCCGTAGTATCGGCTTGATATACAGACATAATTTTTATTACTATGCGGATGAAAATTCACATTTTTTCCGCATTATTAACCATCAGAATCGTTGGTGGGGTGGAATATTATGGTCGAGGGTAATAGGTCCTTACTTTTTCAATAGAAACCTAAATGGTGATATATTTCATAGGTTTCTTTGTCAAAGTTTGCCTGAACTCCTGGAAGAAGTCCTACTATCTATTATAAGGCGGATGAAACTATAACTGGATGGTGCTCCGGCACATTTTCAAATCAGAGTCCGACAAGAATTTAGTAGACATTTTTCTAATAATTGGTTAGGACGAGGTGGTCCACAAAACTGGCCAGCCAGCTCGTCAGACCTAACATATCTTGATTTTTTCTTATGGGGACATGTTAAGAATATCGCAAATGAAAGCATCCGACCACACAAGATGACATGAAACAACGCATACGGAATGCTTTCAATACAATACCGACGCAAATGTTGCTCAATATCAAGCGATCCTTTGAACCAAGAGTTCAATTGTGCAATTTAACAGGATGGACGTCAGTTTGAACATTTGTAAAACTATGTTTCTTATAATTACTCTTGATTTTTCTGTTCCTATTTTTATCATTTGTTTACCTTGGATTAGTTTCCGTATTGAATTTCAAACAAAGCAAGTAAAATTGGTTGTTAAAAATTCAGGGTCCTTATTTATGCAAACTGCACAAAAGTCTGAACAGCGCCAAAACCGCTGCACCTGGATATAGGGAACTCTAGTATCATATGAAAGGGATTATTTTCTCTATGAAACGCAGCAAAAAATATAGGGTGTTTTATTTAAAATAAATAAAATGTCTCGGCTTGCTCTTATCCCAGGGTCTTATTATAGAGTCGAAGTCCAACCTTTTTTCTTTTGTTTTATTATTAAAAACTTTCATTATTATTATTTTTGTTAAATGAGTAAAATTTTAAATAATTTGATTTCTTTTAACTGAATATTCTCACAGATATACAGACAAAAATAAGTACGCAATGATTTTTATTTTTTTACTGGTAAACAATAATATAAGTTTAATCTATTTTATAAATGTCACAAGAAATATTCCTACAATCTAATTAAATTCCATTGCTATAATTATTAATGGAAGCTAAATTTATGACTCCTCAATATTTTGGCCAATGTCTTATTAAAAATTTTACTATTAAATTGTACTAATTTAGACTTATTGATCAATAAACTGTTTTATATGGATAGTATTACAATACTTTGATATTCAAGTATATTTTTATGAGACTTAACACCAGGCACTCCTCTTGATTAACTTGGTGTAGTATGGGTTGTATACCCCGCTGAACCTCTTAATTTATGTGGAACTAGATGGTCTCTCCTCCAGTGGTGGTTAACTACTGTTGCAATGAAATATGGGGGTTGTTGAGTTTACTGATTTGTTGTTCTTATATTTTGAAAAAAATGACTTTACATAGATCTATCCACTTGAATGTGGTTTTACTGCTTTATATCTACTACCAAGTTATTTCTTTCTTGAAAGCGTAAGTATTTTATATTTAGCTCTGTAAAAACCCACTTTTTCATTTTCCTCTAGACTCTTGGCTGTCCAACTTCTATTATTATTTATATTTCTCTTAAATTAGAACGGTTCTTTATTAATTTTGTCAAGAAAATTCTCATTCGCTGCTTCTCCTTTCAAATCTCGTTAAAAAGTCACCCATTGTTATTATTTTTTCACAGCAACTACCGTTGCTATCGAAAATTTTCTGTCACCTGATCCCTGGCTAATTTACCTTCCAATTTATCTCCTCTTGTTTGTAGTGTGCATTGTCTCGGTTATCTAATAGTATTTTCTTATTCCCATTCACGTATATATTTCTGTCAAAACCTTAACCTATTACATAAAAGTCATGACATTTTATGATTGTTACCTAACCTATATCTATATCAATACATATTAACCTTCTATTACTAAAAACTGTTATGTAAGAACTCCTTAATCCTATTATATACAGTCTTCTGTCTTACTTGGTCTTCGCTCTAAATTTTCAACAAGTTGTTATTAAACCATTCCTTGATGATACTAAATTTCGCCTCCGCTTTTATCTTACAGACGCGTCAGACCATCAATCAAATTTTCGGCAAGGAATTTTCTGGATATAATTTTCTCGCGAAAATATACTCATAGTGCTTTATTAATCCACCCTCAGCAGATATAAAATACAAATCATAGATAGCGGCACTACAGTCATCCCAAATTATCCTAAAAATGAAGCAATTGGTGGAAATCAGCATTTTCTATTTAAAATCTTTCTAATATATTGGTTAGAAAATTATAGTTTTGTTGACCTTTTATGAAAAAAAAAACTACTTAAGAGGAGATCGCGAGTTAAGAAATACTGGTAATCATATATCCAGAATTTTGTCAAATACCTACTATACATGATAGGATAGCCCGTGAGATCTAGTCAGAAGTTACTACTTCTATCTACTGATATGTAAAAAAGAAGTAAGTAGCACGTACCATTACAAGTGCTCAGTTATGCATTGGAGGTGCCGTAAAATTGTCGTATTTTTAGCATTAATATTATGTTGTCATAATCATCTTTTTGAATGGGTGTTATTGCAGTAGAAGCGGCGGACAAGTACAAGGCATCTGGCAAGTGAATCGGGTCTTGGACGAACATCCATTCAAAAGATTTTGAAGCGTAATAAATTCCACCCATATAAAATGCATCTTGCACACGAACTAAATTAAGATGACTGACCGCCATCTGGACTTTTGTGAAGTTATATTCAAATTTTCTTTTTAATACTTGCTTTTTGGATAAGTGTACATTTTTCCTAAACCGTTTCGTAAAGCGTCATAATTGTAGCTATTGCTTCTATTTTAATCCTATATTATTCCACGACATTCAAACAAACACCCGGAAAACTCAATGTTTTGGGCTGAAAGTTTTATTGGCCATATTGTTTGTCCTTTTTTCTCACCTTATGATCTAACTGGTAATATGTAATTGGAATTGTTGGAAAACACCATCGAATTAACATGTTGGCTGACATTATCGAGAACGATGAGCATTATGTCGGAGGCCAAATCGTATTTCAGTAGGATGGAGCTCCTCCACACTACGTTTAGACTGTTCGACAATATCTCGAACACAGATTTCTAAATAGGTGGATTGGGATGAGAGGTTCTATAGAATGACTTGCACCATCGCCAGATTTATCACTCCTAAATTTCTTTTTGTGGTTTCATATAAAAAGTATTTTTTTTCTACTCAGTCCGATTCCTTACAAGATTTACGCCAAAGTATCGTAAGCGAATGGTGCCAAATCACTGCAGAAATGTTACAGAATGTTAGCCGACGTTTTGAATAAAACTTGTACGATAATTGGATGGAGCCAAGTGGTCTGTAAGCCGCCAAATTTTCAAAACTTTCCAAAGTCTAGTTTCAGAGAAATGGACCGCGGGCGTTCGTCGTGGGACAGCCTGTATAAGAGATGAAAACGTGTACGAGAAAATTGGATACTCGATGATTAGTAACATGAAACTGAATACAAATATTCTTAAAAAAATTAATAATGTAATGTTTAACAACCTTTGAGAAGGCGTGCGACAGGGTCTTGATGTTTTTATAGAAAAATAGATACTCAAGTCTGGTAAATTTTCAATTTCACCAATATACAGTGTGTCCCAAACTGAATAGGAATGTATTGCTATCTCCGTTATTATTAGAGATAGGGAGACGGTTAAATTAGCAATGTCATTACCATCCATGCAAACCTACAATCGTACAAGGCATAAATGTTGACGATTACCCTAAGCGACTTCAATTCTGCAGATGGTATCAAGGACAATGCAAGCAAGATGAAAATTTTCATTTGAAAGTAATATGGACTGATGAATCCAGATTTACAAATTGTAATGTGTATAATCGCCATAATAGGCATTATTGGGCAAATGAAGATCCCTATCTAAAGGAAGAAAGACGATTGCAAGACAGATTTGGTATTAATGTTTGGTGCGGCTTATCAGGTAAAAAAAAACGTTATTTTGAGTTGGAGATTAGACAGTTAATCTAAAAAAAAATCAGGTAACTTCATTGGTGGAACTTTCTTTTTTGAAAATAATTTAACTGGGGAAGGGTATCTTAATATATTGAGAAATAATATCCTACCAACAATTAGAAGAATTCATGATGATTTAGACGAGACTTGGTACCAATAAGATGGTTGTCCAGCTTACAATAATAGTCAAAGAATTTTTATACCAACATTTTAATAATCGTGTCATTTGTAACAATGGGCCGGTTCATTGGTGTGCTCGAAGCCCTGATATAACACCCATGGATTTTTTTTTGTGGTACTCTAATGTCAAAATATCAATGAATTACGAAACATGATCACGGAAGCTATAAATCATATTAACCAAAACACCCTCACCAGAGTTTGCAGGCATGTTTCAAAAAGGTGTAGAAAGTGCAATGAACAAAACGGTGGCCATATTGAACAATTTTCTCTGTAGTGTATTTTTAAGTTTCTATTTTATTATTTGAGTTCCGTTTCCAATTGTGTTGTTTTGTGGAGTTTAGGTTTCTATTTGTTATTGCTGGCTTTGGTTATTAAACTGTTTCACATAATATTACGTAGCATTATTACCTAATTAAGTGTGGTAAATTAAATCACAATATTTTTTTATCGTGAATCATTACGGAATTGTATGTTAAAAGTATATGGCTTGCCTAGGCATCACAGGGGCCATGTCTTCAACCCCAACAGCCGCCATGGAGGTGTTGCTGGATCTGCCCCCCCCCTACACTTAGTTATGATGGGGGAGGCCATGATAGGACTATACAGACTATCCTGCAATGGTAGACTGAAAATCAACCCTGGCTTCAGGGGCCACTGCAAAATTCAGGAGATCGTGAAGGAGCCCATGTTTGAAATGAGGTCAGACTTTGCGAGTCCGCGAATGTGCAGGGAAAACAACTTTACAGTGGAAATCCCCGACCGAAGCATGGCGGGAGAAAACGCCGGGCATACCACGGGACGCGCTCGTCTGGTCCACGTACGGATCCGGCGGGGAGCGTGGGACGGGGGCCGGTGTTTACTCTGAAGGACCGAGGGTAAGTCATAGTATATCCCTCGTAGCCCATGCAACGGTGTTTCGGGCCGAGAATTACGCCATCCTGCACTGTGTGCGGGAGAACAAGAGGAGGGGCTACACCAACAAGCGGATCCTCATAGCCACAGAGAGCCAGGCAGCCCTTAAGGCACTAAGTAGCCCACAGGTAAATTCCTGGCTGGTGAGTTAGTGCCGAGACGAGACCTGGCTGAGCAGAATGAGGTGACCCTCATCTGGGTGCCGGGTCACTCGGGGGTCAAAGGCAATTAAGAAGCTGACAGTCTCGCGAAGAAAGGGTCAGCAGAACCATTTATGGGACCAGAACCGGCTCTGGGCGTGTCAAAGAGCACTGCCAGGGAAGCCATTAACTCCTGGGTCAGAAACCAACACAAGGTGTACTGGGCGGACTGTCCAGGGCTCAGACATGGGAAGTCAATAATTGACGGACCCAGTTCAAAGAGAGCTGTGGAGCTGCTAAATCTTAGCAGTGGACAGTTCAGAAACACAACAGGTCTCTTGACGGGACACATGGCCGTCAAGAAACACCTGCATAAAATGGGGCGGTACGAAGGGGACCTCGCATGCAGACTCTGCGGCGAGGGGGAGGAATCAGCCCAGCACATCTTGTGTGAGTGTATAGCTCTAGACCGCAAAAGACAAATGATCTACGGTGAGTCTAGACCGGAGACAGAGCAAGATAAAACTTCACCCTACCAATCGCTGTGCAGACTAGTTCAAGGCACAGTGATTTTGGAATGGGTGCAGTAAGACTAAGGGTATGCACAATCAACCAAGGGTTGCGGTGCTATCGGGGCGGCAAGGCCGCGGACGAGCCCTGAGGGAACAGAAAAAAGAAGTATATTGTTAGACTCCATGGCCTACTGCTTTTTGAACACTTTTTTTGTCATTTGTTTTCTTGTATTGGATTTCATAGCCTACTATCCTCAAAACGGGTTTTCTCAAAATTGTCAGTACAATTATAGGATTTCTCAAGCATGTTACACTTCATTGGAAAGCTCTTGCCACAGGCTATCACATGAGCAAAAAATCCAATATGGCTGCCATAATAAAAACAAACGTTGATACATGTAGCTCATAAACAAAAAACAATCCAAAGTTAAGAAGAAATCGACAAATTTTGTTTTTTTCAAAATAACTCGAAAACGAAAAGAGACAAGGCAAAATACAAGTCATATTTGGAACGCGCATGAAATTCTACAAAACATTGCTAATTTAACCGTCTCCCTCTCTCTAATAATAACGGAGATAACAATACATACCCATCCAGTTTGGGACACACTGTATAGATTGTTCCTATCTAGTAGAGGATTGTGATAACTAATACAACGCCTCGTAATCAGCTGGTAGAGGTTTCGCCTGTGAAGCGATTATTATAAATAATTAGTTGCTTTGTGCCCATCCAGTTACCGTTTATTTTAAAGTCGCTGCCTATACTTGATGAGCTGTATATTTGTACCCTGAACGAGGTATTATGTATACGCGGCAGGTCAGCCAACGCTTCTTATCTCTAACAAGACATTTTTTGTTGTAATCCAAAAGCCTCTAGACAGTCCTATTCGCACCATAATTAAACCAAAGCCTGGCTTTACTGCGCGTATATTTTCTGAGCATATCCTGGTTGTGTGATTTTATTACAGAAAATGTAGAACAACCTGCTCCTTGATAAGAACAATAAAAAGCATCGTTTCTCTCGATAAAAGAAAAAATGTGACAATTTTACCTTTGCAGATAGAAGTAATAAATTCTGTGATAGCGAGATTTACATTTTTCTTGCTTGGGAAACAATGCCTACTGTTGACTAAACGCGAGCTATGTTTTTAACCATGTAATCTGACCTTCTACAGCATTTGTTCTGCATTTTGTTTAGTGAATTTTCGTAGAAAAAATTCACAAATGGGGAGATCCCGACTTTTAAATTTTGAAAAAATTTTTGCGAATGAGCGCGAACTAGGATCTCTAGAACCCATATCCGGGACCAATCTCAATTTTTATATGTATGTGTATATATATATATATATATATATATATATATATATATATATATATATATATATATATATATATATATATATATATATATAGTGTGCCCCAAATTGGTGATGCATGTCTAGGGATCTCAGAAACTATAAGAGATAGAGAAACGGTTAAATAGGGAAAGTTGTGGGAAAGTTTATTACCAATCTAAAGCTGCCTATCCGCTCCCCTCACGTTTTTGGTTTTTGGGATTTTTTGAAAATGAGAAAAAAGGCACAATAACTTTTTTATACATCAAAATGTTTAAATTCTGTAAAAAAACATCTCCACAGCAACTTTCAATGTAGAATTATTGAGCCCAGGAGTCATACTATATATAACAGGATTTTTTAACACCGCATTTCTGTATGCTATACAGATGCTGCAAATGTGCACTGGTTGCCTGTTGTGACTCCGTATATTTTTGCTTCGTCATCCAGAGTGTTCCCATCATCACCTAGCTATACCGTACTGATGATAGCTAATAAGCTTGAAACACGTGTTTGCAATTGTCTCCATGCGGCCTTGCCCTTAACTTTACTCCTTGTATAGTATACAGAAATGCCGTGTTAAAAAATCCTGTTATATGTAGTATGGCTCCTGGGCTCCGGATGCTCACGCAGGTGATTTCTTTGCCTCCGTGGCGATTTTGGTTGTTGCCCTCGAATTGAGGGTCTTCCTAACGATGATGCAAATGTGAACCGGTTGCCTGTTGTGACTCCGTGTATTTTCGTTTCTTCAGCCAGAGTGTTACCATCATCACCTGGCTATACCGTACTGATGATACCTAATAAGTTTGAAACACGTGTAAGCGGTTGTCTCCTTGCGGCCTTGCCCTTAACCTTTCTCATTGTATAGTATACAGAAATACCGTGTTAAAAAATCCTGTTATATATATATATATATATATATATATATATATATATATATGTATATATATATATATATATATGTATATGTATAGCTTAGCTTCTACAAGTCGCTTCATACCATCAGATTGCAATCATGCTTTCGGTCACAAAACCTCGAATTTGAGCTTTCTTGTTTAATTGGTACTCTATTTTCCTTTGAGCAGTAAGCGATAATTCAGGGATGAAGAAAATTATCTTTAATGCCTGGCGATATTGAATTTAATTTCTGTGCGCCAACACTAAACTTTCCAGACATCAAACATGTAGCTATGGAGGTAGAATCTATACAAACGTTGCCAACGTCAGAGATATATTGTTTCAATTAGACACTACAACCTCTATAAAATTACGCTATATATTACACAAGTTCAACTCATACATATTAGGCAGTGCTTCGGTAAACACGCACTATGTTCGCAAATGACAGATCACCCAACATTTGTAAGAATTTGGCAAACTTTTAGTATCAAGACCAAGGAGGCAAAGCAAATAAAGATTTGTTTAAGGAAATGTGTGAACATTTGGCTAGTAAACGACGATATTAATAAGTTTCACACTTAATACAAGATTTTGAATTTTATGTATTTATTAATATAAATATCCGTTGCTTTACAAATTTGTTTCAACAGTATTATCTTATTTTTCATTCAAGGATTGCGTAAAAAAGTTGTGGTGAAAAATTGTTATTCCAAATTGTGTAACTAACAACCCAAAAATCCCCTATTTCTGTCCGTTTCTTCAAACTCGCCAAAATTGGCTATCTTGTCAACATTGCCACTGTCATCGTTGAATCGGGAATCGTCAATAAGCTTCTTATAGCACATTTTATTTTTAGCGAATTTCCATTACGAAAAATTCGCTAATAGAGATGTCACGATGAAAAGCTTTTGAAGAAATTTCTTCAGACGAACGCGAATTTGGGACCCTAGAATCCAAAACCAAGGTCCATTAATATATATATATATATATATATATATATATATATATATATATATATATATATATATATATATATATATATATATATATATATATATATATATATATATATATATATATATATATATATATATATAGTGTGAATGGAATAAAATTCAATATTCAGCACCAATAGTTTTTGTGGAAAACACTGAGACACGTGAAGTTTAATTTGTCGAGCATTATCTTATAATCATAGTTAAAATCAAACTTCCACCATTTACCCCCACCACTTTATCTTTTTTTTTAAATAACAACCCTCCATTTTTTCATTACAATTCGATGGATCACATTTTTCTGAATGCTGAGATATCCCATATGTATGGACTAATATTACAGTTTTCAATACAGAGTGGAAATTTAATACCGGAATATTAAAACTAAACAGGCTACCCTGAAATTCAAATTTAGAAAACAAGCGTAATAAAAACGTCCCTTGTTTATGATAAATGTTCAAAATGTTCTCCATTCACTTGAACACAGCGAAATAATCTGCTCTGGAATTCTTCACTGACTCTTATCTCAAATTTCTTATCTTGTCTTTTATCTAAAACGTACTTGATATCATTAATCGTTTCTTATTAAATACCAATTTTTGCAGTGTAAAACGTGAAAGTTAACAGTTGTGTTTTATTTTGTGGTGTATTGTGTTAAGCGCAGTATCTTTTAATAAATTAGTCGTAATTTTGTTCCGATAATTTCAATACATTTTTAGTCTAATAATGTGATACTTAACCTAAACTCTGGCAACAGAAATATTAATGATGATTGGGTTTGGTGATATGTGTAGAAGACAGGCACAGATTTGTAACCTATTCGATGAAAAACATCCAGATTTGCCTCCAGTAATCCAGGGAACTGGGTGTAAGGTACATTCACAGTTTCGTGATTATGGACAAGTTAAGCCACTACCTAGAAGACCCAAATTTTTTGAAGAAGATGTAAAACTCAATATTTTATTGGCTTTTCAAGAAGAACCAACAACTTCTGCCCGTCAAGTTACACGTAAAAATGATGTTAGTCAATCAACAGTTTTAAGGTGCCTATATATATATATATATATATATATATATATATATATATATATATATATATATATATATATATATATATATATATATATATATATAAGCCCTTACGCATAGGTATAGAACAGCGTGGAGCCAATAGCTAATAGACTTTTGTTAGTGAGCGGCTGCTTATACCACGTATAATTCTTGTTCACCAATCATTGTTTTAAGTTATCAACTTCGTTAGTTAGGCAATAACGTACGACTCTGGTCTGGATCCGAGGGTTTGTAGCCATTTACTTTTTAGTCATCGTTACTGGTTTAAAAACACTTAGAATACCACAAACGACTTATCTCTGTGATACTTTTCAAGTTTCAGTTTCAAAAGTTATTTGTTGAAAATTCGCTGTAGTCTCCATCTTCAGCCACTTAAAAGCCCTGGTTCTCTAAATCCTGTGACAAGGCCAGACTTGAAAAGGTCAAAGCACACAAAACGCTTGTACATAATCCCAGTCAAGAAAACCGTCAAGCATTTAACGACGCAAGTAACCGGTATGTCCGCATTCTTTCTGAGGCAAAAAAACTCGTTTAATAACCACATCAAAAACAAAGTCCTCTCAAGCTCCAACGGCAGCAAATCCTTCTGGACTCTTGCTAAATCTATTGGGAATAATTTCTGCAAGAGCACGTTCCCACCTCTTTTCTCAGGGGATAAAATTGTTTCTACAGCCCTGGGCAAGGCTGAACTTTTTGCCTTGCTGTTCGCTGGAAATTCTACTCTCAACCCACCTCCAAATGTTCAACCACCAACAGTCCCCAATGTCGCGCATAAAATCACGGATATCATTTTTAAAACCAAAAAGGTACGATATATGCTCTCTTCTCTTAATACCAGGAAAGCCTCCGGCCTTGACGAGATCCCAGCAATTGTTCTCAAAAAATGCGCACCAGAACATGCTACTGTCCTGACTCGTCTGTTTTAGACATCTTACAATAAAGGCATATTCCCTAGTAACTGTAAAACTGCTCGAGTACAATCCGTCCCCAAGAAAGGATCCAAAGCGCTTCCTAGCAACTACAGGCCTATTTCTCTCATTTCAGTCGTCTCTAAAGTGATGGAAAAGTATATAAACACCGAATTACTAAAATTTCTTGAAAAACACAGTCTAATCCACGACAGGCAGTATGGATTCCGTCAGCGCAGATCAACTGCCGACCTCCTTTTCTTTGTCACCCATTCTAGGAACAAGTCTATGGAACTAAGCGGTGAGTCCCAGATTGTCGCTCTAGACATATCCAAAGCATTCGACCAGGTCTGGCACACAGCGCTGCTTAATAAACTTCCGGCCTATGGCCTACCACCAAAACGCTGTACCTGGACAGCAAATTTACTCTCCAACCGGAGCATTTCTGTTGTCGTGGATGGCGATTCCTCTAAACTGTATCCAATTAAAGGAAGAGTTCCTCAAGGTTTAGCTTTAGCCCCTACTTTCTTTCTTCTCTACATCAATGACCTCCTCCCTAGCATTTCCAACCCAGTTCACAGTTACGCGGACGAGAGTACCCTCCACTCAAATATACTGTATTCTAAACGTGTCTCTTTAGCCCAATTAGATGAGGATCGCAGACTCATGGAGGGTTCTATCTCCGTGGATCTCCAAAAAATATTAGACTGAGGAAGTTGAAATCTTGTACAATTCAACCCCACCAAATCACAGTCTTGCTTTCTTTCTCATAAAAGATACACAAGCCCTAGACCCATCACAATGAACAACCAAGTTTTTCAAAGTAATGAGTCCTTTTCACTTGTTGGCATTTCTGTGTATCGGAATTTGAATTGGCATTAACATGTCACATTAATTGCAGAAGCGGCTGCTAAGAAATTAGGTTTCCTCTTCCAGGCTCGCAAATACTTTTCACCAGCTAATCTTTATACCTTATATACTTCACAAATAAGACCAAACCTCGAATACTGCTCCCACATCTGGCGTGTTGCTGCCGCTTCTACACTCGCTATCCTGGACTCCATTCTGAAGAGAGCTATACGTCTCATCGGTGACCCTACCCTCACCCAAAGGCTGCCATCCCTTGCCCACCGACGTGCCGTTGGTGACCTCTCTCTCTTTTATAGATATCTGCACGGGCAGTGCTCAGAGGAGCTTTCTTCCATAGTTCCTCCACCTGCTGCCCCCAACAGATCTACCAGGGGAACAGAGCGAATGCACCCTTTTACTGTACAGGTCACCAGACATAGAACATCTTGTTATGCCCGCTCTTTTGTCCCGAGGACTTCAAAGTTTTGGAATTCCTTGCCGGCACATGTTTTTCCCTCTCCCCCGAACCTCCAAACCTTCAAGTCCAGAATTAACAAGTTGCCTCTTTCCTTCTTGTCGACACCCACGGTACGATAGTATTTAGGCTGTAAGCCCTCCTGGTGTGTTGTTGAAATAAAAAATAAAAAAAGTAGTTCGTTTGATTTTATGATATTCTACACTATTTCACATTTAAAATCATCAGACAAGCATGATACGCATTCATTTAAAATTATGCAAAACATCTTACGCTGACTTCCGACGTTGGATAATGGAGACATTGGAAATTACAATATAAAAATAGTGACATTACGTAGTTTTATTGCATTCTATAAGTGTCAGTAACTTTTACATGCCACCAAGAGTCTCTAAATGCCCGCATAGGTGAGGAATATTTATTGTACGTCTCGCCTTGTATCTATGGTGTCATTCTCTTCTCTTGTCTTCTCTGCGTATATATTTAGACACTTGACACATCCTCTCGTGTCATTCACCTGTAATCACCGTCCGCATTAGATAGGATTATGATAATAATGACATGAGCAAGATCATTCAGATAAATCTAATTAGGAGCTAAGGTATTGTGATTGTGCTCTTTTACTATTTTTATTAGTGGTAAGACATCTAAAGAAACTTATTTGTAATTCATTGATCTTTGAGTTAAACCAATACAACATCAACAACCACTTATGTAATCAGCAAACGACTAGTTGCCATGTAAGGGCAAGTAGATCTTTTTAGTGATTAATTATTAAGTAGGCTTTTAAAATGTATAACACTAATTGAATATTTGTTTGTTTTACGGTGTCATCAATTCGAACGGTTAGATTAGTTGAATTTGTTTAGGTTATAAGATATTATCATCCTAGAACATCCTAGAACATCCTAGAACAGAGTGGAAACGACTGGCAGATACAGCAGCTTTAATGCCAGCTAACTTTGACAATAGCTCTGTACCTTTGCTTGATGCCATTTCTTTATGTAATTTTAAGCAGTTTAATGTTAAGTACACTTGGAGGACACCCAAATCACCACAACACATATTTCAGAGACCTTACGATCGTTTCGTTGACAATGTCAACATCTTCAGAGGAAGAAAATTCTAACATAAAAAACTAGATCCCGTATATTTATATCGCGTCAAGGTAAACGAACTAGTCCGAAGTAAAGTTGTCGTCCAAGAACGATCGTTTGTTTATTGCGCAGTGACACTACTAGGTCGGAGACCTGCTTTAATCTTCTGGTCGACAAATTTATGACCCTTATCTAATATAGGTTTAAAAGGACCAGAGTTATTTAAAGAATCAGCACGTTTCCTTTCGATTCAGAAATTTACTATGTGTATATTGGTTCATGCCGATAAAGACATCTGGTGAGATAAACAACGTCAACTCAACTCATCTCTTTTAAAAATTAGAAAACTAAAAACCCAGATGTCTGTCTCACCGTGTTAACTTTAACAAAGGAAAAATACTACATAAAAACTATATCTATATTGATTTTAATTCTCCCTGAAAATATTTATATTGACTACATAGATACAAAAACCGAACAGGTATTTAAATCAAGACAAACATAGTGATTAGTATATGTATAAACCGGTCGAGTTATTGACAATAATTTATTATTCTACCAGACAAATTAGGAGTATTTAAGCGGTCAAATGCAAAGAGAAAACAAAGGGCTAGAAATTACAGGTGTCGCGTGGTTTAATGAAGTTTTGTTCTTAATAGACCTTAATATAAAAATACTTTCTAATGAATCCAGCATAGTTTGATGTCTAACATTTTTGACAAGTTTCAAAATTTCTTTGTCAATGTGGTGATTATTATCCCATATATGTTGTGCCACACATGATTTGTCCACCGTACCATATCGTAACTGTGCGAGATATTGACGAAATCTGGTGGATATGTTTCTCCTGGTTTGTCCCACGTATTTAAGATCACAATCTTTGCAACTAATCTCATAAATTCCGGACATTTCAGTGACTTTGTGTTCGTCTTTTGTATTACCCAACAAATTTTTTAAATTAAAAAAAATGTTGGGTAATACGAAAGATAAAGACAAAGTCACTTCGGCCAAACCTTTTCCGTTCATGTTCCGTTGGATTCGTGGAAACAAAACAGTCCCAGGGGGCAAGGTCTGGTAAATAGGGGAGGATGGGGCAGAGGGTTCATGCCATTTTTCTTAAAAAAGTAGCGCACCGACAGGGATATGTGAACAGGGGCGTAAATGTGGTGGAAAAACCAGTGGCCCGACTGCCACAGGTCGTCGCAAACTGTTGGAAATCGTTTTAAAACTTTTAGGTAGAAAACCTGTTTACCTGTCTGACCCTGTGGAACAAACTTTGAATGTACAACAGCTCTCGTATAAAATTTGGGAATTACCCTTACTTTGTAATGGCTTGGATGATTTCGTTCACCAAATCTTAACGGCCAATTATTGTTAATAAAAATTTAAAAAATATTTTTTAAAACGTAACATCTCTCAAACTGTTTAAGTGATTGAAACGAAAATTTAAAACTTAAAATAACATGGCCAGACGTTGTTGTGTACCAATTTTCAAGTCGTTTAATCGAAAGAAAATAAAGTTATTCGAAATTAATAATAAAATAATTCTCGACATCACTTCTGATCCTATAATGCAATATCTACAATGTTGGAGAAATACAGATGACGTTATCTGTACTATTATGCTATTTAAATAAATCGTAGATAAAAATCTAAGCAATGGAAGTTATTGCAAGATGCCAGACTGGAGAACATTGTAAGTGATACGACAGGGACGCCATCTCGGTGCAGGACTTAGGTAGTATGTTATCACGGCAGCTCTAGTTTACACAGAATTTTATGTATAGAGCTGTGTAGAATATACAACCAGCTAATAATTTTGTAAATTGTCAGCCTTGAACCATTTCTTTCCTAATACTGGGACAAAGTTAGCGTTCAAAAGTGCTAAATTTTAGCATGCGAATCTATACTAATAAATAAAAAAATAATGAAAGTGATTCAATTTGTTTAAAAGCAATCTAGAACGACGTTTCATTATGTATAAATATTAAGCTTTCCATTATTCACGTTCACGGCATTTAAAATTAAAAAGCATCTCTCCCCCTCTCTCTCTCTCTCTCTCTCTCATAGTTTAATCTGAGCACACGTAGCTATTTGTCACAGAGAAGCGTGTACATCCTGCGCATTGCATAACCTCTAAATCCACTCCGCTGGAGCTAATTGATAATACCTATTAGGATCTTATAATGTAAAACGACTAGGTACCTATATTATAAGGTCATTAAAAATAGTAGGTAAATAATAACCCAACTTTTAGTTTTAACTTAACTTTAACAAAATGACTTTAGTGGTATATTGGGATTGTAACATCCAATGAAACAAATATAAATGTGATAGGTAAACTGCATGTAGATTGTAGATATTGTATGTATTACCTAGTGAACTCTATACAGAATTCACTGGTAGGTACATCAAAAGAAAACAAAATTATTTAAGGAAGAAATATACCTAGCTCAAACTAGTACAGTAAGTACTTATAATATCTAGGTAGGTACTACAAAGTACATACATCCCTAGTTAAAATTATATAAACAGATGTTTGGGTTAAATTACTAAAATTTTTATTTAAAAATTTTGTATTGTTTATATTTATTTCATTTTCAAAAAATAGGGACACAGCAACAGTAAATAAGTGCTGAAAATAGTTAGCTGCGTTATGGTAGCGAATTTTCATAGTAATATTTGAAATCGGGATAACCCAATTTCCCATTAAACTAGAATCTTGAGTTTTGATACATAGTAAAACCTACATGAAAGCAGCGTGGATATTAAATTTAAAAAATAACACAATGAGATTCACACAATGAAAATTTGTTTTGAAAAACTTTTTCATTATTTTGTTTGCAGAAACTGGTTGGATTGAGTTGATTAAAACCGATCATTCAAGCGATTAATATGGAAAAATACTCACCTGCCACCTATTGTTTCATAGAAGCATTCCGTTTGTAAATAAAAATTAAAATTGCGGTGAATTTGCAGATTAGCACATGGGGGTGTTTAGAAAAATCTTTTCAGAAATATGCTAAGAACCCCTTCTGAATGCCTAAACCACAAGAAGAATTTCTTGCATACAGCCCACAAGAGGGTTACGGGACCAAGAATGAATGGGTGCTGGGCGGAGAGGAATATAAAAAGGAGATTTGAGCGGAAAAGGCGAAATAAACAGCTTAGTTGGACCTCCTAAAGCTGCCTTTATCCGACTTAGCAGCTATACCTCCTTAAAATCCTTTTTGCTCCAAAATAATTTTTCTTGTTTACATTGCTCTTGTCTATTCATTGAGGGTGATTGTAGGCATGCAGAAGGGGAAGGAGAATCCCCGCAACGAAGCAGCGAACCAAAATTTTCAATTTATGTTTAAATGGTTATCTCATTTCATTTTTTAAATTATTTTTCCAAAAATGAATTTGTGTTTGTTTGTTAGTCTTACATAGTAAGCTGCAATATTATATAATTTTCAAAAAGTATTGATACAGCTACTGTAAATAAGTGTTGGAAAGGGTCTGGGTCCAGCAAGTATGTTATGGTAAAACAAATTTTGTAAAAACTCAATAAATTTCCTATTAAGCTAGAATCTTCAATCATGAACCATAGTAACACCTATGTAAACGCACCGTGGGTACTAAAATAAACAAAATTAACATATTGAGCCTCGCGGATAACTACCAATTTATAATTTGACAGGTAGATTCCCTTAGTAAATAATTATTTTTTTCTGAAAAACTTTCGCGACTTTAATAAAATTTGTAACACAATTTTTTTAAAGACACTTGCAGTACTTACATATTATATCTAAGACCAAATTTTAATGTCTTAGCTCCATATAAAATATAATTTTTTTCAAATAATCGCTAAATGGGACTCTAAAATCGATCTCCAAGGTCCATTTGAGTTTAAAGAATCAGTTGTATAATATATCTTACTAATAGTGTACAATTCTTATGAAAATTCACTAATATAACGCACTTGCTGCGTCCCGAAATTGAACTGGTTTAATCGGGTTGGCTTAAACGAAATAATTCATGCGAATAACAGGGCAAAATACCGGCCACAAGTTAAAACATACCTTTGTTTGGTAAATAATATAATATAATAACATTTATTTGTCTTTAGATAATAATTCTTTACAAATAAAAGTCTGGACGCAGCAAGTGCATTATGGTAGTGAATTTTCATATAAATGATAAGAAACCAAATGGTTTTTATAACTTTTTTTTCTTTTCAGATAGAGATATACATTTTGGTATGTAGTTTCCTTTTAATATCCTAAGCTCATGTACCAAATTTGGTTACCATAGCTTTTTAATTTTTTGAAATAAAATTTTTTTTCGGAAGAAAATCCAAAATTTTCCCGGAAACAATGGTTACATTTTCCTGGCTTACGAAGTTATCCAAGCCACTTACAAAGGAAAGGTACCTGCTAAATTTTATCAAAATCGGTCTATTATTTTTTGAGTTGTCGGTGTGATACACACACACACACACACACACACACACACATATATATATATATATATATATATATATATATATATATATATATATATATATATATATATATATATATATATATATATATATATTAACATATAAAAATTGAAACTGACCCCGGATATGGGTTCTAGGGGTTCTGGATCGCGCTCATTTAAAGAAATTTTCTCCAAGAAAATTAACTAAAACAACATTTATGCAATGCAAATATTTGGACAAATAGATAAGGTTGCAGATCACACCCTCAATAGTTTTTTAAACTTGCGCGTGGGTTTAAGATATAAAATTTATAACAAAAAAGACACATATAATATAGAAACATTCAGTAACAATGCAAAGTAACAAAACATACAATACAACACAAGGTATCTCATCAATTATCAATGATTAATCATACCTCGGATAACTTCGTTGGACAGCGTCAGTTTTTCCAGCGAAAGAAATTTATTTCGAAACTGTTTTGTAATTTTAATAGAATTTGTAACAAAAGTTTCCCTTGGAGAAGCACAGCAGCCAGTACCTACATACGCAAAAAAATTAAATCTCTGTCTCCATAGAAATCATTTTCAGGCATTTAAAGTTTTTCTCAAAAGAGAGAACGGGTTTAACAACTTTGTATAAGAAAAACCACTTATTTAATTTCATTGACCAAGTATTGAAGTATATTCAGCATTAAGATACTAAAAGAAACCAAAAAAATTAAAACGAAGTTTTCCAAACCCCCACCCAAAAAAAATAGAGGTTAGTATGTAAAATACTGGATAATTCATGGTTACATTGCCTATGTGTTATTGACAAATACCAGATCTAACTTCAGACTGACAGATTTAATAATCTACGAAATTCTGACATCGTGAAATATATGCCTCTCTTCATATATTTAAATCCACTTTTTATTGAAACCCATTCTTATAAAAATGGGGTACCATAACTTATTTGCTGCGTCCGGATTTTTTAGCCCACTTAACCCTAATTAGATGGTTACCACTGTGAGGCTTTAAAAATAAAAGAATTTATGAGCGTTTCAAACCACTAGAATCCATATCTACGTATATAATTTTTTCTCGCAATCATTGGATTACGTCATCTCAGATTAGATTTCTCCACGCTCTGGGTTAGATATGTGGTGTAGTTTTTGAATGTGGCGGTGTTGGGTGATTTATCCGACAAACATCATAAAATAGTGCTTGAAGTCAACAGTACGTTCATTAGCTTCTAACCGCTGAAATGTATCGGTATTCAACAAGTAAGTACTTTTACTCAACTGTTGGCGTCTGGTGAATTCGACCTTTATCACGAAGTCAACTGTCTCCTTCTAACCAATCCAAATTACTAATAGCTTTCAGTGCGTTCATCAGTCTCTAATCACTAGCTCGGTAGTCAACAAGTAAGCGCCTTTACTCAACTGTTGGAGTCTAGTGAACCATTTGAGACATCACAGTGATGACACAACGGTGCTTGGAAACCTGGTAGCGTAAGCTCTAACCTGAGATTATGTGATCCACAAGTCATGTGTGCTGACGTAACTTTAAATCATGGAGTCCTCAACCAATGTAATGATAACCGCTTATTACTTTATTAGATAATCTCCGATAGCTCCGATAATTTTGTTGAAAATATTTCCTTAGAATTTTTGGTCCCGAACCTTACCTCCAAATGTATTTGGGCAAAATCAGCCCTTAGCTTTTTTTGTCCCGTTCCCCCCATTGGTGGGAGCGATGTAGAAGTGAAGCTCTCTGATTGGCTAAATGTGTACAAAATGGGTGTATTTGCGGTGAAAAGCGACCTCTGACCTCAGGTAAATGGACGTGGTTAAAAAGGCGTGGTTTTATAAATTGTGCATTCATGAAATGTGTGGTTTTTTTTTGGTCCCGTTTCCGCATAGCTTATCTACTTATATATAAACATTTATAAACATATATAAACTGAAGCTTACCCGGATGTGAGTTTCAGGGGTCTAGTTTGTGCTCACTTGAGGAAGCCTTTTCAGAATTGAAAAGTTAAGATCTTGTTGATAGCAAATTTTTTCCACAAAAATTCTCTAAAAATTATAGTTCTATTAAACCACAAACTCTATAGCTAAAACTGCTGCATAAATATCAGAGAAATGGTCTATTTGAGGTAAATTTACAGCAAATATTTCAGTAAATTGAGCAATAATGACGGTTGAAGCAGAAATTTGAGTGTAAAATACACTTCTTACGACATTTCTTCTAAATAACCCGCATTCATTTCAGCATCTTTGTCTAAAAATTTCCAATTTTGACGTTTCAGGTCGCAACTTTGGCGTTTTAAAAAGGAAAGCTAAAAAATTCTCGAAGTAATTTTTCTTTAACCTTTTTGCTCGAAGAAAACATATTCTCTGTCTGTAATACTCGACAAATTTTGTTACCCATACAAAATATTTTGGTTTTGTCTAGGATCTGTTTTTTATGCCTAAACATCTGTAGGTACTGTCTTGAACCTTATGTATGAAGTGCAAAAGATCACACTTCTAGCAACAGCGGATATTTTAAGAAAGGTGATAAGATAGATGACATTGATTCCGACACGAAGTCTGGGTCTGTCTGCAGCCAATGGGGAGTATTGTATCCGTGATAACAATACATAATAATAACAAGTTATTGGTGGTTACATCTTGATTGTGATTCTTTCACATATAAATAGTTAAATCTTGAATTGAGATTGTTCTGTGGGTGGTCGATTTTACTTTGTCATTATGTAATACACTTGTTGCGGTACCACCTTGTAAATAGTCTGTTTCCGGTGGTTACGAACTTTTTACATAAAACATCACATTTTGCACAACAGTGTCAATCATAATATAATTCAAAAATAATTTAGCTGACAATATACAGGTTTATTTGCAAATTCATTTCTCCCCAGGATGCAGCAATTCTTCAAGTAATGGTCGGGATATTATCAGTACACACATCTATAGTAGCATTTTTAGTGAATTTTCATTAAGAAACTTCACATATAGAGAGGTATTGATGATAAGATATATGGGATAATAATAACCACTCTAATGAGGAGAATCTAAAATTAATAAAAAATGTTAGACAACCAGGACAGCTAAAAACATTCGAAGGTATATATATATATATATATATATATATATATATATATATATATATATATATATATATATATATATATATATATATATATATATATATATATATTGCTAAATATAGTAATAATAAAAAAATGTATGAATCTCGCTGCGCTGCCTGTGCGAAATCACCTCTTAAATTAACAAATAAAATAAGTACCGGCGGAAGCACGTTCGATAGATAATAAAAGAATACATATACCCTCCCCAAACGAAATATGTTACTTTTGGTGTCGTGTGTTACTGTTAATTTGTGCAATAAATTTTAACATCATAGGATTTTTGAATATAGAATGAAAAGATTTTTCAAATGAGATATCATAAACTCCTACCTCCTGTTTAAAAATTTAGGGGTTGCAACTGTTACTAGGAAAGAGTGGAATCTAAGCATAGAGTTTTCACGTGGCAGGATGTATTTTTTATTCAAAAAATTACGTTTTCCCATCGTCAAGTTATTTATATGTGTTGTGGCGATTTGTATTACTGTTAGTTTGTGCAATACATTTGAACATCGTAGGATTTTTGAACATAGAATGAAGAGATTTTTCAAATTAGATATCAGAAACTCCTACCTCCTGTTTAAAAATTTAGCGGTTGCAACTGTCACTAGAAAAGGGTGGAATCTAAGCGTGGAGTTTTCACGTGGCAGGATGTATTTTTTATTCTAAAAATTACATATTTCCAGATTTCTTTTATAAGTATGTACAATAATTTAGATAGTAAATTTATTCCACTTGCCTGTTCCACACCGTAGAATAGTATACTAAAATAACAGATAAGAACCTCTGTGGTTCAGGGGTGAGAAGGTGTGCCTCTGAACCGAAGGGTACTGGGTTCGATCCCAGGATACACCTTTCACTTTTTCAGTACAAACTGTAACATTAACATCAACCGAGGTTCTGGCATTGTGCAAGTTGAATGTCTGCACGGTACGCCCTTCGGAGGGGGCGTAAAGCCGTCGGTCCCGTGTCCATGTGATGTTGAGCACGTTAAAGATATCTACTCCTTACAGAAAGGCAGGGGTTCGGCAAAATTTCCAGGATAGTGAGGTGAAACTGCTCCGTGGCGTCGGTGATTGGCCATAGTCGCGGAAATAGGCCAGCGTTAAAGAAACAAAAACACACACAATAACAGGTATATTGAAGATGTGCTTCATTTATAATAAAATATGACCCACTACTGTTAGAACTACCCCTACATGGAATTAAAAACATATTTACACTGCTATATGCCTTACCTAAAAAGAAATATCACAAAATTAATTGAATTACAATAAAAAGAATAGTGTACTAAATAACGGGTATAATGGGTATTTACTTCATTTATAACCGAATATGACCCACTGCCCTTGTAACTACCCCTATTTGGAATTAAAAACATGTTTACATTACTATATGCCTCACCTAAAAATAAATATCACAAAATTAATTGAGTTACAATAAAAATAATAGTGTATTCAAATAACGGGTATAATGAACATATGCTACATTTATAATCGAATATGATCCACTGGCCTTAGAACTACCCCTACATGGAATTAAAAACATATTTACATTACTATATGCGTTACCTTAAAAGAAACATCACAAAATTTTTTGAATGACAATAAAAAGAATAGTGTACTAAAATAATGGGTATAATGAATATATGCTTCATTGATAACCGAATATGACTCACTGCCCTTAGAACTACCCCTACATGAAATTAAAAATATGGTTGCATTACCATATACATTTTTTTTTGTTCCCTCAGGGCTCGTCCGCGGCCTTGCCGCCCCGATAGCACTGCAACATTTGGTTGATTGTGCATACCCTTAGTCTTACTCCACCCATTCCAAAATCACTGTGCCTTGAACTAGTCTGCACAGCGATTGGTAGGGTGAAGTTTTATATTGCTTTGTCTCCGGTCTAGACTGACCGTAGATCAGTTGTCTTTTGCGGTCCAGAGCTTTACACTCGCACAAGATGTGCTGGGCTGATTTCTCCCCCTCGCCGCAGAGTCTGCATGCTAGGTCCCCTTCGAACCGCCCCATTTTATACAGGTGTTTCTTGTGGGCCATCTGTCCCGTCAAGAGACCTATTGTGTTTCTGAGCTGTCCTCTGCTAAGATTTAGCAGCTCCACAGCTCTCGTTGAACTGGGTCCGTCAATTATTGACTTCCAATGTCTGAGCCCTGGACAGTCCGCCCAGTACACCTTGTGTTGGTTTCTGATCCAGGACTTAATGGCTCCCCTGGCAGTGCTCTTTGACACGCCCAGAGCCGGTTCTGGTCCCATAAATGGTTCTGCTGACCCTCTCTTCGCGAGACTGTCAGCTTCTTCATTGCCTTTGACCCCCGAGTGACCCGGCACCCAGATGAAGGTCACCTCATTCTGCCCAGCCAGGTCGCTCGTCTCGTCTCGGCCCTCACTCACCAGCCAGGAATTTACCCGTGGGCTACTTAGTGTCTTAAGGGCTGCCTGGCTGTCTGTGGCTATGAGGATCCGCTTGTTGGTGTAGCCCCTCCTCTTGTTCTCCCGCACGCAGTGCAGGATGGCGCACATCTCGGCCTGAAACACCGTTGCATGGGCTCCGAGGAAAATACTATGACACCCTCGGTCCTTCCGAGTAAACACCTGCCCCCGTCCCACGCTCTTCGCCGGATCCGTCCGTGAACCAGACGAGCGCGTCCCGTGGCTTCTCCTCCCGCCATGCCTCGCGGTCGGGGATTTACACTGTAAAGTTGTTTTCCCTGCACATTCGCGGGCTCGCGAAGTCTGACCTCATTTCAAGCATGGGCTCCTTCACGATCTCCTGAATTTTGCAATGGCCCCTGAAGCCTGGGTTGATCTTCAGTCTACCATTGTAGGCTAGTCTGTATAGTACCAGCCTGGCCTCCCCCATAATAACTAAGTTTAAGGGGGGGGGGGGGGGCAGATCCAGCAACACCGCCATGTTGGGGTTGAAGACATGGCCCCTGTGATTCCTAGGCAAGCCATCCTTCGGATCTTGCCTAGTTTTTGTTTGGCACTGGATTGTGTCACCTTAGGCCACCAGACCAGTGCCGCATATGTTAACGATGGTCTGACCACCCTTGTGTACAGCCAGTGGGCCATACTAGGTCTTAATCCCCACGTTTTCCATATAGCCGCCTAGTGAAGGCCAAGGTGATGACTGCCTAACGCAGTATTTTTCCAATGTGACCATTCCAGGTTAGCTGAGAGTCCAATACGACCCCAAAATATTTTACCTCCCTGGTCATTAGAACGCTCCTACCGTATAGAGTGAGAGTTCTGTGGCTGTCGCACTTCCTCCTCCTGGTAAACGGCACGACGGTTGTTTACCATATACCTTACCGAAAAATAAATATCACAAAATTAATTGACTAACAATAAAATAAGTAGTGTACTGAAATAACGGTTATAATGAATATATGCTTCATTTATAACCAAATATGACCCACTTCCCTTAGAGCTACCACTACATGGAATTAAAAACATATTTACATTACTATATGACTTACCTACAAAAAATATCACAAAATTAATTGAGTTACAATAAAAATAATAGTGTACTAAAATAACGGGTATAATGAACATATGCCTCATTTATAATCGAATATGACTCACTGGCCCTAAAATTACCCCTACGTGGAATTAAAAACATATATACATTACTATATGCCTTACCTAAAAGGAAATATCATACAATTAATTGAATTACAATAAAAAGAATAGTGTACTAAAATAACGGGTATAATGAATATAGGCTTCATTTATAATCGAATATGACCCACTGCCCTTAGAACTACCCCTACATGGAATTGAAAACATATTTACATTACTATATGCCTTACCTAAAAAGAAATAGCACAAGATTAATTGAATTACAATAAAGATATTTTGAGACTGAAAGGGCTGGAGTAAAAAACTGCAACCAAAAGTTTTTGTTTTTTATTTAGCAATATTGTCGGTTGCTACTTGAGATAAAACGTTCATTTAAAAGCTATTTCTTTAAAAAGCCGGCATTCAGTTTCCATTTACTCCTATTTGCATGGTACGTCAACACTCTCGCATTTTTGTTGGCAAACAGCATTTTTCCGCTTTATATATTGTAACACAATTTTATTTCCATAAACCTTTGATTGACTGCATTTCAACAGCATATCTCGTTTTGTTTTAAAACATCGACTTTCCATTCTGCAGTGGCACTGCCTGGCGCTAGAAATTTAAAATCACTCCGAGCAATATTGGCACGTTTAAAGAAAAACCAACAATACTGTAAAATTTATTTCCTTTCAGTTCTGAATTATTGCACCCCCTGTGAATTGTTTGGGTGACGAAGCTGCCTTCTCGAATACGAATATCCCTTTAAGAAGTGCTTTTAACTTATATTTCGTTCTGCAACGTAAATCTGTAAAATACTTTGTATTAAAACATTTCGCATGCACTACCGAATTTGTCACGTCGATTTTGGTATAACCGTTGCCTGGAAAACATTTACAATCCATTCTCGGAAAATCTGGGGAATTTATTTCAGCTGAATTTATGTTAAAATCTTCCACTTGCTGAAACCGAAGTTCGTACCAAAGCCTTCTCCAAAACGTGCTAACTTGACAACCCTAATACTTCATAAATTTTGTCGATTAATTGTTCTTGTGGGAGACCAGCTTAAAAAAGAATCGGCCCTCTCATTTTTTACTTTATTTTTATCACATAAGATTCCTTCTACTTTTTTTCTGGATATTTCTAGTGAATTTTCGTTTAATTGACTAAGACAATGAACATGCACCATAATATATGCGAAATATAAAATTTAAGCATTTCGTATGTTTCGCATATACACAGTGGTCACTTTTAACTGGCTCACTATTGGGATCTAATATACCACGAGAAATACACAGTCGATTAATTCACAAAAAACGTGCCCCATTTCCTGGTTATTCATAATCTAAATACAATTTTTAAATATATTCCATCATTCCTAAAATATCTTGAAAAAAACATAAAAACAGAAATTTTCAAATTTTTTAGCGGATGAGGAGATCTGTCTTATATATATATATATATATATATATATATATATATATATATATATATATATATATATATCGTATCGATAACTCAAAAAATATTGGGCGCATTTTGATGAAAACCTACTTATCTTCCTTTGGTAAGTGGCTTCGACAAGTTTGTTAGCCAGGCGAATAAAACCAGTTTTTCCGGGAAACTTTTGAGTGTTTTTTCGGAAAATTTTTGTATCGCCGAAAATAACAGTGCTATGATAACCAAATTTGGCACATACGTTTCTACTCTCAAACTTGCGCTACGTGCCGAGATTCAGATCTCTAAGTTAAAAGAGAAAAAGGTATAGGCATTCAAAGAATTATTGAGATTGAGACGGTTCTAAACCTCTCCTTATATTTCTAACAGCTTGTTCACTTCAGGGGTGAAAAACATAGTTAATATATGGACATAATACTCACTTGTGAACACTCTGTAGCTTATAGTTTGCATGTTTTGGTAAATAAATGGTTTGTTTATAATGCACACTTGTAAAACCTTGGAAAGACGCCAATTATACGTTCACTTTTCTTGTAGTTTAAGATTTAATACAAATAAACAACCCTCTTGATCTAATTTTACTTGAAAAAAATTAACCTAAGTCCAAAACAGTAAACAAGTTTCTATTTAATGTTATGTTTACATTTTTAATAATAGCAATTGCCCTTAGGTATATACTGTCTCCTCTCTTATGACTATCCATGTTTTTCTATCTCACTCTTCAGTGTATAGTGTCATCTTTTTCATTCTCTCTTTCTAACAGATATAATTTCTGAAATTTATAAAATTCATCTTTAAAAGAAATATTAACATCTCTCTTATTACTGATCAAATTCCGACAAGTTTTTGTTCTTTGGTTAAGGATTAATATTCATATGAAATTATATTGTTGCGTTTTCTCCGGGTTCTGGATAAGTGAGACTTTAAATTTTAACAAAACAACTTTATTTACTCTCTAAATATGGATACAATAAAAGTTCCAGAATGTCTCTCTCACCAAACACTTAGTTTATCTGGCCTTACAATCACTAATTTGTACAAAAGTCACTAATACACTGAAACTACAGTCGCTACTCTATAACACTTCACACTAGTTACTGCTTCTACGAGTCACTTCAAATTCTCTAACTGAACTGAACTCCGCTGGCTTACTTCCATCTTTATATAGCCGTCGCACCTTCCAGTTCGTTCTCGAGCGTTCTATTCCAGAATGTTCCAGGACCTTCTTTTACCAGAAGGTTCCGTGAATACAGATCGGTCCCGTATGTATAAAGGGGGATGTATATACAGGTGATCCAAATGTGGTCATCACTCCTCTGTTACACAAGAGGTGTTTCTCGAACTATAAGATCTCCCTGCGTATACAGGGTGTATATACAGGCTGTTCGGAATGCGCAGACCTCAGTTATCCGTTCCGACGGGGTACAAGTTGGTAACTTCGTTATATTTGGTCCTAGAGGGTTGAGACTTCGCCTGTGGGGGGTCACCCCAGGCACCCCCAGGGGGGGAGGCGGTGTTGCCACATTGTGCAAAAATTCCCAGATGTTGGGGAAGTTCGGGAGATGTGGCAACACCGCACCTACGTCTATTGAAGTGCTTTCTAACACTGCCCCCCTCCTTAAGACTGTTCGTCCCGAACAGTATTTACAATTATTTGGGATATGAAATTAATCAATGAATTAATTAAATTATTAAACTTGAACAGTGGAAATTATTTATATTTTTGTCAAAAAAGAAACCTCGCACATTTGGGTAAGCTTTTACTGTTTAATTATTAAATTTTCCCCACATTTATTCTGCCTAATAAAAAAAATTGAAATAAGTAGTACCTGCTGAGAGAGCTATTTGTTTATTGTAGGGTTTCTTGTCGGGGGCTGAAATCTAGTGGTCTTTTCTGCTTTAACTGGGTCAGCACTCACACCTCAGAGCCCAAAGAAGTTAAAGGACAAGAACTGGATTCCAGATAAGTCCACGAAGTTTTTTGTGTTGGTTTATTTTGTGTAATTTGAGTAGTACACCTACAATCAGATCATTATCAAGCTATTCATTCGTTTAAGTTGATGTTTTAAACTTGTTTTTGTGTGTAAACTCGAGCAGTTGACTGTAAGGGGGATCTCTGCATCTTTGTTAAATTAATTTAATAATTATATCTCTGACACAGTAACACATTTTTAGCATCGCTGAGTGTCAGCCTAGAATACAACAATTAATTAATGTAACCATTCCTCACTTATGTTGTTGTGATTCTAGCTATTAAACTTCACTTACCGTCGATGTCGTTGTATTTATTTAACTATCAGATAATTAACTAAAATACTTTGTGTCGAATAATTTATTAATTTATTAATTTCTAACCCCCAAAACCGTTATTTTAACATCTGTTGCACCTGTTACTAGAGGTAGGCAAATAGTCGTGACATACCTGCTGAGCCTGGTACCAACTGCCGACGCTGAAGTTCCCAATTACCGGGTGTAGCATAATCATTCTCTATTCTTTCTCTTTTACTCTTCCCTGTGGCTTGTTTAATTTCCTTTTCCTTCTTTTTTTATTTTTCCGAAACCTCCCTTTTCCTAAATTGTAACAGACCAGAAGCCGAGCAAGCTTTTCATTATTTTTTTATTAAGAAAACCCGTGACAAGATGACAGCGACTTATGAATTTCAAAAAGATTTTTTTGAATGAGCGCGAATTAGAAGCCCTAAAATCCATATACGGGGTCAGTTTCAGTTTTTGTCTGTTTTTACATATACAGGGTGACACATTTCTACGGCAAAGTTCAATATATCCGTTATTATACAAGATATAAGAAAAAATGATATAAGTTAATTGTAGGCTGGTGTCTCTACCTGCATCTTATAAACCTATTTTGACAATCACAGGTGGTTCATAAGTCCTTGGTGATTTTTTCCCTCAGGGCTCGTCCGCGTCTTTGCCGCCCCGATAGCACCGCTGCCTTTGGCTTATTGTGCATCCCCTTTGTCTTTTCTACTCCACCCATTCCAAAATTACTGTGCCTTGAACTAGTCTGCACAGCAATTGAAAGGGTGAATTTTATATTGATCTGTCTCCGGTCTGGGCTGACCCTACGGTCAGGTCAGGTCAGGTCAGTTATCAAAAGACAACTGATCTACATCAGTTGCCTTTTGCGGTTCAGAGCTTTACACTCGCACAAGATGTGCTGGGCTGATTCCTCCCCTTCGTCGCAGAGTCTGCATGCCAGGTCCTCCTCGAACCGCCCCATTTTATGCAGGTGTTTCTTGACGGCCACGTGTCCCGTTAAGAGTCCTGTTATGTTTTTGAGCTGTTCTCTGTAAATATTTAGCAGCTCCACGGCTCTCTTTGAACTGGGTTCCTCAATTACTGACTTCCCATGTCTAAGCCCTGGACAGTGTGCCCAGTACAACTTGTGTTCTTTTCTGACCCAGGTCATAATGGCTCCCCTGGCTGTGCTCTTTGTCACGCCCAGAACCGGTTCTGGTCGCATAAATGGTTCAGCTGACCCTCTCTTCGCAAGCCTGTCAGCTTCTTCATTGCCTTTGACCCCCAAGTGAATCGGCACCCAGATGAAGGTGACCTCATTCTGCCCAGACAGGTCGCTGGTTTTGTCTCGGCATTCACTTACCAGCCTGGAATTTACCCTTGGGATACTTAGGCCCTTAAGGGCTGCCTGGCTGTATGTGGCTATGAGGATCCGCTTGTTGGTGTAGACCCTCCTCTTGTTCTCCCGCACACAGTGGAGAATGGCGTACATTTCGGCCTGAAAGACCGTTGCTTGGGCTCCGAGGGAAATACTATGACTTACCCTCGGTCCTTCCGAATAAACACCTGCCCTCGTCCCACGCTCCCAGCGGGATCTATCCGTGAACCAGACGTGCGCGTCCAGTGGTAAGCGCGGCGTCTCCTCCCGCCGTTCCTTGCGGTCGGCGATTTTGTTGGTGATGTAGTAGTAGTAGCAGTAGTGGCGAGGCTAACTCCAGGCAAGTAGGCCGCAATGGACCCTTTTTGCCAACCCCGGCAACCCAGAAACCATGCTCTACACTTCCTCGGTTCCGTCGCCAAACCGCCTCGACGTCGAAATGAACGCCATGACGGTCTTCCATTGGACGGTACTTACCTGATTCCTCTGCAGAGTCGTCGAACGGAACAATTCTGCTCGAAGACTCCCAAGAGCCTCGCATTCGCACAGGTAGTGGTAAGACGTCTCTTCATTCTCGCCGCATTCCTCTCAAATGTACTCCCTCTCGACACCTATCAATGTGAGGCCTCTTCTAAGAGCGCTGTGGCCTGTCAGCACCCCAAGGATGCGGCGAAGCGCAGGTTGACTCCTCTCGTGTAACCAGACAATCTTATCTCTCTCCGGCCTCTCCACAAAGTCCCTCGCCTGCCTACAGCCGTTGGTGATACACAATTTCTTTTTTTAATAGCAACCCCTTATGTTAATGCATTTTTGTATTTTCTATCGAATTAGAATGCATGTTTTTAAAGAAAAAAAAGTTGACATCGTTTTTGAATTACATTAATTGTTTTTTCACGTTTTCTGCACATATCACAAACAGATATAACAGATTGTGATGCGGAGTTTTTACCAATATAGATAGCGGAGTCCTATGGAAATGACGTATTCAGAGAGCTTTTGTTTGTATCACTCGTCGAAAAAATCGAGCTGCCGTATACAGGCACTCTCAAATAGTGGCTGAATTTAAAATTTTTTCGCCAAAAAGTTTTTAGTGTTTCCGTAGAAATCACTTTTTGTAAGATTTGTGTGATATGTTGGTAAGTAATAATTACGTGTTTAGTAAGTTATTGTAAAAAAAGTTGTCGAATTTTTGTGAAAAATAAAATTTTGTAACATTACTGAAGGCAGCTTCTGTAAAAAAAATTGGTAATTTTTTTTTCAATTTTGGTTCTGAAGCTGTTAGTGAATAATTTTATCTTGGTAGATGTGATAGTAGTTTGGAGACGTTCATTGGCCAGAAAAATCGGATCAGCTTTTTCTGTAACCTTTTAAGTTTATTTTCTGAAAATGTTTTTTAAACAACAAAGCTATTTTAACGAAATGTGGTGTATTGGTATTTCTATATAGGTTATACTGCCCAGCCAAATGGAATTCTTTCAATTTATCCAGCGGTCTGTAAAATGTTGGTTAAGTTGAAGAATCTTGTATCTCTTTGCATTTGTTACTGCACCCAGTGACAAAAGGAGAGTCGACTTTGATGGTCGTTATTGCACATTTCTTGGAGGAGTTGAATATGGTATGGGTGAAATTTGTTTTGCGTAAAATTCGTAAAACAGACTTCTTACTGATATCAATTTCGCTTGCTATTTTTCTTGAGCTGATATGAGAGTTATCTATCACTTTCAAATTTGCTATAAACTGTTTTTTTTTTTTCGTACAAAACACGCTTGGTTCTCTCAATCTTCGTGTATCCTGTGTTCCTCGTTTCGTTAAAACATCGCATCAGTCTTTCAAAGCCGCTTCTGTGTGGTTATATTCTATTGAGATATTTCTTATGATAGATTTTTCTCACGAATAAAAATTTTTGTTACTTGCTCCTAACACATAAATCATATCTGTCATTTCTTGTCTAGAGAAACTCATTTTAGTGTCTTGTTATAATTCAAATACGAGATAATAACTACTCGATCGTTTAAGTTAATCTTTGGCAAGTAGGTCAAAACATTGTTTATTTTGCAGAGTTACGATATAATACACTAATTCGTTCCTGTATACAAATGTACCTTTTTTCTTAAAAAAGAACCACCGAATATCTCACTAAATACTGGCTTCATGTATAGGGAATACTTCATGAAGTTGAAGGAACATTTGTTGATGTATTGAAATTGATTATAATATACAAGTGTTCCATTTGAATTTCCCTAGAAAACTTGGTTCCAGTGTTTTTACTCACCCTGTATACTGTTTTCAAGGAATTCTCTCTGTATTGATTCAAGTTGAAAGAAGAACACTTTTTCAGATTTTTAGCATGATGAAGTGTTGCATGCTGACATATTAATGAAGATGCAGACCGTCAAATGTGACTCTGATGTTTTAGAAAAGTGGCCATAACTTTCGAACGAGTCCGTGTAGACCCCAGCAACTGTACACTGAATGAATCGGCAAAACAAGAAGAATTTAAAAATGAAGCAGTATACAGGATGTACCATTTAAAAAAGTGAAGTCTGAGTTGTATCTAAGTAATGCAACACCCTGTATACGCAAAAATAATTTTAGTTTGTAGCTAACGTTAGTACCTGCAGCTTTTATATCAATTTTTTTTTATTATTGAATAATGAACTAGATATTGAACTTGAATCTACTGTTGGGCCATCCTGTAGATATCGGCCCCCGTATAATTTAAAGTATTTTAATTTGTCTGGATAAAGTGAATTAACTAAAATAAGCTAAGTAAAATAATATATCATGATTAAATTAGAGTTTATCTCAAAAGCTTCGTTTTGTTCAGTTAATGGGGACACTGCCAAATTAAATTATGATAGCTCTTTACAACTCTTAATTATTCACCTTTTAGCAGACGCTCATAGCCAAATACTTTGCTAACTACAGTAAATCAATTAATTAATTAGAGTGTCTCGTTCATAAATGGCTTTAAGTACTATCCTAGTGAATTTACAAAAACCCAGCGCATCATCGGAACTCAAAGCTGTTACGGGTTGAGATTTTTACAGCACTGAACATTGTTTCAGTAGCTAAAGCCGCAATTGATGTTTGTTAGTAAACGACTAATGGAAAAGTCCTTATGTAAACAAGCAAACGAACTCAATAAAAGTCCTGACGCAACAAGCGTGTTATGATAGTGAATTTTCATAAAAGTATATTGTCTCTAAACGTTAAAATTGCTAAAGTGACATCACAAAAACTTGAATGAAAAACTCTTTTCTCCCAGACAATTTTTATTTTCCTTACGGGTTTTAGCTGTCAAGCTGCCGTCCTCAGAGGAAAAATCTAGACATACAAAAAAGGCCTATCAATAACAATGTTTTTTTAAAAAACTGGTTTGATTGTTCTGGCCAACGAACTTTTTCAAGCAATTCAAACACCTGCCAAGATATAATTATGTACAAAGAGCTTTTGGGTAGAAATTCCAAAAAAAACTTTTATGAAAGTTCGCAAACAATTGTTTTTACGAAACTTCGACTGGCTCAAGTAATGCAATACCGAAATTATGTTCTATACGAAAATCGCTAAACAAATATTTTTCACGAGAACTCGAAAACATCTTTTTTACCATCACTTATTGAATATTAATTATTAATTATTAGGTGTCAACATTTTACAAAATATTGTTTCTAGGTAAACACAAAAATTCTGCAAAAACTGAGAAAATATATTCTACATCAAAATTTGCTGCAAAAATTAAACAAGTTCAAATTACATATATATATATATATATATATATATATATATATATATATATATATATATATATATATATATATATATATATACATATATATATATATATATATATATATATATATATATATATATATATATATATATATATATATATATATATACATATGTATATATGTTTCACGCATATTAGCTATCATCAGTACGGTATAGCTAGTCGATGATGGGAACACTCTGGATGAAGAAGCAAAAATACACAGAGTCACAACAGGCAACCAGTGCACATCTGCCGCATCATTCGGAGAACATATTAATAAATCAAAGCAACAACCAAAATCGCCACGGAGGCAAAGAAGTCACCTGCGGGAGGATACGGAGCCCAGGAGTCATATTATTTATAACAGGATTTTTAACACGGCATTTCTGTATACTATACAAGGAGAAAGGTTAAGGGCAAGGCCGCAAGGAGACAATCGCATACACGAGTTTCAAGCTTATTAGGTATCATCAGTACGGTATAGCCAGGTGATGATGGGAACGCTCTGGATGAAGAAGCAAGTATACACGGAGTCACAACAGGCAACCAGTGCACCTTGCCCTTAATCTTTATCCTTGTATAGTATACAGAAATATATGTATATATATATATATATATATATATATATATATATATATATATATATATATATTTATAAATATATATATATATATATATATATATATATATATATATATATATATATATATATATATATATATATATATATATATATATATATATATATATATATATATATATATATATATATATATATATGCATGTATCCAAGCGATAACTCAAAAAATACTCAAATGATTTGAACGAAACTTTGCACATAACTTGATTGTATTAAGACCGCGGACTAGTTCGTATATCAGCTATAACAGAAATGTTTTCATACAACAATTACTCAAAATTTGTGTACTTTAATCTGTATTACATACGAACAAATCTTGAGGGTTTATGGAGAGAAGTTATTCTAATATGAGATATGAAGGTTGAAGATGGTTGTATAAATGCTTTTAGGAGCAGAGAGGTTAAAGAAATGAGAAAATTCTTACAAAATCGGAAAAGTGACAGTTCACAAAAAGTGTTCGAAGTTCATAGTTTTGGATTGTTATTAAAATTGTCTAATGTAGAATCACACGCTTCAGCTTATTTGTATTGCACATTGTATGAATCTCATAGTCAAATATACTTACGTACTACTCATGATACAAATAACGAGAGATATGATACTCAGACTACCTATTTTTAGACCTGTCACGCCCATGGTGTCAAGTGGTGAGTCCAATGCAACAATAATATGCTGTCATACAGTGAAGTTTGACGTTTCATCACAACCTCTTAACAAATTACGTATGTTACAAATATTTAAGTGCATACAGTTCGAAGTAATAAAAATGAAAAAAATTAAATTTAGTGCTGCGATCTATATTATCTGAAAAAGACAAAATAGGAGTAACTTCAACCGCATTAAACTGACGTATAGAAACTTTTTGATTGCGACTGACTTTGTTTTAAGTGTGTAGTTGGACTTCTATAATGTTACTCACCACGTGACGTCATAGGAGGGGGCGGGGCATATGCGCAATATCATATCTGTTCTAAGTCATTATGTCATGCGTACTACTTACCTCACAAAGACGACGTTTATTAAACAAAGTTATGACAGTTCTCATTTCCATGGAAATGGCGATTCATATACGAGTGCAGTTTTAAAGCTAGTAATGAATTTCCTGAAATATTAGGAAAAATCAAATATACTTGGAAACTACTTAAAGAATTTCGGGATACAGCATTTTAGTAGTAAGTTTTCATAAGAATTGTACACTATTATTATACGGCATATTACTAAAATTAATACTTTCAACTTACACAGACCTTGAAGTTCGATTTTAGTGGTCCTAGTACGCGCACATTCGAATAATTATTTCGAAAGTGCTACCGTCGCTTTCTTCCTATTATCAAAAAAATCTTGTGTTCTCCTCCTTTTGAGAAAAATGCCAAAAACTCAATTTTCTATGAAGCTAAAAAATTTAATTTTGCTATATCTATAGATAGTGTAAGTCTCTTTAAAAGAAATTTGTATTAAAAATGTCATTAAGCTTACAAAAGCTTACCAGAGGAAAACTTTATTCCTATTCAGAAAAATAAAGCACCTGCAAAATATAAAGGTAACAGTTATTTTTTCTTATTAATCGCCTGAATGATTTCGTTTTAGTCCACCTAATCAAACCGGTTTTTTTCAATATCAACACTTACAAAATATCTGGTAACAATTATAATTTCAGACTCAAAGGTGACAAAGTTATTGAGACGTTTTAAACAAAAATGAGATCTTGTTCAAAACGTATGAAATCTGTACACTATTGTTTCTCCAAATGTCAAAATAAAACAAAAAGAAAACATACATCCACGGAGCCTGAATCGATCAGACAACCTTATGCGTAGAAGACAACCATATCAAATCAAACAAAACACTATTAATGTTACAGGGAGTATATACAATATATACAGGTAAATATTTTGTTAAACAGTGCTCCAACTTAACATATAGCCATATCACTGAAATTTTAATTTACATATTCAATAATAATCTATGCACTTGTAGAATACATTTTCAGAGTTTTTTTTTTGTGACTATTATAGTTTTTCTTTAAATGAATGACTAAATATTAGTGAACATAAATATATTTAAGGTAAGTAACTAGTCATTGGTCTTTCTATAAGCTGCTTTGCGCAATTATATATTAAGCTGATTACGGATCATTGAATCGTATTGAGAATATACAACAATCAAATTTATTATGTAAGTTTTTAATATACGTTATTTACTAAAATAGACATCCTAAACAAGTTTTTATACAAATACTAAATTAATATTCATTCCCAGTTATAAATAAGGCAAGATATCCACAAAATTTCATTAAAATAACTTTATAATTTTCGGAGAAAAAATTTTTTTGGAAAGAAAATTTAAAATTTGAATACCTCAAGTTTCTCTTAACTTAGAAAGTTGAATTTTGGTACGTAGTAAGATCTCTCCTGAGGCAACATATATAGTAAATTTCATTAAAACAGCTTTGTTACTTTCGGAGAGATTTTTTCGAAAGAAAACTCTAAATTTTTCTGGGAAACCTTGTCCAATTTTTCTGGATAACATACTCATCCAAGCCATTAATAAAAGAAAGGCACTTATTTTTTGAGTTATGAGACGGATACATATATATATATATATATATATATATATATATATATATATATATATATATATATATATATATATATATGTATATATATATATATATATATATATATATATATATATATATATATATATATATATATATATATATATATATATATATATAAACATATAAAAATTAAACCTATTTACAAATGAACTTTAATAAGATATTATGCTGTGACAATACCTCTCTCAAGCAGTGGCGATTTCTCCTAGTGAGCTAGGTGTGCGCCGCACACCCTAAAATATAATCAAAATGTGCACAGTTATATATGTTTTATTTCTTTTTCCCTTAGTCTTAATACACTACATATTTTATGACAATCGATTTAATTTACTTATTTGATTTCATAAATTGTCGGTTAATAGTGACTTGGAATGAAGTAGATACCACGTCTTGTAACATATTCAGAGAATATGAGTAGATCAATAGCAACTGGGAATGAATTCGGTCAGTCTCCGACCCACGTGTTTAAAATAGTGAGGAAAATACCATTGATTTTAACACTGCAGTGGGCTATAAAAATTTTATTAACTCAGTTTTCTATAATCTTAGAAAGTTTAATTTTGGTAAGTAGTAAGGTATTTCCTAGGATAAGGTATCCATCAAATTTCATTAAAATAACTTTGTAATTTTTGGAGAAAAAAAATTGTTTCAAAAGAAAGTTTAAAATTTGAATAACTCAATTTGCTATAAACTGAGAATGTTGAATTTTTGTACTTAATAAGTCTTCTCTCAAGGCAACATATATAGTAAATTTTATTAAAACAGCTTTGTTATTTTCGGAGAAAAAATTTTTTTTTGAAAGAAAACTCAATTTTTCCGGAGAAAACCCTCCGATTATCCTGCCTAACGAACTCATCCAAGCCATTAATAAAAGAATGGCACTTGCCGAGTTTCATTGAAATCGGTTAATTATTTTTTGAGTTATCAGACGGGTACATATATATATATATATATATATATATATATATATATATATATATATATATATATATATATATATATATATATATATATATATATATAAACATATAAAAATTGAAACTGACCCCGGATATGGGTTCTAGGGTTCCTAGATCGCTCTCTACTAGTCTCTAAAAAGGTCGGAACGTATTATATATCTTACTAATACATAGTAAGATATATAATAATATATCTTACTAATAATGTACAATTCTTATGAACAGTCACTACTGACACGCACTTGCTACGTTCCGAACTTTTAATAAAAACTAACTCTTTAAATTTATATGGACCTTGGAGATCGGTTTTAGAGTTCCAGTTAGCGATGATTTGAAGAAATATATATTTTATTTGGAGCTAAAAATTAAAATTTGGTCTTAGATATATTACGTAAATACTGCAAGTGTCTTTAAAAAAATTGTGTTACAAATTTCTTAAAAAATTACAAAAGTGTTTCAGAAAAAAATTAATTACTTCGAGTGGTAAATATCTGCCCAAAATTGTGTGCACCATAAATAATCCTTTTTGGCAAATAAATCCACAAAAATCCATATAACTCACCCACAAATCATTTTAAATTCCCAATAAGTCCTTGTAAATCCTTATAAATGCTTATAAATCTTAAAATGCGATCTTGTTCAAAACGTAAAAAATCTGTACACTATTGCTTCTCCTAATGTCAAAATAAAACAAAAAGAAAACATATATTCACGGAGCCTGAATCTATCACGCAACTTTATGCGTAGAAGACAACCATATCAAATCAAACAAAACTTTATAAGCGAATTTTTTTTAAAAAAATTCGCTTATGGGGAGATCTGTGTTTATATATATATATATATATATATATATATATATATATATATATATATATATATATATATATATATATATATATATATATATATATATATATATATATATATATATATATATCCGACCGATAACTCAAAAAATAATGGACCGATCTTGATAAAATTTGCAGAGTACCTTCCTTTTGCAAGTGGCTTGGATAAGTTCGTTAGCCAGGAAAATCAGACCAGGTTTTCCCGGAAAATTTTGTATTTTCTTTATAAAAAAATTCATATCTCCGGAAATAAAAAAGTAAGGGCAACCAAATTTGGTACGCGTATTTGTATTATGAATAGTGAACTCTGTACCAAAATTTAGGTCCCTATCTGTAAAGACAAAGAAGTTATGGGCAGTTAAAATAACAAATTTTGGAGTTTTCCGCAAAACGTCAAACTCGCAATTTTAAACGTCAAAATTGGCAATGTTTAAGCAAAGAATGTAAAACAAATACTGTTTGTGAAAAGAAAATGTTGCAAGAAAAATGTTCTGCAAACCCTTAAGTTTCAGATTCAACCGTCATTGCCCTTCATTTTACTAAAATATTTACAGAATATCCATTTCAAATAGACCCTTTCTCTGATGCTTCAGTTTTCAATTTAGTTAAGTTTGGTGGCTTTTAGTGAATTTTCTTAAAAAAAATTCACTAATGAGGAGATCCCGACTTTTGAATTTTGAAAAAATTTCTTCAAATGAGCGCTAATTAGGCCCCCCAGAACACATATCCGGGGTCGATTTAAATTTTTATATGTTTATATATATATATATTTATATATATATATATATGTATCACACCGATAACTCAAAAAATAATGGGCCGATTTTGATTGAATTTGGTGAATAAATTCCTTTTGCAAATGGCTTGGATAAGTTCGTTAGCCAGGAAAATCGGTCCAGGTTTTCCCGGAAAATTTTGTGTTTTATTTCGAAAAAAATTTATATCTCCGGAATTAACAAAGTAAGGGCAACCAAATTCCATATGCGGATTTATTTCATTATAGGCAAGTTACCTACCAAAATTTAGCTCCGTAGGTTAAAGGATAAAAAAGTTACAGGCATTCAAAGAAAAATAAATTTGGATTTTCCTCAAAACGTCAAAATTGCGATTTTAAACGTCAAAATTGGTGAGTACATTCCTTTCGCAAGTCGCTTGGATAATTTTGTTAGCCAGGAAAATCCGCCGAGGTTTTCCCGGAAAAATTTGTGTTTTCTTTCGCAAAATATTTATTACTCCAAAATTAACAAAGTAAGGGCAACCAAATTTGGTAAGCTGGTTTATATCGTTATAGGTGTGCCACCTACCAAAATTTAGCTCTGTAGGTCAAAAGACAAAAAAGTTATGGGCATTTAAAGAAAAATAAATTGGGGGTTTCCTCAAAACGTCAAAGTGACAATTGAAAACGTCAAAATTCGCAACATTTAGGCAAATAACTTGAATCTAATACGGGCTATGGAAAGAAAATGCCTCAAGAAGAATGTTTTACATACACCGAACTCTTAGTTTCAACCGTCATTGTCCTTCATTTTACTAAAATATTTCCAGAAAAATCATTTCTAATAGACCCTTTCTCTTATGCTTGGCAGTAGCCTTAGCTGTAGAGTTTATTGTTTAATGGTATATAATTTTTATCGAATTTTCGTAAAAAATCAATAAAGCTCAATATATTCGTTATTATACAAGATATGAAAAAATATTGTATACATTAATTATAGGGTGTTTTGAGCTACATCTTAAAAAATTATTGCGACAATCACAGGGTGGCCCATAAGTCGTTGGTGATACAAATAATATTTTTTTTGTCGAAAACGTCTTTTTTTTTGCATTTTCCATCGAAATATAATGCATGTTTGTAAGTTAAGAAATTCTGGAGGCAGCAAGTGCGTTGTGGTTGCGAATTTTGATTAAATGCTTCATATTTGAAAAACTCAATTTGCTATTAACCTATAAGGTTGACCAGGAAACGGATTTTTTCAGTAACACTTTTGGTTTACTTTTGGAAATTTCTGTACGTTTTCAAACAATCAAGTTATTTTGATGAAACATGGCACATTGTTTTTACTATATATGTTATACTGGTAATCAAATTTGATGCCTGCTTTTTCTATATAGGTTATACTGGTAACCAAAATTGATGTCTGCTTTCTTAAAAAGAAAACACACATATTTGCAATAAAAACATTTTTATGAAAATTCACTACCATAACGCACTTGCTGCGTCCCGAGATTTTTTGGATATTTATTTGTAGCGTTAGTGAAGTTTATGGTTTAACGGTCTATATTTTTTTAGCTAATTATCGTAGAACAAATTTATTAATGCATTTTTGCATTTTTGCATTTTTTATCGAAATGTGATGCGTTTATAAGAAAAAAATCTGGACGCAGTAAGTGCGTTTTGGTAGCGAATTTTCGGTAAATTTGCAGTTTAGTTCTCGAACGCTTTTCAAAACACTGTTTTAAGAAACCTGCCTAGCCCCCCCCCCCCTGGATCCATAAACCCAAAAAAAAATTCTTGTTCACACTCCCCAAGGAAGTCACGGGACTAGGGGTGAGTAGGGGTGCATAATTTTTTTAGCTAATTTTTGTAGAACAAATTCGTTAATGCATTTTTGCATTTTTTATCGAAATATGATGCGTTTGTAAGAAAAAAAAAACTGGACGCAGTAAGTGCGGTTTGGTAGCGAATTTTCGGAAAATTTGCAGTATAGGCTATACCGGTAATCAGATTGATGCCTGCTCACATTTGCTACTAAAAACATTTTTATGGAAATTCACTTCCATAACAGATTTGCTGCATCTAGACTTTTGAAAAATGTTTATATATTTTCAAACAATAAATTTATTTCAATGAAATATGGTACATTGTTTTTACTATATAGGCAACCAAGTTTGATGCCTGCTTTCATCAAAGAAAGACATTTGCTATTAAAAATATTTTAAAGAAAATTCGCTACCATAACGCACTTGCTGCGTCCAGAGATTTTTAATGTTACAGGGAGTTTTTACAATATATACAGGTAAATATGTTGATAAACAGTGCTCAAGCTTAACATATAGCCATATCACTGAAATTTTCGTTTAAGGAATACTTTTTCAGAGTTTTTTTTTGTGACTATTATAGTTTTTCTTTAAATGAATGACTAAATATTAGTAAACATAAATATATTTAAGGTAGCTAAACTAGTTAATGGTTAAGTGGTTAAAGTAACAAATAAGAGACTAAGGCTTTAACTCTGAAAGAATTTCAGGTGCTGATACGGTAGTCGGTGTTTAACTGTAAAATCAATGTTACTTTGCTTACACAAATTAATTTTACTCATCATGTCATTATTTAGTTGGGTACAGTAGAACTTTTCGGATATTTCTTGCAGATGGTGTTTGATGTATGAACTTTTAGCGCTGTTGTGTGAAACTGTAGTTCTAGTGTATCTATTTTTATTAAGAATCATTCTTATACATTTGTTCGGAAACCTCTGTAATTTTTTATATGCGTTTTTGCGGCACAACTCCAGGCGGGGCGGCATAACGTAGAAGAAAACCACGCTACCACTGCGCTATCTGAGGATACGTTAACTATCATTTTATTAGCATGATACTTGGCATGGGCGTCATGCCCGAAATATATTATTATTAAAAGTTCACGTAACAATTAATTACAGAATTAGTAGAATTGCCACTGAAACGCATTGGATAAATAGATAGATCTTTATTGCACTTTACCTATCAGTATACAACAGATGTGTTCGTCAAAAACTACCCAAAAGACTGCAAAAAGCTTTACAATACACAAAATTATTACCAATTTTGAAACCCACGTACAAATGTGTAAATAACATCAACGACACAAAAAGCAACAACAAAAATAAAAACTCAGGTCAAATTGCAGCTACATAATAAATAAATATTTATTTATAAATTACAATATTTTAGTTTCGAACAGCAGGTATTCCTTGACAAAATAAAAACAATTTTCATCCAAAAATATCCTCACGCGATTCTTAAGCCGATAAGGCTTGCTTATCTGTCTCAAAGCACGGGGCAGGTGGTTGAACAATTTTGCGGCAGCATTAGTATGGCGAGCGCTCATAGCCATAACCGATGCCTAGCAAGATCAATAACTATCCATTATCTGATACAGATCCGATTTTAAGTTTGAATTAAACATTCAATAACTGTTTAGATCTTATATGACGTCTTATGTTTAAGTTTAAAGAAAGAAAAAGAAACTCTTTTATAAGCTTTTTATAGACCTAACTTGATTTTGTTTACATTTCCAGTATTATATGCTGCAATTTCAGTCTAAAACTGTATTTTGGGCCGTTCATCAAGCTACAGATATAGTGTTTTTTTTTAAGTTGATTTAATCTCCCAGTTAAATAACAATTAGGTACTTGGGCAATTTTTAATTTCATGTCGTCTGTCATTTGCGATATTTGTGGCCGAGACTTCACGATTGTTGGTTCGGGTAGTACATTTATTCTGTTATTTATTTTGTTTCATTACCGTTGATGTATGGTTTATACCTGTTGTATGAATCAATCTACGCGTGACAGTTAACTACTCTGTCTGTAAGGATTGGACTTTAACCACTAAGTGGTTTC